>CM060325.1:39132148-39147148 GCA_030674155.1 Stramonita haemastoma
AGAGAGAGAGAGAGAGAGAGAGAGAGAGAGAGAGAGAGATAAAGAGAGAGAGAAAAAGAGACAAACAGACAGACAGACAGATAGACATTGACAGACAGACAACAGATACGTGCATTTAAACAGCAGCTTTTGTAGTAAAAAAAAAAAAAAAAAAAAAAAAAACACCGAAAACTAAGCCATTTTTTACCATCAAAAGACAAAATGTCTCTAGATAAGCGTTTGCGTGTAATAATTAAATGATCAAAATAAAATAGCCCCTAGACGAACGCATGCACTCAAAATGTGCAAGGGAATAGTTGAATATATAACAGAACAAAAATTGCGAAGCGCTTCTGGAGCCGGTCCACACCTCTAGTGCCATGAACTGGCGCCAGTTGGAATAATTTCATCACCATTTAGTCTGTGGCAAGATTTTCAAATCGAGCATAAAAATTTTAACGTTCTTACTTCCCCTATCATATCCCCCTTCCCTCCCCTGAAAAAAAAAACCCAAACGGTCGTCGTTTGTAACGCTGATGTTTTTTGTTTGTTGAATTAACACGATGTTTCAGAACATCCTTTACTCATGTTTTATCTATTTGATTTGTTTGTAGCTTATGTAATATGAAAGATTTTTTACATAGTTTTTAGCAGCAAAAAATGTAGGTTAGTGGCTGAGGTTGCATGCAACATTTAACAGCCGTACGAAGTTTTAATATATTTAACATTATTTTTTTCTTTTCTTTTCTTCTTTTATTTCGAGGATAATGGAATAAGCGCTAAAAAAACATCAATCCAATTTGTAGCGTATGATGCAATTGGTATTTTTGAACTACAAAATATCTAATCATGACATAGCAATGAGATTTTTAAAACAGGGTCTACATTGCATTTGTTGTTGGGCAGCATAACCGTCTCTGCACACATTTGAATTATTTTCATATTCACTGTCACTTGTTATTATAGAAAAGTTTGCTTAAATCAACTTTTCGACCCTCAAATATAATTATGTCCTATATTAATTAATTTGTTTCCTTGTCTTATCAAACGTATTAATTTTTGTTCGTAAAAGTTTAGTTTATTTTTTCAAAAGCTAACTGATGTACACATGTTTACTTTGTTCAAAATCATAAAGAATAAAGGACATGACGCATGTAGACTCGAAATGATGTGGTAGTTTATTCATTTTTTTATATTCTTTTTATATCGAGGATAATGGATTAAGCACTCATGTGCCTTGTTACATCCAGTCGCTGTGTGTTTGCAGTTTTGTAAATTTTGTCATCTGTTTCCACCGGCAGACAATGGCCTACTCTTACGAAAAGCGGAATAGGATTTAACGTATGCGCAAGATGTTCTGCGTGCGTTCACACACGGGGCACCTTTGTGGAGAGTGGAGTCAGCACTGATGTTAACTCCAGAGGAAAAAAATCCCCTCGAACGGGAATCGAACCCAGGTCATCAAATTGCGAGCACAATGTTTAGACAACTAGGCTATCCCGTACCCCCTAATAAATTAATAAAAACACAAGTGGCACAGTGATCAGCGGAGAGAACCAAGAGCTGGGAGATTATGTGTTTGAGTCTCATAAGAGGATGGGATTATGCAAAGGGTGCAGTTGCTGTGACCCCAAACTGTGTGGGTTTAATGGACAGACTGGAATCACACAAGATTTTCAGCATCGTGAATTGAATGGATCAGGATGCATCTTTCAATTCATAGTGATGTGAAAAAGACTTGTCCATCATTGCAATTGTGTGTTTTCTCTTGACCATTTGAACGCCGTGATATAGACTATCTCAACTCTTTTGCTGTTGTTGTTGTTGTTGTTGTTGTTGTTGTTGTTGTTGTTGTTGTTGTTGTTGTTGTTGTTGTTGTTGTTGTTGTTGTTATTGTTGTTGTTGTTGTTGTTTTGTTCCTCGGTTAAAGAGCTCCAAGGTCAACCAATGGTGATATTTTTTGTGTGCATGCGACGGTTTTGTCCCCAAACCACTCAGGTAGCCGCATTCCGACTTCGGGGATGATGCCTAAACACGACAGGTGTGTGCATGTAGTAGTAGGCCTCCGTCAGTCGGTGTCGACTATGGAATTCGCGCCAAAAGACAGGTCATTTGTCCAGCGACAACGCCGGCTGTGGCTGATCAGTCTAATGCGAGAGTGGCAGTCTCTGTTGCATCTGATCTGTGTGCATGATCATCATAAAAAAAAACTAATTGTCATCCATTCCTACCGGTACGGAATGGTCTACTCTTCCAAAAGGCGCAACAGGTTTTTAACGTGTGCGCAAAATGTTCTGCGAGCATTCCCACTACACACGGGATCTCGGTTTATAGTCTCATCCGTAGGACTCAGATACTGAGTTCGATTTTCCTGTCAAACGGGAAAGAAAGGGCAAGGCCGAGAATCGAACTCAGAACCTCAAGAACCTCACTGTTAGTGTTAACTTACTAGGTAGCTATCCACCGTCCTGCTACTATTTTTCTAAGTTCATAGGTAGTGATCAATTTTAGTCTGACTTGGGTATCCGTTCAGAGAATTTTACTGGTTGTTTTCCTATTTGCTGCTAATATTGCTTCCCTTTGGGACACACACACACACACACAAACACAAACACAAACACACACACACACACACACACACATACATACGCATGCGCGCACGCACGCACGCTTGCACGCACGCACGCACGTACTCACACACGCACGCACGCACACACACACACACACACACACACAACACACACACACACACACACACTCACACACACACACACACACACACACACACACACACACACACACACACACACACACTAAGCAGAGCAAACGAGAATACGTATGTTCGTGTCTGCTTTATTTGCCATTTTAAAAAAAGTAGCTTGATTAACATAAACGTCAAGCAAGCAAACTTCTCTTCATCTTTTCTGAAAACAACGACTAGCATAACAATAAAAACAACAACAAATTGAAGTTTCCGCAAGAATCTGCGCAGTGACAATAAAAAAAAGTAGTAGGTTTATAATTATAATTATTGCGTAGGTGTTCATAGCAAATACGTGTTAAGGCAAGAATCCTGCTCAAAACAGTTTCAGTTAAGTAAAGAAAACACAGTAGAGAACTGCTAAAAGTAACGCTTATTTACATTGTTCAAAACCAGCTTTAGTAAAAAGACTGGGAAAGTTGGAAACAAAATTAGAGTAGTGTACTTTTTTGTACTTGAGGAGAGAACGTTCAATTAAATTATCAAAGGAATTAAAAGAGCTGTTAAATCTCATCAAAGTCACTTTACTTCTTTTTCTTTTAAACTGTGCTTGAAAACGTGTGTGGTTGTAAAATGTATTTTACAATGTTTGCCGGCAAAAATGGATAAAAACTGTAGAAATGAAGGCATTTGACATTTTCTCTGAAATCATTCCATGCTTCTTAATTTCTTTGTTACTTGTTGTCAATTTGTTTTCAGTCCAATTAAGGAAGACTTTGTATACAAAAAAAAAAGGTAAGAGAAGTTAGTCCTTCCAAGAAACTAGGCACTGCCGATTTGAATCCACTCTCAAGCAATTTCAAATCACAACTGCAACTTAAGAATCATTTCAGTTTCTTTTTTCCAGATTGTACACAAAACACATAGCCAAAAGTTTATGTGGATTGTTTTGGCTTTAATTACCCAACCAATTTATGTATGGGTACAATAAATATCCTCAACGACATTGAAGAGATAGACAATTCAGGTTTGAATCCTGTTTAAACCTGTTCTGCTTTTTTAGAAGAGTAGGCCATAGTCTGCTGGTGGGAACGGATGACGAAACTTACAAAACTGCATCCAAACGGGGACTGGATGTCAGAATAAAAAAGCACACGAATACTTATTCCATTATCCTCGAAAGGAAAACAAAAAAATAATAAAAAGTATAAAATAAACCAAACCCAGTGATAAACAAGGGAGTCAAAAAATCAATCAATCAATCAATCAAGCAAGGCAAGGCAAGGCAAGGCAAGGCAAGGCAAGGCAAGGCAAAATTCTTTTATTCGAGGATAATAGATAAGCACTCATGTGCTTTTTTACATCCAGTCCCCGCCCTTTTCAGGGAAAACATCAAGATAAAAAGATACTAAACAGTAAAACTATATGCAGTACCAAACAACATAAAGGAATAAGGACATTATACATAATAAGATAATAAAAATGCACACTTCAGAAGACGAAAATCAGAAGCCACAATAAAATTATTTTGATTATAAAAGAAAAGAGAAGCGTTAATAGATAAAGAGCAACCAAAGAAACATAATGAAATAAACAACTTAGCAACCAAGAAAAGTCCACCCAAAAATACTTAGCTACAACATTGTTACAACTCATAACAACAAAATGAACTCAGAAGGAACTAAAGATAATACAATGATTATAATGATGACAATAAGAATAATATCAACAATGGTGATAATAGTATGATAATAATACACGTAAAACTCACTCCTACACGTAGGTCACACACACACACACACACACACACACACACACACACACACACACACACACACACACACACACACACACATACATACATACATACAACTACATACATACATACATACATACATACATACATACATACATACATATTCATACATTTATACATACATACATACAGACATACAGACATACAGACATACAGACATACAGACATACAGACATACATACATACAACTCACTCACGCATGCACGCTCGCAGGCAAATGCACATACAAATCACACACACACACTCACAAATGCACCCCCCCCCCCCCCCACACACACACTTACTCACACTTATATTTATAAGCACATATCCGCAGGCGCACATGTACTTGAGGTGGTAGGTTTTTTGTGTGTGTTTTTTTTCTTTAAAAAAAAAAATTTTGTCATAGAAAAAAGAAGAATGATGCAAGCAAGCAAGCAAGCAAACAAGCAATCAACCTAACAGAGAGAAGAAACCTGTAAGAGACAAAATCATTATGTTGCGAACGTAAAAAGGAACTTCAAAGATCGGCTGAATCGTGTCAAGGTCCCTTCACTGAACTTCCTTGTTGGGGAGTTTTTGCTTGCTGATGGCGGAAAGAGCTGATGAAACGAGTGCTCTTGTAAAACATATTTATTCACTGTGTGTAGCATGCAGTAAAAGGAACAAAATGCTGATAAGCCAGTCATGCTTACAAAATATCTGCAAAAATTATCAGATGTTTGATTTAATTGTCATATCATTTTTTGTGTGATTTTGATTTCATGACTGAGAATGAGGAAGATTAAAAGATGTTTTTTGAAGCAGGAGCAAAATAATGTTGATTTTATTTTTCAGAAATGATGCTCTGCATATTTCTGGCGATATTAATTTTATTACAAATAATAAATACAGACGAAATTGTATTGAAGTATTCCCAATAATTATGCATTCAGTGTGTAGAGTATCTTCAACAAAATAAACTTATAACTATTAAAAAAAAAAAAAAAAAAAAAACATTCTCCACGCCATTGTTCAAAATTAACGATAATTTTTTTTCTTGAAAACAAAACCGTCAAAAAGACAGAGGTAGAAACAAGCAAATTCGCATTTAGAATTTCAAAGCATTTTAAGAGTTGTTACTTAAAACAGAGTCAGCTTGTCTACCTCCCCCCTCCCTCCCCACTCGCCTAATTTCATCTGTCAAACTCAAGGCAAAAAGACGTATATTCTTGTATTTTCTAGGATAATGTTATAATAACTCATATGCTTTTTATATTCATTTCCCTCGTGCATGCAGTTTCGACAAGTTTGTCATACGTTCCCATCGGCACAATTGGCATACTCTCCCGAAAGGCAAAACAGGTTTCAACTTATTTGCAAGATGCGTGCATTCGCACACGGGGCGAATAGATTGTGTGGGTGTGTTTAAGAAACATAGAAACATGTAGATAAACACAAGTAATACAGGTGTGTTTATACTTCTTTTTTGGGGGGGAAGGAAGACAGTTGACACTTTCTTTTATTAAAATGTAATTTAAAATTATAGACATTACTACAGAAGAACAACTCTTCCCCCGCGCCGAAGTCGGATGTGCTGGGCCTGACTTGTCAGGTGTTTAACGGCAGTGTAACACACTTTCGGTGATGCATAACAGACAACAGAAGCTGCTGTCATAGCGTTTGACAAAGAAGAACAATTTCGAATTATAGTACAATAACATGTTGTTTTTAAAGACATATCCTAATGATTCTTTTGTAAGCTAAAATAATATCAGCTGCGTAAAAAGAATCGAAAAACAAATCAAATACCGACAAGAATCGAAAAACAAATCAAATACCGACTCCCCCCCCTACCCCCCCCACCCCTCCCCCGCGCCTTCCGTTCCAGATACAATAAAATGTGAGCCTATTTATGCAAAAACAAGATAGTATAGACAGTTTTGCTACGTCTGTGAGCCAAAGCATACGTTGTTAACTTAAGATAAAGGCGGTGTTTGCATTCCGTTTACCAACTGTTTACATGATGTTTTGGCACTGGCTTCATGTTTCTGTTGATACACCAGGGTTTTTGTAAGTAAACGATGATATACCCAGGAGAAAATGACGCTGCCTGTTATTGTTTCTGTTTGTCTGTCTTGTGTTTTAAATCTGTATACAGTTGCACAGTTTTAATCGGAGATTTTTTAGGAAAAAAAATGACAAGATTGACAGCCCCCGATATAAACTTGGCGAAGATATAAACAACAGGAGTGGATTGGATTCGTTTGGATTTTTTATATTCAGTCACCGCGTGTATATGCTTTCCCGAAGATTGGATTGGATTGGATTATTTTCATACGTAGTCCACGTGTGCGTACGCTTTTCCGTTATCACCGGCATACAATATTAAGGTACTCTGCCAAAAATTGCAGAACAAGTTTTAACTAATAAAGAAGTGTGGTAACACCCAGTGGCTCAGTTCACCCAGCTGTTAATGGGTACCGCCCACTTTAGTATCAGGGAAGGTAAATTAAAAAAAATATATACATTTCTTTATTTATTCATTTATTTATTCATTCATTCATTTATTCATTTGCGTATTAACTCATTTATTCTTTTATATTGATGATAATGGAGCACTCGTGTACCTTTTTACATCGAGTCCCCGTGGGTATGCACTTTTGTAAATTTTGTCATCTGATCGCACCGGTACACAATGGCCTACTCTTTCAAATAGCGAAACAGGTTTTAATTTGTGCACAAGATCTGCGTGCGTTCGCAAACGGGGCCTCGATTTATAGTCTCATCCGAAAGACTTTTGGGGGAGTGGAGTCAGCACTAATGTTAACACCAAGAAAAAGTATCCCTTTCAACAAGAATCGAACCCGGGTCGTCAAGATTGCGAGCGCAATGTTCTAACCACTAGGCAATCCCGTACCCACCCACCCCTCCTCCTGTAAATCAGCCTGGGAGAGGGCATGGGCGCCGCTCTCAATATCCTGGGCCCTGGAGAAGCTGACTGTGAGGTCTCTGACATGTCAATCCCCAACGACCGTGGCGTTGTACATTGTATTAAAGTCCCAGCGAAGTTATCCGATGTGGGGACTGTGAAAATCGAAAGACAATTCCATCTGACTCAGCCAGGTGGCCAATCTTTATTTTATTTTTTATTATTTATTTGTTTATTTATTTATTTATTTATTCAAAATTTTATTCTTTTATATCGAGCATAATGGGATAAGCACCCCTGCGCTTTTTTTCATCCAGTTCCCAATCCCATCCAATCCATACGACAAGAGCAAGGCCTTTGCTCTACTTACTTAGTTAGGGCTGGCAGTGAAATTGAGAGAGCTGAATAATTAAAATGATCTTTTTTTTGCGTTTGGGTTGTAGTCCCCCAATCGAAAATGTACACCGCCGGGACTTTAAGATAACCATCATCACTACGACAACAAGAGGAGAGCAATGACGTGTGCAAGGCTCCAGCCAAGCTAGCAGGCTATCTCCTCCCTTTCTCCTTTTTTATATTCATTTTATTCTTTTATAATTATCGAGGACAATGGGATAAGCTCTCTTGTGCTTCATTTTTACATCCAGTCCCAATGTGTATGCAGTTTTGTAAATGCCATCTGTTCCCACCGGCACACGATGGCCTACTCTTACGAAAAGCGGAACAGGATTTAACGTGTGCGCAAGATCAGATGTCCTGACTAGTTACGTCATCCCTAGCTACTCAAGTCACCACCTCTGGAGGGTAGTACAGGACTTCTTGCTTTGGTTGGTTGCAGGAGTCCCAGCGGAGCTGTTCGATTTGGGGAATGTACCATCGACCAACAATTTCCACCTTGACATTTTTTTTTTTTTTATATCTCACTAAGTGTCACAGCAGATTTCTCTGCGTACTCTTCATAGGGTAAGCGTGTCGCCAAAAGTGCAGCGCCACCCATTTTTTTTTCTTTTTCCTGTCTGTAACTGTATTTGTTACCCTATCAGAGTGGCTTTTTTCAACAAAACTTTGCCAGGGACAACCCTCTTGTTGCCGTGGGTTCAATTACGGGCGATAAATTATTATGTGTAACACACGGGACCTCTGCTTATCGTCTCATCCGAACGACTAGCACCCAAACCACCACTCATGGACTAATGGATTTGGGGGGGGGGGGGGGGGGGGAGGAGTTTGGGGCCCAAACGGGATTCAAACCACCGCATACACTCCGACCCGGACTTTTCGCTTTCTAGACAGGCGCCTTACCTCTAGACTAGATCAGGATGCATGTCTCTGATTTAGGTAGTTTGCGCGACTTCTGAGATCGAGATCCAAATACCAGCACTATCACCCCCCCCCACACACACACACACACACCTTATGGACGTGATACGTATTATACACACACCGCCAACACCATCACTATCATCTCCCCTCTAACCCAACTCTACAACACACACACACACACACACACACACACACACACACACACACACACACACACACACGCACGCACGCACACACACACACACACACACACACACACCCCACACACACACACACAATCATGAACTACATGTAGCCTAGCCTAACAGATAGGGTAGCCGAGGGAGGCTGTTACACGCAGAAACTGTGTACATACAATAGGGTCTAACCAGCACATTGTAAAGGACCCCACAATCAGCCAAGTCTCTCTAATTAAACAACTGGGTCTGTATTTGATTTTGACGGTTTAGAATTCTAGTGCTAACCATGAGTGCCAAAAGTAGTGTTTTCCCCAGTGTAGTCATTTTAGCGCAGTCGAACTGATTAATATATATATGTGACGCTCCACCACATAATGAGACGGAGTGCACCTGAGGTCAATTTTAAGTTATTGACATGTTATTAATGTGCAATAAAGTGGCTATCAAGTACAAAAAACAGATTGAAAATCGGACAATTCTGTGCAACATTATTACAAATTGAAACGGGCAAGTTTATTTTAGTAACAGGTTGTCAGAATGAGTGCTTTGGTATTTTCAAACACATTTAAAAGCAAAAGGAATAAAAATTATGCCTTGATATTTCATTATAAGGTAAATAAACAGTTCTAGTTTAATAATCAATCAAAATCTCAAAATTGACAACTTGACCCCCACCTGCCTTTAAAGGCTCCTAGTGCAAACTTAGGTAATGTGCTAAGCGACTCATTTCGTGGTGGAGCGTCACATATAAACAAATCTTTTGACACAAAGATACCATAACCAAGTATACTAACATTAAATTAATACTATGGTATGCACGTGGCCGAACACATCAGAACGCGCGTACACGTAAGCATGCATGTGCATGCAAGCACACGCACACATGGATTGGTGTCCTAGACATAACACACCTGCCTACAAAGGGAAAATTCCGGGTTTCAAATGTGTGGTGGTTTGATCCCGGTATGGGACCAGAAATTTTTCCTCATCCACTTGGTCGTGAGTGGTGGTCTGGGTGCTAGTTTTTCTGATGAGATTATAAACCGAGGTCCCGAGTGCAATACTCATTTAGTGCATGCACGTATAAAAGAACTCACGGTGACAAGAAAGTTGTCCCTGGCAAATCATTATGTAGAAAAAGAAGCCACTTTGATAGGAAATCAAATACATACTATGCAGTCAGGAAAACAATACCCAGAAAAACGAGTGGCGCTGCTTTAGTTGCGAAGGGAGAGCAGCCTGAATTTCACGCCGGCAAATCTGCTGTAATTTGAGGTGGTAAACAACACACACACACACACACACACACACACACACACACACACACACACGTACACACACACACACGTACACACACATGTACACACACACACACACACACACACACACACACACACACACACGCGCGCGCGCGCGCGCGCGCGCGCTTTTCGTAAGAGTAGGCCATCGTGTGCCGGTGGGAACAGATGACATTTACAAAACTGCATACACACGGGGACTGGGTGTTAAAAAGCACGAGTGCTTATCCCATTATCATCGATATAAAAGAATAAGATAAGATAAGATAAAACACAGAGTGGTTAGAGTGATGCGTATTGAGCTCGTGATCTGCTGACCCCGGTTCGAATCTCGTTCAAGAGGATTTTTCCTCTGGAGTTAACATCAATGCCTACTCCACTCCCGGCCCCCAAAAGTCCTTCGGATGAGACTACAAACCGCGGTCAACACACGGAGAACTTTTTGCCCACACGTTAAAACTCGTTCCGCTTTTCGGAAGAGTAGGCCAATATGTGCCGGTGGGAATAGACAACAAAAATAAATCAGGATAATAAATCCATTCATCTTAGGTCAAAGAGCAAACTTTGCAAGGTTCAGTAGTATTGGAGACGAAATAGTGATGGCACTACCAGCACTAGGGAAGTACGATAACATTATTCGGTAGAAGTAAGATGATTGGTTTTAGCACAGAATTGTGGTGTTTAATAATTATGAGCATTGTTGTGGGTTTAGACATTTATGGTGTTCGTTTAACTAGTTTGCGTGAGTTATTTTGCTAATCAATTTTTTTTCTTTTCAACGAGTGTCTTTGTTCCCTGTGAAAATGATTGTGTATATTGTAAACGACATTCTCACGGATAGTGCAAATTCAAACAAAGAACAGAAAGACAAACTAACACAAAGCTTCGCTGTCCATATTAACTATATCAAAGATTTTCAAATTGAGAAAAACCACCTAACTAAAAAAAATAACACCACAAGAAAAACAAACAAATACCCCCCTAAAAAGAACAAGAAATAAAACAAAACAAAGCAAGGCAAAACAAAATCGGTAGGCCTACATATAAAATTGTGGGAGGAGGGTTTTTTCTTTAATCAAAAAATTCATCCCCCCAAACCCCCCCAACTCAACTCCCCCCCCCCCCCCGAAAAAAACGACCCCCCCCAAAAAAAAAGAACCCCCAAAATACCTATACCGTGCAATCACTACACTAGTAGCAAACACACAAAAAACAAAACAATCCCCCAAAACAAACAAACATATTGCAGATGACTTTAGACACGATAAATTTTCCATACACTGGACCCTGCTCACATGACACCTCATGTGTCACCGGCCACTGGCTAGGCCTAGCCATGTGCTAGGCTATAGGCCTACCTAGGCCTATCCTGAGGGCTTTGCTTTCTTTATTAGGCTAGGCTAGGTTAGGCCAGACCTTTTGTCTCTTCCCATCTAGGCTCTACAGACTCAAATTGGCCTGGACTAGGACTAGGCCTAGGCTACTCCGTGTACACAGGCAAGTAGGCTAACTGGGCCCCAAGCAAAATCATTCAACAAAACAGATCCACCTTCCCAAGCGGTTAGGAACAAAGAAAGCCCTAAACCACGTGGACGCCGGTTCTACATAATGGCCTACAACATGTCGCGCAGTGTATTTGAGGGCTGGGACTGTGAGTACATGGACGAACTTTACTACATATTTTATATGTGTCTAAAAACTAACATAATGAAGACACTTATCGTAAACGAAAGTTTGCGTTTCTCAGTGTTTTTGATGCCTTGTAACTTTGTGTGGCTTGTTCATGGTGATTCATCAGTGTTATTCGACAGTTACTGCTGTGTTGTGTTGTGGTGGTGTTTGTTGTCATTGTACTAACATCGATCTAGCAAGATTTTCGATTTAGGCCTAGGGCATACATATGAACACAGGGGACAGGATAGCTTAGTGGTCAGAGCACTCGTGTACCCCCCAGCTAAGGTTAAGCAGCATAGAAGTTGAAGGTAAAATAGGCCTACCTGCTGTAGGTCGATTTCGGAAGTGAGAGTAGGCCCTTGGTCCCTTGAGCCATTCCGTGGGTACCAAGGGCCATACTCTCTCATTTCCAAAAACTTATCACTTTCAAGCAGAAGAATCGTCCATGACTTAAAGTGGTATAATAGTAGTAATAGTAAGAAGAAGAAGAAGAAGAAGAAGAAGAAGAAGAAGAAGCAAATAATAATGATGAGGATAATAATAATAATAATAATAATAATAATAATAATAATAATAAATGAATTTAAAAAATGATGATAATATAATAACAAAATAATAATAATAATAATATGACAAAGCTGATGATAATGATGATGATGATAATAATAATAATAATAATAATAATAATAATAATAATAATAATAATAATAATAATAATAATAATGATACTACTACTATTACTACTACTACTACTACTACTACTACTACTACTACTACTACTACTAGCGTAATTTCGACTGGAAAATTCTGATTTATTGTAAAAGGCTTTCAGGGCCTTTTTCATGGCAGGAATATTTACAATCTTAGCAACTTCTTTTTCGTCCTTTAGGTCTAGCTGGTTTGATTGATTTGGAGTCCCAGGATTGATTTAGAGTCCCAGAGAGAGAGGGGCTATCATTCCATTTGGGAAATATAGTATTGTACGTCAACCACCCAACACCTTATGCCATCCTCGTCTCTTGTGCGGATTGGTTTATTCATACCAAAGTCCTAGTGGAACCATCTGATTTAGGGACTGTACCATCAGCCAACCACTATCCCCGAAGTCGGAATACGGCTACCTTAATGGTGAGTTAAGAACAGGGGGGACGGCGGCACTATCTACGTACTATACACAACTCTCTTCTGTTTTTCTTTCTTTTTCTTCCGTTCGTCGGTGCGAGCTCCGATGTTTACGGATGGTGAGATTTGGGGGTATGCGACCGTCAACCTCACCCTCACGTACCCTCATCCTTATTTCGGTAGCTGCATTCCGCCTTCGAGGCCAGGGTTGTCTCTTTCTTTTCATCTGATTGTAATTTAATACAAATTCATTTTCCAGACAAGCGGTTGACGATCCACCCGTTCACCACTTACGAGTTAGGACTTAGGAAGACCCAGGAGTTACTGAATAAGGAATGTAGGTTTCGGTTGACTTGGAACATTTCGGAAAATTCCGAATCGAAATTACGCTATTATTATTATTAGTGGTAGTAGTAGTAGTAGTAGTAGTAGTAGTAGTAGTAGTAGTAGTAGTAGTATCATCATGAATAATAATAATGTTCATGTTGTTGTTTTTCTTCTTCTTCTTCTTCTTCTTCTTCTTATTATTATTATTATTGCCGCCGCTGTAGTCTAGTGGTTAGTGCGTTGGACTCGTAATCTAAAGGTTGCGGGTTCGATCCCAGCTTTCGGCTATGGCGTTGTGCCCTTGGAAAAGGCACTTTACGGCTATTTTCTCACCCCACCCAGGTGTAAAAGGGGTACCAACCTTGTGTTGGGGGTTAACCCTGCAATAGACTGGCGTCCTATCCAGGGGGGTCTATGACTCTCAGTCGCTTAACGCCACAGAAACTGGGATAAGCACCGGCCTGATGAGCCTTAGGCTCGGGACAGACTTGAACTAACTTATTTATTATTATTATTATTATTATTATTATTATTATTATTATTATTATTATTATTATTATTTCACAACTTTAAGTCACAGCAGATTTTTGTGCTTGAAATTCGGGCTGCTGTTGCATGGGAGAGCGCGTTGCCACAAGAGCAACGCCACCTATTATTTTCTCCTGTCTGCAACTGTATATGTTTTTGTATAATAATAATGATAATGATAATAATTAGTATTATTTTTCTTGTTGGTCTTCTTATTATACCACCATTTTAAATCACGGCAAAATTTTCTGCTTGAAATTCGGGCTTCTGTTGCTTGGGAGAGCACGCCGCCGCAAGAGGCTTTTTCTTTTTTTTCTTTTTCCTGTCTGAAATGCATTTGGTTCCTTATCAGTGGCTTTTTTCCCGCAGAACTTCGCAGGAATAACACTCTTGTTGTCGTGGGTTCTTAAATTTAGGTGCGCTAAATAATTATGTTTAACACACAGGACCTCGGTTTATCATCTCATTCGAAAGACCGACACCTAGACCACCACTCATGGTCTGATGGATAGGGGGACAAAGTTGGAACCCTAACAAGATTCAAACCACCGCATGCTTCCGACCCGGACTTTTCGCTTTCTAGGCAGGTGCGTTACTTAGGCTACCTTTACTGCCTCTAAACCACCGTTCCACGAAGTCACAATCAGCTGACAGTACAAACATCCATTGTGACCGTGAGTCACTCAGTCAGTGTGTCTTGATAACACTCCGACGGTGTGGTTTTCTCCTTCATTTTGCAAGCGAAGCTTTTGTTCGCTCCTTCAGAGCTTTATATTCATAAGGTAAAGGTGTCCCATAACCTAGGTGGTCAAAGGGGAGCGAGGCATCAGAGACCTATGTTTAATTTAGGGGCCGACATATTGAGGGCGGCGCCCATCTCCTCTCCCTCGCTGCTTTACTTTCCCTCAGTATATATACCATATTCTAAACATTGAAAATATTATTATAGTGGATGGAAACTATGTATATATGTATATGTGTGTATAAAATATAAATATATATACTATATGTATATGTATATATCATATACATATATATATATATATATATATATATATACAGAGAGAGAGAGAGAGAGAGAGAGAGAGAGAGAGGAGAGAGAGAGAGAGAGAGAGAGAGAGAGAGAGATGGACAAGCAGATAGGCAGGCGAAGAGAAAAGGCG
>CM060325.1:39152148-39162148 GCA_030674155.1 Stramonita haemastoma
GAGAGAGTTGTTACCTTTCAAGTCTTTCTAGAAAAGGGCAAAAGAATGGATAAAAAAAAGCAAGAAAGAATTGACAGAGGGGGAAGGAACAAGGCAGAAACAAAGAAAATGATAGAAAAGGGGGAATTCTTCGCACAGAATTTCAAGATGGGGATGCTTTTCGTAATAATACGCGCCCAAAATCCCCTCGGGGGGAAAAGGAGGTGATAGGATGTACAGTAACAAGGCAGAAACAAACAAACAAAAAATGAATAGAAAAGAGGGAATCCCTTAGCACAGAATTTCAAGAAAGTTTGGGTTGCTATTTACACTGACAGGCCCTCAAGAGGATATCTGCAAGTAAACGTTATTTCATCCTCATCACTGTGTTATTCCTATATATCTATAGAAGCCCTTTCTACCACTTTTCCCCCCGAAAGTAAACTAGCATCAGGTCTTACATCATCTCCTCCACCTATTTCCTGTAATCACCTTTGCCAGGCAGCAGGTTTGGGACACTGCTGTACACAACAGATAACGCTGAACAGCCCAGTGCCATTTTTCACGTGCAGTGCAGTGAGGCAGCTGATACGGTAGGGGATAAGGCAGCAATATGTATGGCACGTGTACACAATATTATTTGTCTGTATGACTGCCATTTCGGAGAGGCCCTATGGGTAGATCACTTTTAAGAGTCCCCAGGGTTTTAATTACTTTGTTTGTTTGTTTGCTTGTGTGTGTGTGTATGTGTGTGTGTGTGTGTGTGTGTGTGTGTTTGTGTGTGTTTACATTTAAGTAGGATAAACATGTACATTATAAACATTCAGAAGTCCTTCCTATAATCTTATCCAAAGCCAGATAATCACTCCTCCATAAAGTCATAACTTAGGATCTGAGTATTACCTTTTAAACTGGTGCAGTAACTACTGATGTTCTATGCGCACCATGCGTTATGTTTATGTAAACGATTTCACAGTAACAACAAGATTGTTGAGTTTGGCAAAGCTGTTTGTAGTCATATCTGGAGAAGCGCTTTGTTGTTGAGTTTGGCAAAGCTGTTTATAGTCCTATCTGGAGGAATGCAAAGCGCCTGGCCTTCTCCTGTGCTTGTAACTCTGCAGGAGGTCTTTCCGCTAGGCTCAGCCGATTCATTCCTACTTCAAGGCGGCTCATTTAAACGTTCATAAAAAATATATATTCAGATTTTCTTGAAACAAGGCAGAAGAATGGACTGGGAGAGCAGAAAGTCAGCAAGAGGTAGGTAAGGAAAAAGGAGTGAGTGTGGTGATGAGAAAACGTTTTTTTCTCCTTCCTCAGTTAGAACTCTGAGGTTTGGTTGACCAATTGTGGGATTTCGCGTATGTGACCATTTTTGCCTATTCGCTTTTCCTAACGGTAGCCACATCCTGACTTCAGGGGGATCCGGATGCATGCTGGGTAATTTTTATGTTTCCGTAACCTAACAAACACTTACATGTATATGGTTTTTTCACGGGATTTTCAACTTGCATATTTGGTCTTCAGGATGTGTATTTGCTATATTCAGGAAGGGTATTAAGAAATGTGTAGGTCTGCATTTGAAGTAGACCTGGGAGATTGTAAAATTCCCAACGCTTAATTCACCAGAGGCCGCCGAGATTCGCTCTCAAGATTTCATAGACACATACACTATTATGGGTTTGAAGTCGAACGGCCTTTAACACTCGGCTGTAACGTCCGTCGAAGACAGATTGAACCAGCCATGTCCTTGGACAAAGGCGATGTCTTTGTCAGGCATAGTCTTTGTTCTGGGAATGATGGCGAGTGTTCAGACAAAGCAGATAAACTAGATTTATTTTGTGAATAAAGAGCGAAGCAAATGACAGACTCACTACTGAGAATACTGTAGCTATTGTGAGTTTTAAATATTCCATAGTGTCTGAGGGCCTGTGTTAATCCACGTCTGTCTTTCTTTTCCTTTTTGTGCGTGTGTTGTGTTTGCGAGTGTTATTGTGTGGAGAGAGAGAGAGAGAGAGAGAGAGAGAGAGAGAGAGAGAGAGAGAGAGAGAGAGAGACAGAGACAGAGACAGAGACAGAGAGAGACAGAGAGAGACAGACAGACAGACAGACAGACAGACAGACAGACAGACACAGACAGACAGACAGACAACTCTGAACTCTGAACGATTTTATTGTAGAAGGCCACCGGACCCATTACAATTTCACACACTCGCTATCCCCCCCCCCTCCCCCCACACATTAATTTCGTTCTCAATCCTTTCCAAGAATGCACCTGAAAACACTTCCAAGCACAACGATTATAACATTCACTTGTGGTATTAGCATACATCTGATTAGAATGTTTGCAACATTTTAGACTAAACATAAATTTAGTAACTAAATAAATAAATGAATGAATAACAAAAATTGATTAGAGACAGAGAGAGAGAGAGAGACAGAGAGATGGAGAGAGACAGAGAGAGACGGACAGACAGGCAGACAGACAGTCAGACAGCAAGGACACACAGACACGGAGACAAACAGCCTATGAGCTAGCTAACCAGCCAGCCAGCCAGACAGACAGCAAGGACACACCGACACAGAGACAAACAGCCCATGAGCTAGCTAACCAGCCAGCCAGCCAGACAGACAGCAAGGACACACAGACACAGAGACAAACAGCCCATGAGCTAGCTAACCAGCCAGCCAGCCAACCATACAGAGATCTAATAATAATCAAAACCATTGTTGAAGAATCGAAGAACACTATTGGTAGACAACAGGCCTAGGGATAAAAGGGAACATTTAAAAATGCAACAAACAACCCCCCACCACTAGACCAACAAACCAGGCAGTCATATATATATATATATATATATATATATATATATATATATATATATATATATATATATATATATATATATATATATATATATATATCCTAACGGAACCAATGAACGCACAAAAATAGGCAGGGTAGCGAGGAAACAAACAGAGACGAAGGTTTTAGGAGGCAATGTTCATTGTGAATGTCAAAGAATTTCAAACAGCTGCTAAATCATGTCAAACTCACTTTACTTTTTACTTCTTTGTTTGTTTGTTGTTTTTTTAATTTTTTTATTTGACCTGCTCCTGCGAAAAAAAAAGCAAAACAACCCCCTCCCCCTCCAACCGAAAAACAAAAAAACAAAAAAAATCCGCACCAAATAAACAAGCAAGGTTAAAAACAAACACAGAGAAGATAAGGGTTTATGAGACAAGGTGTACTGGGAAATTAAAGAAACTTCAAAGAGCTGCCTAATAATGTCAAGGTCTCGTCTGTTCTTGTTTTGCTGTCTAGATCTACCTGCTATGCCCACGGCTGAAAGAGCGGCGCCCGTAAAACGACTGTGCTCGTAAAACATCTGAACTGCGTGTGCCGGTAAAGTGGCCAAAAAAAGGGGAAAAAAAAGTAACAGGCAAAACAACCCAGAACACAGATAAAACCGCTTTGAGTCAAAAGCTTGTCTAAAACATCAATTGATTTTACCTATGTTTTGCATTCTCTTACTGATTTTCTTTTGTTCAAAACAGATAATTAGGATGATTTTAAATGTTTATAAGCAGGAGACGATACTTTAATAGCAAAATCAGGTACTAATATAATCATTAGGCAACGTCCGCTTTATTGCAGAAAAAATACTCAATGAAGCCAAGCATGAAAACGAAACTGAAGGCAAAATGAAACAATCCAGGTTATTTATCTCTCATTCACATGCAACGTGCATCGTCAGGTTGCAATTAAATGGGCATTTTTCCCTGGTAAGGATCACTTAGATGTCTTAGATGTCTCTGTAGCTGAAAGAGCTACAGAGCTATAGGGCGGACCGGGATAGCCTAGTGGTCAGAACATTGCGCTCGCAATTTGACAACCAGGGTTCGATTCCCCCATTCGAAGGGATTTTTCCTCTGGAGTTAACATCAGTGCTGACTCCACTCCCCCCAAAAGTCCTTCGGATGAGACTATAACCCGAGGCCCCGTGTGCAAACGCATGCAGAACATTTCGCGCACATGTTAAATCCTGTTCTGCTTTAGGTAAGAGTAAGCCATCGTGTGCCTGTGGGCACAGATGACAAGAATGACAAAACTGCATACATACGGGGACTGAGTGTAAAAAAGCACATGCGTGCTTTATTCCATTATCCTTAAAATAAAAGAATGAATAAATAAATAGATAAATAAATAAATAAAGTAAAGATGCAAGTTATCAGAATTATTCATAAATAAAGGTGACATACTGTTGAAACTAAGGAAATAGAATAAAACCCAGCAGTTCATAAATAGATCCAGTGAAGATTTAGAAGATAATGCATGATGTAATTGAAATAAAAAATCCCCCTCCCCCAAAAAACAAAGCCACACTTAAAAAATCTGTTTAATATTGTCAATACATATTCACTAGCTTGTTTCTTGCTGAGCACAAGTTGAAAAAAACCCAAACAATGAAAGTGGCATCATTTATATTAAAAGTATTATTTCAATTTCACTTTGATTTGAGAGCTGTTATAACACGTCAAAGTTTTCTCATTTATTCCTTCTTTGTTCACTTTGTGCCAGTTGAGAGAAGTAGAAGAAACACATGACAAAGAACTGATGACAAGCTGAAAAAAATAATAAACCAAACCAACAGCACAACAAGCATGCACTCTGGTTTCAACTCTAGACATCATTCTTGAGGTTGGAATGGAAAACTCATTTTGACTATTTTAAATGGTAGGAAAAGATCCATAAGAAAAAAAAATCACATTGTCGAATCTGAACTGTAGCTGAGGAGTGAATAAAATTGAGAAAACTCATTGTTGAACATCATTGTACAAGTGGAAACAGACAAGAGGAGAAAACCCATTGTCCGAACATATTGTACAAGTGGAAAACAGACAAGAGAGAAAACCCATTGTCCGAACATTATTGTACAAGTGGAAATCAGACAAGGGAGAAAACCCATTGTCCGAACATCATTGTACAAGTGGAAATCAGACAAGGGAGAAAACCCATTGTCTAAACATCATTGTACGAGTGGAAATCAGACAAGGGAGATAACCCATTGTCCGAACATATTGTACGAGTGGAAAACAGACAAGGGAGAAAACCCATTGTCCGAACACCATTGTACGAGTGGAAAACAAACAAGGGAGAAAACCCATTGTCTGAACATTATTGTACAAGTGGAAACAGACAAGGGAGAAAACCCATTGTCCAACATCATTGTACGAGTGGAAAACAGACAAGGGAGAAAACCCATTGTGCAAACATCATTGTAGAGTGGAAAACAGACAATGGAGAAAACCCATTGTCCATTCAAGTGGAAAACAGTAACAAACTTTGAAAAAAAGTCAGAGAAAAGAGCTATGGGCAAGAAACTGATTCATAAAGAAGTGTGGAAGAGAAAGCTCATTAAGAATGTCAACAAAATTCAAACAAACTGTAGTATTATGCCCAGGTCTCTTCACCTTCCTGTAAAGGAATCGGCAACACAAACAGTAAAACATCGGAAGCTTTCTGTTGTTTTTTTTCTCTATTGGTTCCAGCTGAAATGGCCGATGAAAGGTGTATGCTGTTATTATCCATCTTAACACTTGCATGGCGCCAGAAATAGATGAAAACCAGACAGAATGGCGGTGTTTATGATTTTTTGTTGTACAGAAACTGCCGTTAATTTTATGGTTTGTTACTCTTCTAGATTTTGTTTTCTGGGCAGATTATTATTTAATTAAGCTGCTTGTGAACGAAAAGACATTTTGACGAAGTTATGCATGATTGATTATTTAAGTATTAAGTTGTTCACTCGGTGGTTGCAGCAGCAGCAGAAGAAGAACAAGAGAAGAAGAGGAAGAGGAAGAAGAAAGAGCAGAAGGAGGAGATGGACGTGAAAAAGAAAAGCAATGTGAAGAAAAAACTGAAGAAGAAGACAAATTAAAGAATTTGAAGGAGAAGGATTTGAAGAAGAAGTATTTGAAGAAGAATTTGGAGAGAAAGAAAAAAAAGATCATTGAAGGCAAAGAATAATTATTTGAATATAGATAGCATATACCCATTGTAAAAAAAATAATCAGTTTTGTTTACACGTACAATTCAACTGTGCAAAATGACATATATAAAACAGACACATGTGTCTCTTTGATCAAATTTCTACTAAAAGAAGATAAGACTTTCCGAAAACGATGCTGTGGAGCATGCAATGTTGTTTGAAAAAGAGTCAGTAGAAAGAGTAGCCATTAAAAGAATTGGAAAATTGCTTTGAGAATGTCAGAATAATTTACAAGAATGCAAGATTCTGTTAGGATCTGTTCCTATTTAAAAGAATGCAGAATTCTGTTAGGATCTGTTCCTATTTTCTGTTGTTGTTTTTTTCTACTGATCATAGCAGTTCTTTTTCTGCTGAAAACAGATTTGTTACAAGACTCGGCAAACCAAAA
The DNA here is from genome assembly GCA_030674155.1 of Stramonita haemastoma. NCBI lineage: Eukaryota > Metazoa > Mollusca > Gastropoda > Neogastropoda > Muricidae > Stramonita > Stramonita haemastoma. Next base: position 39,158,566 of record CM060325.1, read on the forward strand.
TCAAAGTATGATGTTTTCATATTAGTTCATAGACAGATACCACTTCATTTCATGTCCTCTCTGCTGCTTCTCTCTTTCACCATCACACGCGATAAGATATTCTATACATTCCACATTGTTGTTATTGTTGTGCGTTCCCCAGCTTAACACGCTGGGGGTCACCCAGAATGTGCTCACTGACTCACTTATCCCACCTGGGAATCACTGTAAAATTGAAACTACACACAGAATGAGAAGTTTGTGTGGCTGCCTATTTTTGAGCACCTCGCATAAAGGCAACCATACTTTGTTTCCAGAGGATACATTACACATTTTTGCAGGGTTTTCTTTTCAGATGGTCCTTTTAAAGTTTTGCGATTTTTAAACAGAATAAAACGTCCAGGATCCTTAACTAGACTACTTCATAAAATAAGACACAACGTAGTTTTGAAACAGAGCCAGAAAAACAAAACCACGCCAAAAGAAACTAACTCAGAAAGAAGTTTAGAAGGGGACGAGCCTTGTGAATGTCAAAAGAATTTGCCAGAGCTGATAAGTCACTTTAAGTCTCTTTCTTTTCTTCTACGTTTACCTGGCACTGGGTAAAAGAACCACACGAAGTGTGTGTGTGCTTGTAAATTGTCTTAATGAACGGTGAGTGGTAACAAGCAGACACTCAAATCAGGACCAGCATCTGTCTTACGATCGTTCTAGGAACAGTGCTAGTTCGCCATGGGTTTGTTGTTTTCTTCATGACTTTTCCTCTCTTTTTTTTGGTCAAACGCTCAGACAGCAACTATTGCAGTGGATCGGTGGTCCAGGAGGTAACGCGCCTTGCCTAGAAAGCGAAAAGTCCGGGTCGGAGTGTGCGGTGGTTCGAATCCGTTTAGGCTCAAAACTTTTCCCCCATCCGTTAGACCATGAGTGGTGGTCTGGGCGCATTTAAAAGAACCCACGGCAACAAGGGGGTTGACCCCTTGCAAATTCTGTAGAAAAAAGCCACTCTGATAGGGAAACAAATACAGTTGCAGACAGGAAAAAAAAATAATGGGTAGGCGCTGCACTTGTAGCGACGCGCTCTCCCCGGGAAAGCAGCCCGAATTTCACGCAGAGAAATCTGCTGTGACATAGAATGGTATAAAATAAAATAAAATAAAATAAGTAAAATATTCTCCTCTGTCATATGAGCCAAAATGCGTTGCGCTGCCGTTAAGTGCCTGACAAGTCAGACCCAGCGAATCCGACTTCGGCGTTGGAGAGAATTGTTTATTTTTAAAAGTTTTTCTCTGGAAAATAAAAGGCAGGAGAATGGATTAAGAAGGTAGACAATAGACATGAAGGAGGTGACAGGAAGAAAAGAAACAAGATAAAATAAAGAGAGTGATAGAAAGAGTGTCCCCCGTGGGGATACTTGGGGCATCACTTTTATTCACTTCTGTCTCCTTCTCCTCCCCGTGTTTTATCTAAAATAACTTTTTAGTGGATAGACGTTAAAACGAAGACCCCCCCCCACCCCCCGTGCACACACATACTCGCACACTATCTACATTGAGATTTATCCATGCGTGACATAATTATTGATGTCCATGGGTTGTTGCTCTGAGTCAGATTTTCTTTCAATGTTGATGAAAAAGAAATCTTTTAGAAAAAAAAAAGAGAACGAAACATGCTTTAAGGAATTTTGTATAATTATTGGAAAACAAGTGCAAATAAACAGCCAAAAATACAGATTAATTTTCACTTTTGTTTGTTGGTGGAGAACATTGTTATAGTCTGTTGTTGCTCTAAAACAGATATGTGTAGGATGGGTTTCGTTTCTGGGTAAATATTGTTTTAAACGAAAGCAAGCTATCAAGAAAGACAACTTTTTACTATATGAACAAACAATAAAGAAAGTTACGACATCATTGTTTTTTCTGGTTGCTTTTGCTTATTATTTATTGTCCATTTCCCTGAATTTTGTATTCTGCAGATAGTGATACTGTTTTATTTATTATGTTGATTTACGTAACGGCATAAAAAACCCACATAAGACTGCTTCAAGAGGGACTATAAAAATCCAACGCCAGGCATAAACAATAAATGCATAACTATGTTAATGCCATTTTGTTCCTCTTTTTTTTTTTCTTTTCTTTTCTGGCATATCTAAATAATTTATTGCTTCCCTTTCCTTAAATTTGAAAAGCAGAACACAAAAATAGAAATAAAAGGAATTCGTTCTTTATGTACAAACGGATAGCAGTGTTACCTCTGTTTTGTGTCACAGATGAAACACACCTTGTTCACTTCAGATAAAGGCCATGTTTACATCCCGTTTACCAAATGTTTGTATGACGGTTTAAGCACCGGTCTGGCCTTCTGTTTCCTTCCATGTGCCATGGTATGTTAGCAGAGGATAAGATGCCCAAACGAAGGATCTCTGTCTGTCTGTCTGTCTGTCTGTCTGCCTTTAGGTCTGTCCCTCTGTGTCTCCTTCCCTGGTGTGTGTGTGTGTGTGTGTGTGCGCGCTTGTGTGTGTGTGTGTGTGTGTTGTGCGCGCGCGCGCACGTGCGCGCACGTGCGCGCACGCGCGACACGCGGGCCACACGCCAAACACATTACTTGGGAGTGTGCATAAACTAGGCTCTGACAGAAAAAAAAGAAAACTCTTTCGGGCTCCGGCCGGCTCCTACCCAGAGTGAGTGTGCTGTGGGCTCAGTGGGGAGACTGGGACCACACAGTCGAGCTTCATCCACTTTACGGATGCGAATTTGAGAGTGTTGCTCAAATTACCTGACCAACACTGCAGGTGTCTGTATCTCTCGGGCCTGGTTGACGCCGGGATATATTATGACAGTAAGCACAGTAAGTGTAGAGAACAACCCTGTCAAGTAGTCTCGAAGCGGATGCGCCTCCACAGCAGCATCATTACATCATCCAGATGATCCGAGGACCGGATGAAAAAAAGCACATGATTGCCTATTCTGTTATCCTCGATATAAAAGAATAAATAAATAAAAACTAAATAAATCCTCATCATCATTGATCATCATGCAATAATAAAAATTGCCTCTGATTCGGTGGCCTCCGTTGCTCTGGTCTCATGGTGACCTCAGATTCGGTTTCCCCATACGCTTCTGTGCCTGTGGTGAATTTGTGTCAAAGCCTTTGGGGTTGGAGGTTCGCGGGGAGGCGGTCGTTGGAGGGACGTTGTGGTGGTCGCCACCTTGGGTGGGAGGCTCACTCAGTCTGGCTCCGCGACTGAGCTAGTACTGTTGTTAGAAGTAGGTGGTGTCCTGCGTATGTTAGCTCAGAGCAGGCACCACTGAACACCACCAAAGTGACCCAGCAGAAGTGCAGGGCCCCTCTGGCTAATAGTGATGGGCTCCCTGTAGACTCCCGACCCCGGGGGTGAGACACAACGAATCTGGGTATGGCTGTGGCAGGGAGATTGAAATGAGCGGCGTGGGAACAGCAGTACGGGAGCGCCACAGAAGACGAGGCAGCAAAAAAAAGAAAGAAAGAAAAAACTAGCATGATTGTATGACCAAACTCAGATAGTACACAGATAGATAAAGAAGGAAGTTTTAGATCTATACAAGATAAAGTCAAACACAACAGCTTT
>CM060325.1:39167148-39212148 GCA_030674155.1 Stramonita haemastoma
GTTTGCATCATATTCTTTTACTAAAACAAAGGTTCAGACAGAAAAAAAGGTTCAGACAGAAGAAAAGTCAGAATGATGGGGAGAGAGGGAGATAAGGTGAGAAGGAAAGAAAGACGAGGGAGATGGTAAGGGGAGGAAGATACAGATAGGGAGACAGGTGATAATAGGGGGAAAAAGGAAGTTTACATAATATATGCACGCACCCACACATAAAAAAGCATACATACAACTAAAAAAAAGCGCAAAACAAACTTCTTTTAATTTTTGTTTATTTTTAGAACTATTTTCTTCATGTCAGTCTACAATCATGGGTGTTGAAGAATATCTTTCCTCTGCTGTGTTGAAGTTTGATTTTCCTCTGTTATGTTGAAGTTTGTTTTTCCTCTGTCGTGTTGAGTTTTATCTTTCCTCTGTTGTGTTGAAGTTTGTTTTTCCTCTGTTGTGTTGAGGTTTATCTTTCCTCTGCTGTGTTGAAGTTTGTTTTTCTTCTGTTGTGTTGAAGTTTGTTTTTCCTCTGTCGTGTTGAGGTTCATCTTTCCTCTGTTATGTTGAAGTTTGTTTTTCCTCTGTTGTGTTGAGGTTTATCTTTCCTCTGCTGTGTTGAAGTTTGTTTTTCCTCTGTTGTGTTGAAGTTTGTTTTTCCTCTGTTGTGTTGAAGTTTGTTTTTCCTCTGTTATGTTGAAGTTTGTTTTTCCTCTGTTGTGTTTAAGTTTGTTTTTCCTCTGTTATGTTGAAGTTTGTTTTTCCTCTGTTGTGTTGAAGTTTGTTTTTCCTCTGTTGTGTTGAGGTTTATCTTTCCTCTGCTGTGTTGAAGTTTGTTTTTCCTCTGTTGTGTTGAGGTTTATCTTTCCTCTGCTGTGTTGAAGTTTGTTTTTCCTCTGTTGTGTTGAAGTTTGTTTTTCCTCTGTCGTGTTGAGTTTTATCTTTCCTCTGCTGTGTTGAAGTTTGTTTTTCCTCTGTCGTGTTGAAGTTTGTTTTTCCTCTGTCGTGTTGAAGTTTGTTTTTCCTCTGTTGTGTTGAAGTTTGTTTTTCCTCTGTTGTGTTGAAGTTTTTTTTCCCTCCTCTCCTGTTGCTCAAGTTGTTTTTCCTCCTCCTCCAAATTATTGAAGGTTGTTTTTCCTCTGTTGTGTTAAAGTTTGTTTTTCTTTTCCTACGCGTGTAGAAGTTTGTTTTTCCTGTTTCTTTGACATATTGAAGCTTGTTTTTTCTCCGCTGTAGTCGTTTCTTGTTCCTCCTCCTCTGAAATGTTGAAGTCTGTTTTTTCTTTCTCCTCCGCTCTATTGAAGTCTCTTTCCACCACTTTGAAATTTGTTTGTTGTCTCCAATGTTTTAGTTTCTTTTCCCTCCTACTCTGGAATGTTAAAGTTTTTTCGACTTCCTCCGCCGTGTTGAAGTTTCTTTTTCTTTCCCGTATAGTCATGAATTTTTTCCCTTCTACTCCACAGTGTTGAAATTTGTTTCTTTCTTTCCCCTCTGCAGTGTTGGAGTAAGTTTGTTTCTTTCTCCTCCTCTGCAGTGTTGAAGTTTGTTTCTTTCTCCTCTGCAGTGTTGAAGTTTGTTTCTTTCTCCTCCTCTGCAGTTTTGAAGTTTCTTTTTTTCTCCTCTGCAGTGTTGAAGTTTGTTTCTTTTTTCTTTGCCTCTGCAGTGTTGAAGTTTGTTTCTTTTTTCTTTGCCTCTGCAGTGTTGAAGTTTCTTTCTTTTTTCTCCTCTTCTGCAGTGTTGAAATTGGTTTCTTTCTCCTCCTCAGCAGTGTTGAAGTTTGTTTCTTTCTCCTCCTCAGCAGTGTTGAAGTTTGTTTCTTTCTTTCTCCTCTTCTGCAGTGTTGAAGTTTGTTTCTTTCTCTTCCTCCGCAGTGTTGAAGTTTGTTTCTTTCTCCTCCTCCGCAGTGTTGAAGTTTGTTTCTTTCTCCTCCTCCGCAGTGTTGAAGTTTGTTTCTTTCTCCTCCTCCGCAGTGTTGAAGTTTGTTTCTTTCTTTCTCCTCTTCTGCAGTGTTGAAGTTTGTTTCTTTCTCCTCCTCCGCAGTGTTGAAGTTTGTTTCTTTCTTTCTCCTCCTCTGCAATGTTGAAGTTTGTTTCTTTCTCCCCTGCAATGTTGAAGTTTCTTTCTCCTCCTCTGCAGTGTTGGAGTTTGTTTCTTTCTCCTCCTCTGCAGTGTTGAATGTTTTTTCTCTGTTTCTTTCTTACTCCTCTGCAGTGTTGAATTTGTTTCTTTCTCCCCTCAATGTTGAAGTTTTTTCTCTCCTCTGCAGTGTTGAGTTTGTTCTTTCTTTCTCCTCCTCTGCAGTGTTGAAGTTTGTTTCTTTCTCCTCCTCCGCAGTGTTGAAGTTTGTTTCTTTCTCCTCCTCCGCAGTGTTGAAGTTTCTTTCTTTCTCCTCCTCCGCAGTGTTGAAGTTTGTTTTTTCTCCTCGTTCGCAGTGTTGAAGTTCGTTTTTCCTCCTCTGCAGTGTTGAAGTTTGTTATTCTACTCCTTTGCGGTGTTGAAGTTTGTTTGTTTCTCCTCCTCTGCAGTGTTGAAGTTTGTTATTCTACTCCTCTGCAGTGTTGGAGTTTGTTATTCTACTCCTCTGCAGTGTTGGAGTTTGTTATTCTACTCCTCTGCAGTGTTGGAGTTTGTTATTCTACTCCTCTGCAGTGTTGAAGTTTATGTGTTTCTCCTCCTCTGCAGTGTTGAAGTTTGTTATTCTACTCCTCTGCAGTGTTGGAGTTTGTTATTCTACTCCTCTGCAGTGTTGAAGTTTCTTTCTCCTTCTCTGCAGTGTTGAAGTTTATTTCTTTCTCCTCCTCCTCCTCTGCAGTGTTCATGTTTGTTTCTTTCTCCTCCTCCTCCTCTGCAGTGTTGAAGTTTGTTTCTTTCTCTTCTCCTCCTCCGCAGTGTTGAAGTTTGTTTTTTCTCCTCATCCGCAGTGTTGCAGTTTGTTCGTTTCTCTTCCTCTGCCATTTTAAAGTTTTTCTACTCCTCCGAAGCTGTGTTCAATTATCTTTTTTTTTTTTTTTTTTTACTTCGAGACGTTGAAGTTTGCTTTTTCTCCTCATCAGCTGTGTTTATTTCCCGCTGTTGCGGTTTATTTTTGGCTGTGTTAAAGTTTGTTTTCCCGTGTTAAATTATTTTTTCTGCTGCGTGGAAGTTCATTTTCTGCTGTGTTGAAGTTTATTTTCCGCCGCTGTCTTGACGTTTGTTTTCCGCGGTTGAAGTGAATGTTTCCACTGTGTTAAAGTTTTATCATCCGCTGTGTTGAAGTTTGTTTTCCGCTGTGTTGAAGTTTGTTTTCCGCTGTGCTGAAGTTTGTTTTCCGCTGTGTTGAAGTTTGTTTCCCGCTGTTGAAGTTTATTTTCCGCTGTTGAAGTTTGTTTCCATCTGTTGAAGTTTGTTTTCCGCTGTTGAAGTTTGTTTCCCGCTGTTGAAGTTTGTTTCCAGCTGTTGAAGTTTGTTTCCAGCTGTTGAAGTTTGTTTCCAGCTGTTGAAGTTTGTTTCCCGCTGTTGAAGTTTGTTTCCATCTGTTGAAGTTTATTTTCCGCTGTTGAAGTTTGTTTCCATCTGTTGAAGTTTATTTTCCGCTGTTGAAGTTTGTTTCCAGCTGTTGAAGTTTGTTTTCCGCTGTTGAAGTTTGTTTCCATCTGTTGAAGTTTATTTTCCGCTGTTGAAGTTTATTTTCCGCTGTGCTGAAGTTTGTTTCCCGCTGTTGAAGTTTGTTTCCATCTGTTGAAGTTTGTTTCCCGCTGTTGAAGTTTGTTTCCCGCTGTTGAAGTTTGTTTTCCGCTGTGTTGAAGTTTGTTTTCTGCAGTGTTCAAATTTATTTTCTGCTGTGTGGAAGTTTATATTTTGGTATGTTGACGTTTGTTTTCCGCTGTTGATCCGTTTAGATTTTTCGCTGTGTGGAATTTTTTTTCCGCTGCGTTCAAGTTTATTTTTCGCTGTATGCAATGTTATTTTCCGCTGAGTTGGAGTTTGTTTTCCGCTGTGTTGAAGTTTGTTTTCCGCTGTGTTAGTTTATTTGTTCTCCGCTTCTGCCATGTTGATGTTTGTTTTTATGCTTCTCTGCCATGTTGAAGTTCTTGTGTCGTGGTGAAGTTTGTGTTTCCTCTGTCGTGGTGAAGTTTGTTTTTCCTCTGTCGTGTTGAAGTTTGTTTTTCCTCTGTCGTGTTGAAGTTTGTTTTTCCTCTGTCATGTTGAAGTTTGTGTTTCCTCTGTCATGTTGAAGTTTGTGTTTCCTCTGTCATGTTGAAGTTTGTGTTTCCTCTGTCATGTTGAAGTTTCTTTTTTTTCCTCTGTCATGTTGAAGTCTGTTTTCCCTCTGTCGTGTTGAAGTCTGTTGTTTTTTTTCCTCTGTCGTGTTGAAGTTTGTTTTATTTTCCTCTGTCGTGTTGAAGTTTGTTTTATTTTCCTCTGTCGTGTTGAAGTTGTTGTTTTTTTCCTCTGTCGTGTTGAAGTCTGTTTTTTTTTCCTCTGTCGTGTTGAAGTTTCTTTTTTTTCCTCTGTCGTGTTGAAGTTTCTTTTTTTTCCTCTGTCGTGTTGAAGTTTTTTTTTCCTCTGTCGTGTTGAAGTTTGTTTTTTTTTCCTCTGTCGTGTTGAAGTTGTTGTTTTTTTTCCTCTGTCGTGTTGAAGTTTTTTTGTTTTTTTCCTCTGTCGTGTTGAAGTTTGTTTTTCCCCATCGTGTTAAAGTTTGGTTTTCCTCTGTCGTGTTGAAGTTTCTTTTTTTTCTCAGTTCTGTTGAAGTTTGTTTTTCCTCTGTTGTGTTGAATTTTGTTTTTCCTCCTTCGTGTTGATGTTTCTTTCTCCTCCTCCTCTCAATTGTTAAGGTTTGTTTTTTCCTCCTGCTTTTCACCATTGTTCCAGTTTGATTTTTTTTCTTACAATCATAATTATGAATGTTTTTTCCCCCTCCTCTGCTCAGTTGGCTTGCTTTTTTCTCCTCTTCTTCCCGTTATTTCAGTTTCTTTTCTCCTCCTGCTCCCCATCGTTGAAGTTATTTTATTTTTTCCTCCACCAGTGTTGAAGTTTGTGTTTTCCTCTTCCTCCTCACCATTGTTAAAGTTTGATATTTCCTCTATCATGATGTAGTTTGCTTTTCCTCTGTTGTGTTAAGTTTGTTTAATTTTTCTCTCCTCTGAAGTAGTTCGTTTTCCGCCAAGGTGAAGCTTGTTTTTGCCAAGTTAAAGTTTTGCCAAGTTGAAGATTGTTTTTTCTCCCCCATGCTGAATTTTTTTTCTGCCTCGTTGAAGTTTGTTTTTTATTGTCCTCCGCCATATTAAAGTTTGTTTCCGCCGTTTTGAAGTAAGTTTGTCTCTTTTTCTCCTCCTCAGGCATGTTGAAGCTCCTTTTTTCTTTTCTTGTGCCGTTTTAAAGTTTGGTTTTTTTTCCTTCTCCTTCGGGATGTTGGAGTGAGTTTGTTTTTAGTCATCCTCCGCCATGTTGAAGTTTGTTTTTTGTCATCCTCCGCCATGTTGAAGTTTGTTTTTTGTCATCCTCCGCCATGTTGAAGTTTGTTTTTTGTCATCCTCCGCCATGTTGAAGTTTGTTTTCAGTCATCCTCCGCCATGTTGAAGTTTGTTTTTGTCATCCTCCGCCATGTTGAAGTTTGTTTTTTGTCATCCTCCGCCATGTTGTAGTTGTTTTTTGTCATCCTCCGCATGTTGTAGTTTGTTTTTTGTCATCCTCCGCCATGTTGAAGTTTGTTTTTGACATCCTCCGCCATGTTGAAGTTTGTTTTTTGTCATCCTCCGCAATCCTGAATTTCTTTTTCTGCGCTAAATTTAAGCTTGTTTCTTTCTTCTCTTCCGCCATATTTTTTTATCTCCTCCTCTGCCATGTTTAAAATTTGTTGCGTCTGTCTTAGTTTCCCCTCGCAATGGTAAAGTGTTTTTTTTCCCCGCCATGTTAAAGGTTGTTCTATCATCCTCCCTAGCCATATTAAAGTTTATTTTATTCTCCATTGTTGAACTTTTTTTTGCCGTGTTGATGTTTGTTTTTACTCCTCCTCCGCCATGGTCAAATTTGTTTCTGCCATGTTAAATTTTCATTTTCCTTCGCCTCCGCTGACTTAAAATTTGTTTCTACCATGTTTGTTTCCACCATGTTGAAGTTTGGTTCCGCCATTTTGAAGGTTTTTTTCCCTGCCATATGAAAATTTTGGCTTGTCCTCATCCGCCATGTTAAAGTTGTTTTCTTCTTTTTCCTCCTACCCTGCCATATTTTAGTTTGGATTTTTGTTTCTCCTTCGCAGTGTTGAGCTTTTGGCCACCATAATTATTGAATTTTTTTTCTCCTTATCCGGCATTATGAAGTTTGTTTTCATCATACTGAAGTTTATTTTCGCCATGTTGAGGTTTATTTCTGCTATCTTGAAGTTTGCTTCTGCTGTGTTGAAGTGGTTTTTTTCCCCCTCTCCCGCTATTTAAAATTTGCTTCTGCCATATTAAAGTTTGTTTCTGCTGTGTTAAAGTTTGTTTTCACCACCTTGAAGTTTGTATCCCCTCATTCATTTATGTGTTTTCATTTGTTTTTTCAACTCCTCCACCGTGTTGAAGTTTGTTACTTTTCCTCCTGCGCTATGTTGAAGTGTGTTACTTTTCCTCTTCCACTATGTTGAAGTGTGTTACTTTTTCCTTTTCCGCTATGTTGAAGTGTTACTTTTCCTCTTCCACTATGTTGAAGTGTGTTACTTTTTCCTTTTCCGCTATGTTGAAGTGTGTTACTTTTTCCTCTTCCACTATGTTGAAGTGTGTTACTTTTTCCTTTTCCGCTATGTTGAAGTGTTACTTTTCCCTCTTCCACCGTGTTGAAGTGTGTTACTTTTCCTCTTCCGCTATGTTGAAGTGTGTTACTTTTTCCTCTTCCACTATGTTGAAGTGTGTTACTTTTTCCTTTTCCGCTATGTTGAAGTGTTACTTTTCCCTCTTCCACTATGTTGAAGTGTGTTACTTTTTCCTCTTCCACTATGTTGAAGTGTGTTACTTTTCCTCTTCCGCTATGTTTGAAGTGTGTTACTTTTTCCTCTTCCACTATGTTGAAGTGTGTTACTTTTTCCTTTTCCGCTATGTTGAAGTGTTACTTTTTCCTCTTCCACTATGTTGAAGTGTGTTACTTTTTCCTCTTCCACTATGTTGAAAGTGTGTTTACTTTTCCTCTTCCACTATGTTGAAGTGTGTTACTTTTTCCTCTCCACTATGTTGAAGTGTGTTATTTCCTCTTCCACTATGTTGAAGTGTGTTACTTTTTTCCTCTTCCATATGTTGAAGTGTGTTACTTTTCCTCTTCCACTATGTTGAAGTGTGTTTACTTTTTCCTCTTCCACTATGTTGAAGTGTGTTACTTTTCCTCTTCCGCTATGTTGAAGTGTGTTACTTTTCCTCTTCCGCTATGTTGAAGTTTGTTCTTTTCTCCGCCATGTTGAACTTTTGTTCTTTTCTCCGCCATGTTGAACTTTGTTCTATTCTCCGCCATGTTGAACTTTGTTCTTTTCTCCGCCACATTGAAGTTTGTTCTTTTCTCCGCCACTTGAAGTTTGTTCTTTTCTCCGCCATGTTGAAGTTTTGTTCTTTTTTGTGCCCTGTTGAAGTTTTGTTCTTTTCTCTGCCAAGCTGAAGTTTGTTTTTTTTTGCTTGTCGGCCATGCTGAAGTTTGTTCTCCTCCGTTATGTTCAGTTTGTTATTGTTCTTCTCATTGAAGGTTACTGTTTTCTTTCGAGTTTAAAAAAAAAAAATCTGCCATGTTGAGGTTTGTTCATTTTCTGCTTCGTTGATGTTTATTTTCTCTGTCATGTTGAATTTTGTTCTTTTCTCTGTCATGTTGATGTTTGTTTTTTCCCGCCATGTTGAAATTTGTTCTTTTCCCTCTCATGCTGGTTTGTTCTTTTCTCTGTTATGTTGAAGTTTGTTCTTTTCTCTGTCATGTTAAAGTTTGTTCTTTTCTTTTCCGTCTTTAAGTTTGATTTCCCCTCCTCAGGTGTTTTTAAGCCTGTTTAGATTTTTTCCTCCATGTTGAATTTTTATCTTCTTCTCCAGCATATTTCAAGTTTGTTTTCTTTCTCCTCGCTATGTCAAGTTTGTTTTTTCTCCTCCATTTTGGTTTTTTTTTTTTTTTTTGTCTTCTCCTTTGCAATATTGAGTGTTGTTTACTTTTTCTGTGTTGTTGAAGGTTGTTCTTTTCTCCTCCTCCGCCATGGTGAAATTTATATTTTTCTCTGCCCTATTGAAATTTGTTCATTTTTTCCGCCATGTTGAAGTTTGTTCTTTTCTCTGCCATGTTGAGGTTTGTTCTTTTCTCTGCCATGTTGAGGTTTGTTCTTTTCTCTGCCATGTTGAGGTTTGTTCTTTTCTCTGCCATGTTGAGGTTTGTTCTTTTCTCTGCCATGTTGAGGTTTGTTCTTTTCTCTGCCATGTTGAGGTTTGTTCTTTTCTCTGCCATGTTGAGGTTTGTTCTTTTCTCCGCCATGTTGAGGTTTGTTCTTTTCTCCGCCATGTTGAGGTTTGTTCTTTTCTCCGCCATGTTGAGGTTTGTTCTTTTCTCCGCCATGTTGAGGTTTGTTCTTTTCTCCGCCATGTTGAGGTTTGTTCTTTTCTCTGCCATGTTGAGGTTTGTTCTTTTCTCCGCCATGTTGAGGTTTGTTCTTTTCTCCGCCATGTTGAGGTTTGTTTGTTCTTTTCTCCGCCATGTTGAGGTTTGTTCTTTTCTCTGCCATGTTGAGGTTTGTTCTTTCTCTCGCCATGTTGAGGTTTGTTCTTTTCTCCGCCATGTTGAGGTTTGTTCTTTTCTCCGCCATGTTGAGGTTTGTTCTTTTCTCCGCCATGTTGAGGTTTGTTCTTTTCTCCGCCATGTTGAGGTTTGTTCTTTTCTCCGCCATGTTGAGGTTTGTTCTTTTCTCCGCCATGTTGAGGTTTGTTCTTTTCCGCAATGTTTGTTGATCTCTTTTCGTCAGCCATATGGAAGTTATTATTTTTTCTTCCTCAGCCATGATGAAGTATGATCTTTTCTCAGCTATGCTGAACTTTCTTCTTCTTTCTGCCATGTTGAAGTTTGTTCTTTCTCTCCGCTATGTTGAAGTTTGTTCTTTTCTCTGCCATGTTGAAGTTTTTCTTTTCTCCGCCATGTTGAAGTTTGTTTTTTTCTCCTCCAAGTTAAGTTTGTTCTTTTCTTTGCCATTTGAAAGTTTGTTCTTTTCTTTGCCAATTGAAAGTTTGTTCTTTTCTCCGCCATGTTGAAATTTCTTTATTCCGCTATGTTGAAGTTTGTTCTATTTTCCGCCATGTTGAAGTTTGTTCTATTTTCCGCCATGTTGAAGTTTGTTCTTTTTCTGGTATGTTGAATGTTGAAGTTTTTTTTCTTTCTCTGCAATGTTGAAGTATATTCTTTCCTCTATTTTCCTGAAGCTTATTTTTTTCCGCCATGTTGAAGTTTGTTCTTTTCTCCTCATCTACCATGTTAAAGTTTGTTCATGTCTCTACCATGTTCAAGTTTGTTCATGTCTTTGCCATGTTGAAGTTTGTTCATGTCTTTGCCATGTTGAAATTCGTTCATGTCTTTGCCATGTTGAAATTTGTTCATGTCTTTGCCATGTTGAAAATTTTTCATGTCTTTGCCATGTTGAAGATTTTTCATGTCTTTGCCATGTTGAAGTTTGTTCATGTCTTTGCCATGTTAAAGTTTGTTCATGTCTCTGCCATTTTAAAGTTTGTTCTTTTACTCCTTCTCCACTGTTTTGAAGCTTGTATTTTGTCTTCCATATCAACTTTTAACTTCTCCACCATGTTTAAAAATTGTTTTCTTTCTCATTTATGTTGATGTTTGTCTTTTCTCCGCCATGTTGATGTTTGTTCTTTCCCTTCTCCGCCATGTTGAAGTTTGTTCTTTTCTCTGCTATGTTAAAGCTTGCTCTTTTCTCCGCCATCAAGTTTGTTCTTTTCCCTGCTGTGTTGAAGTTTGTTCTTTAATTTGTCTGTTTTGTTGAAGTTCGTTCTTTTCTCCGCCATTTGTTCTATATTCTGCTATGTTGAAGTTTGTGCATTTTTTTTTCCATTTTGAAGTTTGTTCTTTTTTCAACTGTGTTCAAGATTTTTTCTCTTCTACTATTTCTCAGTTTTGAAGTTCGTTCTTTTCTCTGCAATATAGAAGTTTGTTCTTTTCTCTACCATATTCAAATTTGGTTCTTTCAACCTTCTCCGCCATGTTGAAAATTTTTTCTCTGCGATTTTGAAATTTGTTCTTGTTTTCCCATCCACCATGCTGAAATTTGTTCATTTCTCTGTTATGTCTAAGCCTGTTCTTTTCTCCTCTATGTTGAAATTTGTTCATTTCTCTGCCATGATAGTTGTTTTTTTTCCTGTGGCTTGTTACAGTTTGCTCTTCATTTCACCTTGTTGAATTTCGTTTTTTCTCCTCCTGCACTGTTTTGAAGGTTTTTTGTCTCCCATGTTATTTTGTTTTAGTCTTTTTTCCACTATGTTTGAAGTTTTGTCTTTCTATGCTATGTTAAGTATGTTTCATTTCTACGTGTGGAAGTTTGTTTTTTTGTATTTCTCTGCTATGTTCAAGTTTGTTTCGTTTTTTTTTTTATTGTGCCTCGCCATGTTGAAGTTTGTTTTGTTTTTTCTCGTCTAGCTTGTTGAAATCATTATGTTTCTATACCATGTTGATGTTTGCTTATTTCTCCTCCTCTTCCAGTTTTGTTTCTCTTCCTCTGCTAGGTTGAAGTTTTGTTTTTTCTCCGCCGTGTTAGAGCTCATTTTTCTCTTCAACCAGGTTGAAGATTTTGTGTTTTCTTTCTGTAACATGATGTTTACTTGTTTCTCCTATTCAGCCTTGTTGTAGTGTGTTTGTTACTCTGCTATGGTGACATTTGTTTTTCCATTTGTTATTTTTCCCCTCCTTCTCTTCTCTACCCTGTTGATTTTTGTGGTTTATTTTTTGCTTCCTATACCTCGATGTTGTCTTTTTCATATTTCCTCCAAGTTGAAATTTCTTTTTTTTTCTTCTGCTAAGCCATTTTGAAGTGTTATTTTTTCTCCTTCCCCAGTTTCTTGATTTTTTAAAAAAATCTGCACCGTGTTTATTATTTTTATTGATTTTTTTCTCCTTCACCCTGTTGAAGTTTGTATGGTTCTCTGCCATGATAAAGTTTGTTAGTTTCTTCACTGTAAGGAAGTTTGTTTCTGCCTTTCCGCCATAATTAAGTTTATTAGCTTCTTCCCTGCAGGGAAGTTTGTTTCTCTTTCTCCACCATGTTAAAGTTTGTACGTGTGTTCGCTGTAAGAAAATGTGTTTCTGCTATTCCGCCATGAGAAAGTAAGTTTGTTTCTCCGCCATGTTGAAGTTTGTTTCTTTTCTCCGCCATGTTTAAATTTGGTTTCTTTCTCCGCTATGCTGAGGTTAGGTTTTGTTCTGCCATGTTGAAGTTTGATTCTCCGCCATGTTGAAGGTGGTTTGTTTCTCCGCCATGTTGAAGTTTGTGTCTCCGCCATGTTGAAGTTTGTTTGTGTCTCAGCCATATTGAAGTTTGTTTGTGTCTCCGCCAAGTCTGTTTCTCCGCCATGTTGAAGTCTGTTTCTCCGCCATGTTGAAGTCTGTTTCTCCGCCATATTGAAGTCTGTTTCTCCGCCATGTTGAAGTCTGTTTTTCTGCCATGTTGAATTTGGTTTGTTTCTCTCCCATGTTGAAGTATGTTTCTCCACCATGTGGAAGTTTGTTTTTCCGCCATATTGAAGTGTGTTTGTTTTCCCCCCATGTTGAAGTTTGTTTGTTTCTGTTTATCTCTCCTCCTCCGACATGTTGAAGTTTGTTTTTCGCCATATTAAAGTTTATTCGCTCCTCTTCCACCATATTGAAGTTTATCTCTCCTCCTCCGCCATATTGAAGTTTGTTTATCTCTCCTCTCCACCATATTGGAGTTTATCTCTCTCTCCACCATATTGAAGTTTGTTTATCTCTCGTCCTCCGCCATATTGAAGTTTGTTTATCTCTCCTCTTCCACCATATTGAAGTTTATCTCTCCTCCTCCGCCATATTGAAGTTTGTTTATCTCTCCTCTTCCACCATATTGAAGTTTATCTCTCCTCCTCCGCGATATTGAAGTTTGTTTATCTCTTCTCTTCCACCATATTGAAGTTTATCTCTCCTCCTCCGCCATATTAAAGTTTTTTATTCTCTCCTCCTACGCCACATTGAAGTTTGTTTATTCTCCTCCTCCTCCATTATGAAGTTTGTTCATTTCTCCTCTCCCACCAAATTGTAGTTTGTTTATTTCTCCTCCTCCATATTGAAGTTTGTTTGTCACTCCTCTTCCGCCATATTGAAGTTTTTATCTCTCCTCTTCTATACTGAAGTTTGTTTATTTCTCCTCATCCGCCATATTGAAGATTATCTCTCCTTCTCTGCCATATTGAAGCTTGTTTATCTCTCTTCTTCCGCCATAATAAAGTTTGTTTATCTCTCTCCTCTGCTATATTGAAGTTTGTTTATTCTCCTCCTTCGCCATATTGAAGTGTTTTTTTCTTTCCACCTCTGCTGATATTTCTTCTCTTTGTCCGTCATATTAATGTGTTTCTTTTTCTTTTTCTCACTCATGTTGATTTGTTTTTCATTTTTCCGTTATGATGACTTTTTTTTTTACCCTTTTAATTACTATATTGATGTCTGTTTTTCTTCCCGCAATAAGTTTAGTGGCTTTTATGTCTATTATAACTACAGCGAATTTTGATGTAGGTATGACTATATAGAGTTTTTTTTTAATCTGTCCTTTTTCAAGCCAACTATGGAACATTTCTATTGTTTTAGTAGCAGCCTATCTTGGACATGCAATAACAATCTTAAGATAAAACGTAGACATAAAACGACCAAAAAACCTCCCACCACCATCCATCTTTCAGTTCACTACACTTTCCGTAAAAAAATTGAAAACACATAAATTATGCGCTTGCTTAACAGCAATCTGTTTGTAATTTTGATGGAATATAAAAATGGAGGGTTCTAATATATTAAAACGGATATCTTGACATGAACCTTAAAGTCAGATTATTCCATCTTTACGACACCACTGCCAGTCATGGCAGATTTCTCTACGTGAAATTTGGGATCTGTCCCAAGCGAAGGCGCGTCGCCACAAGAACAGGGCCACCCATTAAAAAAAAAGTATGTCTGCGTGTGAATTTGTTTTCTTAACAGACTTCGCTCTTTTCTGCATAATTTTGCAAGGGACAACCGTTTTCGTTGCCGAGGGCTCTTGTGCGCGCTCTACAGTCGTGAATTTTCCACTTCAATTACATATAAATGTACCGTTTTTGTGCTGCCTTTACGTCTGATTGTGGTTGGGATTAGATTTGCCAGTGGTATACCATTGCACTGATTTGCCTGTGACAGACCATTCACACACACACACACCACCACACACACACACACACACACCACACACACACACACACCACACTCAACACACACATACGTGCATGCACTCACACGCCCCCCCCCCCCCCCCACACACACACACACACACACACACTGACAGTACTCTCTATCCCCATTTCCCTTGACCAATCTATTGTGATTGACTCCGTTTTAAGACGTAATCATTTTCTGACAACATTCATTTTCCACCCCATCTTACTACACAAAGATGTCTATATCCCAAACCCCCCCCCCCCTGCCCCCTCCTCACACGCGCGCGCGCACGCACACACGCGCAGGCACGCACAGTTACTCATCTCTACAATCAGCATCTCTCCCCCTACACCCCTCCTATAAGACTAACCACCCTATCTCTGTAATTCCTCCCCACCCACTTTCTCTCAGCTAGAGCTAGATTCACTAATAGTGAGGTATTTCTTTTTAATTAATGGCTACATACAAAAGGGCCATTCTTACAGGTATGACAAATGTGTAATGAAACAGACCGGCAGCTTCATCGTTGAACGAGGCTAAATTTTTATGTTTGTTAACCTCAGTTATAATAAAAAGTAATGCTCAGTTGCGGCTTTGATTAAAGGTTCCTATCCTGAATATGTTTTCTACATCGAAAGTTTAGATAGCAACTAATGTTGTCCGTCATATGAATAAAACTGTTTCGCCGCCGTAAAGCACCTGGCAGGTGAGGCCCAGTGCATTTGATTTCGGGATGGGAGAGAATTATTCTCTTTAATATATATTTTTTTAAAGATTTCTGTTGCATCAGCTTACACCATAGTTTCTAACTGCCTTTGTGTTCACATGTGGGGCATGGGTTATGAACAAAGTTAGTGTTAATGTTAGGGTTAGCACCAACAGTTAGCATGCGTTGGGGAAGGGGGAGGGGGAGGTTGGTAGGTCGGTTGGTTGACCTGTAAGTCTGAATACAAGCGTACACAATGGCACCTAGACACGATGGTGTGTGGCTTTCTGCAAATTACGAACTGTACATATTCTACCTATGCTGAACATCTCGAGGCTCGTCTTTAAAAAAAAAATATCGCAGCGTTCTTAATACTTTCAGTAAGATCTTTCAAATGTCTAGCTTCTTTTTCGCGAACAGTTTGTGCCTGTTTAACGGATAAATACAGGTCTAAAGAAAGGCCAAAATCACGTTGCAGTACAAAAAGCCAAAAAATAGAATTAATATGGGGATTTCTCTGTATAAATTTAAAGAATTTAGGTTTTCAAATCATAAACAAAAACTAAAGTTTAAAAAAAGGATGTAATTCATGGATTTTCAAATGATGCCCATTCTAAATCTGGCATAGCTTCTAACATAAGCTTGTGTAAAATTAGTTTTAATCTCAATGTCTTAGTCTTTAAAAACCGAGACCGAAAAACTAAACAAATTTAGTCTAAAATTAACTGTACATAGGAAAAAAAACTATCTGCCAGCCCTCTTATTTCATTTTCTTCTGATCTGAAATGCACTTCCTACCCGTTTCTCAAAACACACTTTTCTTTTAAATTCCTCTCCTTAGCTTTCAAAATCAGATGACCTCACAATGTTCACACACACACACACACACACACACACACACACACACACACACACACACACACGCACACACACACACACACGCACAAACCAAACAAACACGTTTGAACAGACACAAAAACTGACAAAACTCTCTCTCTCTCTCTCTCTCTGTTTTTTACTGAAAATTCTACAGTGCCTATGATTTTTACCATTTAAAAGAAACTAAAACTTCGTTTATTACTATCTATGTAGTGCCTTTACACCACAGTGCAAACCTTGTGCAATGATAAACCAGTGACAAATCTTTCACTTACAATTCTCAGTAGTGTCCATCTTTTACCAGCCTTGCTAACTTTACAGAGCCCCCTAAGGTTCAGAACAAAAATGAGGGAGTGGTGGGGGGGAGGGGGGGGGGGGGTAATCCCAGTTCCAAACTATGTTTTTATGAATGATATTCTCCGCTGACACTAAACAAAAATTCGTAAGACACAAATACGTGTCAGAAAATCACATTGCTCCTACACCCATTGTTCAAGGGACTACATTCAGTTAAATAAAAACAGTAACCGTTTTAAAAACATTTTACGCCAGTACTTCGATGTTTGATTTATTTCCCTACAGAAGATAAGCATGATCTTCTTGTTCTTTATTTTACTCTTCCAATTTTTTGTCTACATAACATCTTTTTTTGGTTTTTGTTTTGTTTTTTGCCCGTTTTTTTCTTCTTTCATTTTTCTGGGATTTTTTCTGCGGAGTTTTTTCATGGGTGCTGCATAGGCCTCTTTTGAAAGAAAAAATAATACGACAAAAAAAATCACAACTAAAAGAAAGATTTTTCCAACAAGAACTCAAGAAATAGTTAAACTCGGGAAGAACCAGTTACTTTTCCCTCTCATTAATTCTGTTGTTTTTTTATAAACAAATACTTAATTCCACGCTTTGAGCTGCGTTTAACAATTGTATTTTTTATAGATCTTTTCTTCTCTTCCCTCTAGTCTTGTGGCACAGTAATGTTCTCTTTGCCTTTCTTTTGAAGGAGGTTGGGCATCTTTCCAATGGTGCTCTAAAAAAGATCTCTTTCTATTAAAAAATCTGTTCATCCTATGCCCAAATTCCAAATCTCCCAAATGTGCCAGAAGCCGATTTCTGGGTCTACGGTGCCGTTCACAGATCTGAAACCTAGAAGCGAACAATACGTGCAGTCCCTCTGGCAAGAGGAATGGAACTCTCAGAGAGACAGACTTTTTTTTCAGATTCGTCCTACCTTGAAAAAAAGTTTTTTTTTCCTCCGTGTGTCAAAAACTGAAGGGAGGCGACAGTGTTCATCAGGATACACACGGGTCATTCTCATATCACCCACGTTCATTTGCTGAAAAGCCAGGGAACACCATGTGTGTGACTTGCGATGTGCGGGTAACCATCAAGCATCTGCTTCTGGAGTGTCATGATGCCCAGGATATTAGGCACAAGCATTTTACTGCTGACTCCCTGGAGATCCTTTGTCGGAATGTTCCGGCGGACACCATTTTTAACTTCATGAGAGAATCGGGCTTTTCCCGTCTAAGTGAAAGTTGAGCAGTCAATCTCTAAGGACAAGGTTGTTTTAAGGAATCTGGTTTTGGTTTTATCTCATTTTAGATGTGATCAATGTGAGTTTTACCACAACGCGATGCCCATCCTGGGCTGGCCCTTATAGTTGACCAGGGCGTCGATACAAGGAAGAGCAGTAGAGTTGGTTTCATACCCCGATTTAGTCTATATAATAGTTGTACCGAGATTTAAATGTGACGAGGTGACAGCCCTGATATGGCCTGTGTGGTCGGCGGGGCTGTAAACAACATGACTGGACTGGATTGGATTAAACTCCGAAGCTTTCTCTTTTATAACAAATGCTTCCGTTTACTGGAGGGTAAAGTTCATGGCAAAAACTGTCCAATCAGGAAATGAGGCTCCATTTTTGTCTACCTTACAACTGTTTGTGTGCACATTAAAAAATAGTTCTACACACAAAGCTCTTTTACAAAATCTAGATACAAATCAGGTTGCATATGCTATTAACGTTCATTTCCCTCCAATATATAAAGCAATTTCCCACTGAAAAGAATCACCGACTCAGGATGATCTCAATGTTGTAGCTAACAGGAGCTATTTTTATCTTTTATAATGTTACTATCTGCCTTGAAAGACGTTATGTCAAACAAACCCACTCGTTCCTTTCCTTTACACGGCTTTCAAGTATAAATGCTATAGCCTAAGATCATTGCTTTCTTTGGTGCCAGTCACATTTTTATGAACTGCTTTTTCCGAGCTTTGATCCTACGTCAACACATGGTTTATCTCTTCATTGATGTTCTCTTCCGTCGGGTTGATGTTCTCCTTCACAGTGTTGTCCTCCCAACCCCCCCCCCCCCCCCCCGTATTGATGATTTAGATCTTCGCCACTTTGACATTTTCTCATACGCCTCTTTGATGCTCTCCTCCGCCATATGGTGGTTTTCATCTTAGGTCTCGATGTTCCCTCTTATACGATGATGCTATAGTTAAAACAAAAAAAAATTATGGCCCGATATATATAAATATATATTATATATATATATATATATATAAAAGATATAATAGTATAGAGAGAGAGAGAGAGAGGGAGAGAGAGAGAGAGAGGAGAGATTGTATGATGTATTGTGTTGTATTGCAAAGCATGTATACCAATTTAAATCACTGGTAGATTTTCCTGCGTAAAATTTGAGCTGCTCTTCCGGCGGAGAGCGTGTCGCCAAAAGAAAGCACCATCCTTTTTTTCTTGTCTGCGTGCGTACTTTTTTTTTTTTATTAGGAGTGTTTTCATTTCTACAAAGCTTTCTACAAAACTACTGTCTTGTTGCCATGGGTTATTTCATGTGCACCAAATGCGTGTTGCATGGGAACCTTGGTTTATCGTCTAATCCGAAAGACGTAGAGTAAGAAGTAAGAAAGAAGAAAGAAAGAAGAGAGAGAGAGAGAGAGAGAGAGAGAGAGAGAGAGAGAGAGAGAGAGAGAGAGAGAGAGAGAGAGAGAGAGAGAGAGAGAGAGAGAGAGAGAGAGAGAGAGAGAGAGAGAGAGAGAGGTGAGAGAGAGAGGGAGAGAGAGAGAGTGAGTGAGGAGTGAGGTGGGTGTGTGTGTGTGTGTGTGTGTGTGTGTGTGTGTGTGTTGTGTGTGTGTGTGTGTGTGTGTGTGTGTGTGTTTGGACACAGGGCCTTTGTTTACGGTGTCGTCCTGACGGACGCTATTGTCAAGTGGGTTTAAACCACTCAACTTCAATCTTCATGTGTGCAATTGAGTCGTGGGTTCAAATCTACATGGTATCTTGTAAATTTAGGGTTCAAAATGTTGACAATCCTCCAGGTCTACATCATGAACCGACCTTCCTTTGCCTTATAGTTCCCTTTGTGCACACACGTGGGAAGAAACCAAAAATGCACGCTAAAGATCGCGTAAATCATGTCAGCGTTCGACAGGTTACGAAACATGAACATACTCAGCATAAATGTATCCCTGAAGCTGGAA
This sequence comes from Stramonita haemastoma, assembly GCA_030674155.1. Lineage (NCBI taxonomy): Eukaryota > Metazoa > Mollusca > Gastropoda > Neogastropoda > Muricidae > Stramonita > Stramonita haemastoma. The sequence continues at coordinate 39,185,600 of CM060325.1, forward strand.
TGCAGATACATTTATTGTGGCCGAAACAGTCACATAATTATGCAAAATCTCACCATTGGTGTCCCTTGAAGTGCTAGACGATGAACGAAAATAATATAACAGTGGTCCGAATGTTGTGCTTTACGGTACAGTTATTGAGAAATTCAGTGTGTGTATGTGTGTGTGTGTGTGTGTGTGTGTGTGTGTGTGTGTGTGTGTGTGTGTGTGTGTGTGTGTGTGTGAGTGTGTGTGTGTGTGTGTAGAGTGAGTGAGTGAGTGAGTGAGTGAGTGTGTATGTGTGTGTGGTTTAGTGTGTGTGAGTGAGTGAGTGAGTGAGTGTGTGTGTGTGTGTGTGTGTGTGTGTGTGTGTGTGTGTGTGTGTGTGTGTGTGTGTGTGTGTGTGTGTGTGTGTACTTTCTTCAATTTAATGTCTTTTCACTCGAAGTGATTTTAGAAGAGAACAGAGAGAGAGAGAGAGGAGAGAGAGAGAGAGAGGAGAGAGAGAGAGAGAGAGAGAGAGGAGAGAGAGAGAGAGAGAGAGAGAGAGGAGAGGTGTGTGTGTGTGTGTGTGGTGTGTGGTGTGAGTGTAGTATTGATGTGAGTGAGTGAGTGTAGTGTATTGATGTATGTATGTGTGTGATGTGTGTATGTGTGTGTATGTGTGTGATGTGTGTATGTGTGTATGTGTGTGGTGTGTGTGTGTGTGTGTCTAAGTGGGTTGATGTATGCGTAAGTGTTTGTGCACGCGTGCGTGTGTGAATATACGTGTGCGTGTGTGCGTGCGTACGTGCGTGTGTACGTGCGAGTGTGAGTGTATATTGTGTGTGTGTGTGGTGCGCGCGCGCACGTGCCCAAGTGTGTGTGTGCATGTCCGCACGCTGTGTCCAAGCAGTGCGCGGGTGCTTGACTGATTGCGTGCACGTATGCGTTTAATGAAACTGTTTACTAAGACCCACATGAATGTGTTACCTTGCTTTTGAAGACGATGTCCCTTGTTGAACTTTGCTGCTAGTTAAAGTTTCTAGTTGATCCTTGGTATCCGTTGTCTCTTGCTGGACCTTGCCGTTAAAGATGCTGAGTGTTGCCGACACCTTGGGGCTATTGACCCTTTGGTGTTATGGATGCTGATACCTGTTAACTCATTTGTGCTAAAGATTGCTGACCCTTGAACTTCGAACTTTGACGTTTGGTGGCTCTAGGCTCTGGCGATTGGGGCCGTCATGCGAGCAGTCTCTGAAACATAGGTCTCGATAGCGGCCCTTCAGTATTCCATCATTACTGATTGTGTTGAAGAGACTGAGGGGTAACTGACTGGTTTGCCTGCATGTCGTCGTCTTCTGTGTGCCTACTATTGTGATAGTATTTGCATGCTTTTGTCAGTGTGTGTGTGTGTGTGTTTGTGTGTGTGTGCGTGTGTGTGTGTGTGTGTGTGTGTGTGTGTGTGTGTGTGTGTGTGTGTGTGTGTGGAGTGAGAGAGTGAGTGAGTGAGTGAGTGAGTGAGGGAGTGAGTGAGGGAGTATACGAGAGAGAGAGAGAGAGAGAGGAGAGAGAGAGAGAGAGAGGAGAGAGAGAGAGAGAGAGAGAGAGAGAGAGAGAGAGAGACAGACAGACAGACAGACAGACAGACAGACAGACAGACAGACAGACAGACAGACATTCTGTGTGTGTATGTGTGCGTGTGTGTATGTGTACGTGTGTGCATCACTGCGCACTTTGTCTTGTTTGTGTGTGTGTGTGCGTGCGTGCGTGCGTGCGTGCGTGCGTGTGTGCGTGCGTGCGTGCGTGATCGCGCGGTGTTTGTGTGTGTGTGTGTGTATGTGTGTGTGTGTGTGTGTGTGTGTGTGTGTGTGTGTGTGTGTGTGTGTGTGTGTGTGTGATTGTGTGTCTATGTGGACACTTCAACCTGACATTCGTGTGTACAGAAATACGGATTGATTGAGCATATCTTCTATCTATTTCTTACTGTAGAAAGCAAAATGTCTGTCTAGAGTTTTAACCTACGCATCAATAATACATCAAATTTATGGTTCGAAGCCTTGGAAACTCTTAGCAGTTTTGGACGTTGAGCTTTCTGTTTTATTTCTTTTCTTTATTTTTTGTGAATTTTATCTTTATGGAATTAATTTTCTTCGTGTCTGTCATTAACTTTGTAACCGTTTAGTTGTTATCGTTTCTAAAGCTTTCTGAAATAATTCTTCTGACGCTCTTTTCTTCTATCCTCGGCTTAGAGCTCCGAGGTTTACCGATAGTGTGATCCTTGTGTCCGTGACCGTTTATGCTTGCCATTAAGGTAGCAGCATTCTGACTTGGAGGATGATGTCTAAATACGACACCAGTGGGAAGGTGTTTTTTAAATACACATACACACATGTAAGCGCGCGTGCGCGTGCGCACACACACACACACACACACACACACACACACGTGCGCGTGCGCACACACACAAATACACACACAAACACACACACACACACACATGCACACGCACACACACACACACACACACACACACACACACACACACACACACACACACACACACACACAGTACGAACGTACAAAAAAATGATCATCTTGGTAACTACATTTTCCACTTGAGCCCACCCCACCTTTCTACATTTAACTATGTACTTTGCTAAAACACTTTCCGCCTCCTCTTTTACAGAGACAAAGAACACATTTGCCTATTCTCTACTCTTGATCTCACACTGACTCACACAGACAACTTAGCTATAACTTCTCTTGTTCCCCCTTCCCACAACTATCCATCCTGCCTCTTCTATTATCCTTTTCCCCCTTAAAACACCCCATAGCCCTCCACACCTAAACTCGCAAGAAACAAAAAAAAGTTGCTTTTTTCTGTGTCACGTCTTGTATCATGGTATCCACCTGCCTTTTGTGTCCACACGTGGGGGCCAGGTTAATTAAGAAATAAAGGTTAGTGTAAAGGTGAGTGTTAGGAAATTAACGTTAGTTAATTGGGAAAGGGCTGTCAGTCAGCTGGCTTGTCTGCCTGCACACATGCATGCATGTGGACACAATGGCACATAGACATAATGCTACCCGACGTTTGACACAACGGTTTCGAAGTTTCCTTTAAATCCCAAATTACCCGTCCTATGAACAAGCCGAAATTGTCTATGTTGCTTCACTGACTGGATTTTTTAATGACAATTTTCCAGTTTTGGAATTAGCTCGGTGGTTTTCTTCAGCCTAAACTTTGCTTTCAATTAGGCTAGGGTTGTTTTCAATAGAGCCAAAATGACGTAGTCAAACGCAGGAATAAGCCAGAAAGGTAACGGTCATTTCTGGCTTATTTCCTGCATTGCCCATTGTTTAATGACAATTTTCAAATTCTGATAATAATTATCAGCTTCTTCTTGACTGTTGTACTTAAAAAAAAAGCATGTTTCTAGAAGAATCCACGTAGAATTTCTGAACGGAAATAATTATTAGCCCCAAATAAAACTACATGACAAAAACCTGCGCTTTTATCTGCTAGCCTTTTTGTTTCCATCCCTACTTTCCAAGCCATACCTATCCCACTCCTTTTTCCCAAATGACAAAAAAGAAAACTTGTAGATAAGCCATATACGAAAAAACCTGCCCTTTTGTTTTCTAGCCAATTAATTCTATTTCTAATAAGGTAGCCACAAATAGCCTGCCTCCTTATTCCAACGATCAATTTTCTTTTAGTACCTCTTCTAAAAAATAAACTACGATTCCGCTTTTCTTCCATCTAAACTTATTTACACACACACACACACACACACACACACACACACACACACACACACACACACAAACACACACACAATCACATAGCGCGCACACACACCTTTAGGTACCTTGTGCATTGAAATTTAACGCCTTGTACATGTTTCGTAGGAAAGTGATTTCAAACAAAAGTGCTGAAATTTGCTCTAGGAAGTTAGCTGCAGAGGCAGGCCAAGAAAGAGATGAGAGGACATCAGCAGCGAATGGACAGGCCTAGAACTAAAAAAAAACTTTGAGAAAGGCAGAACGGAGAGAGGAGTGGAGGGAACTGGTTGTCAAGTCTTCAGGGGTGTCCCCACGGTCGCCAGACTAAGGGGTAGATAGATAGATGGATAGAGATCTGCTCTTAAGATAACTACAGCTTCGACCTCTTGCCCCCCCTCCTATTTTTTGCAACCAATGTGTTTTATCGCATGTAGAGCGAAAACAAAATGTTTTGTTTGTCGCTACTTAACATAGCCTCCGAATTCGTGGATCTAACAATCCTGATTATTTTTCTTTATCTGAAAAGTGTCCAACACAGAGTTCCGTTTAGAACGAAAGAAAAAGCACCCATGAAGAGCTGTGTATGCGTGTGTGTGTGTGTGTGTGTGTGTGTGTGTGTGTGTGTGTGTGTGTGTGTGTGTGTGTGTGTGTGTGTGCGTGCTTGCGTGCGTATGCGTGCGTGCGTGCGTGTATGCATTTATATGTGTACGTGTGTATGCGTGTGCACTTGGGTGTATGTGTGTATATATGTGTGTGTGTCTGTATTTGTCTGTGTATATGTGTGTGTGTATGTGGGCGTATGTGTGCGTGTATGTGGACGTATGTGTGTCTGTGTGTGTGCGTGTGTGTATGTGTGGGTGCGTGTGTGTATGTGTGCATGCTTGTGTGTATGTGTACATAATTATGATCAATCATGTATGAACACCTAACCTTAGTCAGGAAGCGGCCCAGATGTCTCATATCTCTGTCATGGTCTGTGTCACCAGGCTTCTCATCAGTGGTGATGGTTGCGTTGCACCTCTTGCTGTTTTCATGGTGACCTGTTTACAGGCATAAGGCTTCCGTCAGTCTCAAAACACAGGACTGCAAAACCTAACTTTATCCTAACTTTTGGAGATAAAAAATTATACGATCTGATTTAAATATGAATGAATTTCAATATGCTAATGGAAAATTATCATCGTAACAAATGTCTTGTTGTAATAATGTATAAACTTTAAAATGTTCTACAGGCAAATCATCATCGCGACTAACTTGTAAGGCGTGATATTTATTTTTTATGTTATTTTATACCACTTTATGTCACAGCAGATTTCTCTGCGTGACATTCGGGCTGCTCTCCCCGGGGAGAGCGCGTCGCCACAGGTGCAGCGCCCACCCATTATTTTTTTCCCTCAGAGATGGTGTCTAAACACGACACCTGTGTGCATGCTGTTTTCTTTAAAAATAATTTTGTCATCCGCCCCTACCGGCACACGATGGCCTGCTCTTCCGAAAGGCGGAACGGGGTTTTAATGTGTGCGCAAGATGTTCTGCGTGCGTTTGCACACGGGGCCTTGGTTTCTAGTCTCATCCGAATGACTTTGACATTCAGTTCGCTTTTTTCGTCAAACTGGGAAGAAAGGCCAAGGCTGGGTACGAACCCAGAAACTGACGGTTTACATATTGGCAGGCGAATGTCTTAACCATCCTGCCAGGCACTGGCAAGTCTGTACTGGGAGTTGACCTAGGAGATCGTAAATATTCCCACTCTTATTTCACCAGATGCATACGATATTTGTACCCACTACTTTAAGTCGTAGGTCTTACCCACTGGACTATAGTGACTCGTATACTATTCTGCAACAAGGGTACAATCAATATTGTTTCTTTCAAATGTCTTCAGAAACACAAACCCGTAAAACGCGTGATGCCAATCCTTCAGTATGCTCACACAGTGATTCTGATTGTTTTTAGGACTTCAGCTCAACGAGACCTACACAGGGACCAGCACAAAACGTGTACCATTGCGTTAAACCTGCCACACGCCAAAAATTCAAGCTACCTTTAAAGGATAGATTAACAAAGAAGCACACAAACGCAAATTAAACGATAAATATTATTACTTCTTACCCATTGACTTCCTCGTACGTTCACTTCAATATTCAAGCCCTCCTGGCTAATGTTGGGTTTTATTTTCTCTGTCCCTCTCTCATGTTTCAAACAGCAGCCATTGTTTTTCGAAATCTGAGCTCACTCACTGCAGCGACACGAATGAAGCAATGCTGGGATACAATCCGGGTACCTCGTGGGAACTTCGGGTGGAACACATTTTTCGTGCGAAGCGCTAGAGTGTGTGTTGGAGGGTGGTTTTTTTTGTTTTTTTTTAACATTCCCAGCTTTCTATGTTAACACACGCACATTGTGTATTTCCCAGTCCTTTCACGATTTCTTTTACAATGACCCTTTTATCTTCTCCTTCCTTCGTCGTCCCTCTTTTCTATCCCTCTCTTTGTTTTCGTCTTGTTCCTTTTCTCCTTGTTGCGCCCTTGTCTATTTTCTGCTTTCTCTGTCTTTTTTCTCCTGCCTTTATCCCCCCCAAAAAACCACAAAAAACCTTTTTTTTTAAAAATCACATGTGCTAGGCCTGACATGTCAGATGCTTAAGGGCAGCGCAACGCATTTTAGCTGATCATTTTGACAGACAATATTTTATTTTTTAATTTTTATTTTATTCTTTTATATCGGGCATAATGGAATAATCTCTCAAGTGCTTTTTCTCATCCAGTCCCTGTGTGTATGCAGTTTTGTAAATATTGTCATCTGTTCCCACCGCCACACAATGGCCTACTCTTACGAAAAGCGGAACAGGATTTAACGTGTGCGCAAGATTTTTTTTTTTTTTTTAAACATTTTTTTAATTTTCAAATAGTGTACAAAACCCAGTATAATGTAAGCATCAATCCACAAATGATTCATATCAAAGTTTGTGAAGAACAAAAATTAAGAAGGATAAGATTACAAACTGATACACAACCTACTAGCATATGTTTTAGATAGTGTATGAACTTGAATGGTCATACATACATATACAATCATGTACATGCATGCATTCAAACAAAAGTACCCAAGCATATAAACATATTAAAGCATACATATCCCTACATATACCTAACCTCCAAATGCAAAACTGACATAACAATGTTTAAAGACAAAACTAACAATAACAACAACAAGCAAAAAACAAACAACAAACAAAACACAAACAAACAAAAAGCACCACCAACAACAACAAACAACAACAGCAACAACAACAGCACACAAGACATAAACAAAAAACAACAAACAAACAAACAAACCACACACACACCACCACCACGATTAAACTGCTCAGCTAAATAAACAGATTTTACCTTTCAGACCGACTCATCCAGCAGTAATACAGTTTGCTCTAATCTAACAGAGGTAGATATGTACACCATTGTGCAGCGAAACTAAAAAAAGACATTTCCATAGATGCAACACATTTTTCAACCTCATATCTTGATTTTAGTTGTCGCGTAAATATTTCAAACGAAGGCCAATTCTTTTGGCATCTGCATTTATAAATGTGAAATTTGGCGAGCAGCAGTATTACATCAAAAATCTTGTCAGATTTAAAGTTGCTACTGCATCCAAAAAGAACAATGCTCTCGTTGAGCAGCAGATTCACAGCGTTACATTTTCTATTAATATTATTTTGGAATTCTTGCCAGAAATCGTTTACAATAGGACAGTACCAAAAAATATGTTGAATGCTTTCTTTTTCCATATGACAAAAGGAACAATTAATTGATTCTTCAATACCCATGCTTTGTAAAATGACATTTGTTGCTATTATTCTGTGTACAATTCTTATCTGAAACCACTTTAGTCTTACATCTTGAATTTGCCTAATTTTTCTAAATACTTGTGACCATACAACATTTTGATGCAATCTTTCATTCCACTTCATACTATAAGCTGGGTCAGTAGTGTTTTTAGTCAGTAGCTCGTAGTACAGCATCGCTCCCCTTGGCACAGAGCAGATTACAGTCATTAATTTGTTCCTTTCATTTTCATCAGAGCACATAATTTCTAATCCCAGTTCCCTTGAATATTTTCTCAGTGCGCAAACACAGCCATTATATGTAACAAAATCTGATATAGTTCCATACTTTGTAACAAAACATTGAAAATTAAGCAAGTTACCAGCATCATCAAGTAGATGTCTAACACATGAAATATTCTTGTCAATCCAGTTTTTGTTATAGAAAGTTTTACTACCAATTTTCAAATTGGGGTTATAAAACAAAGGCTCAGAACACAGCTCTTCTGTGGTTTCCACTTTAACTGCACTGCCTAATTCCCTGTATGCTTTAAATACATCTTTCCAAAATTTGTTTAATCTGTTGCTGCCGGGCAAATCGGATCCCAATTTGTTAATAATTTCGGCCTTAGGATAAAGTGAGCACAGTATCTGTTTCCAACTGTGATCACTGCAACTCACTTTACGGATCCAGGTTAATTTTAGCGCGTTAATATGTTGTCGTACATTTGGTATTCCAATCCCACCATGTGTTATGCTTCTTACTGACGTTTTTCTATTGATTCTATCTTTTTTCTTACCCCATACAAACTTAAAAACAAATTTTTGAAGTTCATTAATTAACTGATCTGAGGGGTTTGGCAACAGAATCCATAAATGAATTATTTTTGATAAAATAAGTGATTTTAGAACTGCTACCCTGCCAAGCGGAGTTATTTGTCTTTTTAGCCAAGTCCTATATAATGCCCTAATTTCTGAAAACTTTTCCTCCATGTTTATTATCTCACACTTCTCCAGATCGTTAGTAAACCATATACCTAATATCTTAAATTTTGAAGGGTTCCACTGAACACTGAGATGTGGCATAAATTTAACTGGCGAATTCCGTTTACTTCCTAACCATATGGCATTTGTTTTCTCAGCATTTAACTTTAGTCCAGACACATTACCAAACTTTTCAATAACACCAAAACATTCCTCAAATGACTTCTTATCCCCTTCTAGCAATATATTTGTATCGTCTGCATATTGTGATATCTTATTTTCTGTGTTGTTTATCTTAATTCCTTTAACATTCTTATTCTGTCTTATCATATTAGCTAGAATTTCTACACAGATAACAAAAAGATAAGCAGATATGGGGTCACCCTGACGACATCCTCTCTCAATCGGGAACCAGCTAGCCAAACCACCATTTACTGAGACAGACGACTTTATCTGAGTATAAAAAGTACGAACCCACTGGCAGAAGCTTGGGCCAAAGCCAAAGGCATGTAGTACCCTAACGTGTGCGCAAGATGTTCTGCGTGCGTTCGCACACGTGGCCTCGGTTTACAGTATTATCCGAAAGACTTTTTGAGGAGCGTGGAGTCAGCACTGATGTCAACTCCAGGGGAAAAATCCCCTTGAACAGGAATCGAACTCGGGTCATCAAATTGCGAGCGCAATGTTCTGACCACTAGGCTATCAAGTAGCTATCCCGTAGCTGCTGTATGAACGCTCGAAGAAAAAGAATACAAGACAAAACCAAAGGCATATACTGGTATGGGTTAGATTTGTAGCTGCCAGTGCTGAATAATCAACAGTCGAAGGGCAATTATTTTTTGTTTCGTTCCTCGGCTAAAGCTTCTAGGTTTACCAAAAGTAAGATTTTGCGTATGCGACCGTTTTTATTTCCAACATTTAGGTAGCCATATTATGACTTCAGAGATGGTATCTAACCACGACACATGTGTGCGTGTGGGTTTTTGCTGTTGTTATTTTGGTATCCTTTTATACCGGCACAAAATTTTCCACCCTTCCCAAAATCAGAGCTAATTTTTAACGTGTGCGCAATTATAATCTGGGTGCGTTTGCACAGAGGGCCTCAGTCTATCGTATCATCCAAAGAACTTTGACATTTAGTTCGACTTTTCTTTTAAGCCGGGAAGACAGGATAAGATTTGTGATCAAACCCAGAACCTTATGGTTTACTTGTTGGCAGGCAAAGGCCTTAACCATCCTGCCACGTTCCTTCTTTAGAGTTTAAAGGGCCAGGAACTCTTATTTCAAGGAGTTGTCCAATCAACTCTGTCCACTCCCACATTGCCCATCAATATTTCTTTCAATTTCCACGGAGTCTGAGCAGCTTGATTCCAGCGATCTATAGATAACAGACAGATGGCATCACTGATTCTGAATGAATGCCTTCCCTTGACAACAAATGCTCTCCCTTGGCTGCAGTTCCCATTTCTGTCGATGCCATTTATGACGCGTAGTTTGTTTTTGTTTTGGGAGTAAAAGTTATACAGGAAGTGAAAAATAATGAAAAAACAGATGTTTTTCATTCTGAATATTTTCTTCTTTTTTTGGTTTCTCTAGACCTTGAGAGTAGCTTTTGCTTCTGTAGTAAATGTGGTATCAGGGATCCAAACCTTACTCCAAACATCCCGTGGAAGCTATGATTGGAGTCATATCAATCTGTACGTAAAAAAAAATATTCCCAAATGTGTGGTAAAACATGTATGCAGTGTAGTTCATATGATGCAATAATCATAGAAGAAGTGTAGTTTACATAACTCACAAATGACTCAGTTGAACTACTTCAATGATCACCACCAGACAAAAACGACCAGATTTATCTAATAAGCTTGATCTATTCTATACAAATGCTAGACCCTCACCCACCCCTTGGTATGGTGGGGTCCTGCCAGTATAAATAGCATCCCCATCGGTGGTCTAGGTGGTGACGCGCCTTGCCTAGAAAGCAAAAAGTCTGGGTCGGAGTGTGCGGTGGTTTGCACTCCGTTTGGAACCAACATGCTTTCCCCATCCATTAGACCCTGAGTGGTGGTCTGGGCGCTAGTCTTTCGGATGAGACAATAAACCGAGGTCCCGTGTGTTACACATCACTATTTAGAGCACGTAAAAGAACCCACGGCAACAAGGGGGTTGACCCTGGCAAAATTCTGTAGAAAAAGGCCACTCTGATAGGGAAACAAATACAGTTGCAGACAGGAAAAAGAAGAAAAAAAATGGGTAGGCGCTGCACTTGTGGCGACGCGCTCTCCCCGGGGAGAGCACCCCGCATTTCACGCAGAGAAATTTGATGTGACATAAAGTGATACAAAATACAAAGTACAAAATACCGTTGTGAAATTCTGTGCCTTGACTTCCCTCTTTTTATATTTCTCTTTGTTTTTTTCCTTATTCCTTTTCTTCCCGTCACCCCCTTCTTGTCTATTTTCTTTCCTCTTGGTCCATTATCCTGACTTTTCACCCAGAAAGACTTAAAAGATAAATATTCTTTCCCACCCAAAGATGGATGCACTGAGCCTGATTTGTCAAGCACAGCAAGGCAAAGCACTTTCACCTATATGACAGACAACAATAGCTGCTATCTGAGGGTTTAACAAAGAAGGAAGAGGAGGAGGAGAAGAAGAAGAAGAAGAAGAAAACAGAGTTATAAGTATACATGTTGGTAAATTCGTAAGACTACGAACTAAGCCACAACTGTATCACTTATCTAATTCCAATTTTCCTTGCTGTCAGCATTAATGCTCCATTTTTCTTTACCATGCAAAAATACATTTAAGTTGAGAGAGAGACAGAGACAGAGAGACAGACAGGGAGAGAGACAGAGACAGAGACAGAGAGAGAGAGAGAGGGCAGGAGTAAAGACCCACTGACAGACAGGCAGTCAGAGACAGCACGTGATTTTGCACAAAACTACAGGGTTAGAGTGTAACAAGAAAAACTACTGTCCTGACAGACTTTAGAATTTGCATAGATTACTGCCAAGCTTTCAGCCTGAGAAAGAAAATGTTCCCCCAGTCCCTTCACCTGTCCTCCCCCCTCACTCCCCCTTTGTGGGCCAGTATCAATGTTCCATTTGTCTTTCCCTGCTGTCTCTGCTCTTTCCCTTCCAGTCAATTTAAAATGCACGTGGAAGAAGTTTATACATGCACAAAACGTTTTTGCTTTAATCATGTTTTATTATTGTTTATTAATGCTTGCGCAAGAGTAGCAAGCAGCAAGTGCAGAGAGAGAGACAGAAACAGAGACAGAGACAGTCAAAGACAGACAGAGACAGTCAAAGACAGACAGAGACAGAAAGAGTTTGGATGATTTATTCATTATGCCATCGTCCCTCATGAAGGGGTAGTGAACTTAAACAAAACATACACTTAAAAAGCATAAAAATCAAACAACGAAATAAATAGATAGATAGATAGATAGAGAGATAGAGAGATAGAGAGATAGAGAGATAGAGAGATAGAGAGATAGAGAGATAGAGAGATAGATAAGTGGATAGGTGGATATATGGATAGATGGATAGATGGAGAGAGAGAGAGAGAGAGAGAGAGAGAGAGGAGAGAGAGAGAGAGAGAGAGAGAGAGAGAGAGAGAGAGAGAGAAGAGAGAGAGAGAGAGAGAGAGAGAGAGAGAGAGAGAGAGAGAGAGAGAGAGATCGATCGATCGATCGATCGATCGATAGAGAGATAGAGAGATAGAGAGATAGAGAGATAGAGATATAGAGATAGAGAGATAGAGAGATAGATAGATAAGTGGATAAGTGGATAGGTGGATAGATAGATAGATAGATAGATAGATAGATAGATAGATAGATAGATAGATAGATAGATAGATAGATAGATAGATAAATAGATAAATAGAGAGAGATAGATAGAGATAGATAGATAGAGAGAGAGAGAGAGAGAGAGAGAGAGAGAGAGAGAGAGAGAGAGAGAGAGAGAGAGAGAGAGAGAGATAGGTGGATAGGTGGATAGGTGGATGGGTGGATAGATGGATATATGGATAGACGGATAGATTGACAGACAGACAGACAGACAGACAGACAGATAGATAGATAGATAGATAGATAGATAGATAGATAGATAGATAGATAGATAGATAGATAGATAGATAGACAGGCAGGCAGGCAGGCAGGCAGGCAGGCAGGCAGGCAGGCAGGCAGGCAGGCAGGCAGACAGACAGACAGACAGACAGACAGACAGACAGACAGATAGATAGATAGATAGATAGATAGATAGATAGATAGATAGATAGATAGATAGATAGATAGATAGATAGATACTAACTTAAATTGAACACAATATTACAATCACACACCTTTCATTTGCATGTGACTATAAGCCAAGAGCCCGAGTATGAACACACAAAGAACATCCTGCGTACATGTTAAAAAACCCTGTTCTGTCTTTCAGAAGAGCAGGCCATTGTGTACTTGTAGGAGAGGATGGCAACAACATTTTTAAAAAAAACAAGCAGTGTGCACACATGTGTCGTGTATAAGCACCAGCCCTGAGGAAAATTCGGGGATTTGGAGTTCCCAGGGTTATTGGGAGCTGTAGACCTATTCAAGCAACGTTCTGGTGGCTGCTGCAACGGCATTGGAACAGCTCTTATTGGGGATTGCCTTTTCAATAGAACATTCCAGTGACGTGGAAAAGAGGGATCTGCTCCATGGATAACAGCGTGCCCTCCATACTTTCCCAGGATTTGCGTCCTGGAGCCTAGAGCGCAACTCCATAGTTTCCTGAGACCAACGGATGCCTATTACACCTAGCATTCCTTACTTTAAAAATACAGCAGAACATAGTTTTAGCAACATCTCAGGGAAGCTATTGGGTATCAAATATCAACCCATGCTGAAATACAGGCAACACACATTTACAGTAAACGTCATCCGATAGTATACGTGAAAGATGCCAAAGGAAACTCTCATGTTTCTTTCTCATCTCAGAAGACATTAGCCAGTGTCCCGAATTTTGCCTCATGATATTTTCTCCCGGATGATGTGTGGTGCCTCAGCGTCTTCTATCTGCTATAAACTCTGTGGTTTATGACTGTGGCACACACAGGTTAACAGCTTTTTGTCCGCTTTAATCAAACTGTTCAGAAAGTGTGCACACTGTATTTTTCGTGTAGAGTTTTGTTTTCTTACATTATTATAGATTCCATTTCTATCAATAATGTATGCAATGTTTTTTCTGGTATAGATCCCATTCGTACAGAGAATGTGTTCAATATTACCATATATAATCATGGCCATAATTCCCAAGAGGGAATGTATCCAAAATGTTTCAATAAATAGACTCCAGCTAAACAAAGAATAGATCCAATGTTTCTTGTATACATTCACATTCATACAAAGAATGGATCCGATGTTTCCTTATACAGATCCCCATTCATACAAAGAATGGATCCAATGTTTTCTTATACAGATTCCCATTCATACAAAAGTGGACTCAACCTATTTCATCCATAAATCTGTCCAGTCGGTACTGTTTATCCTCACACTGTCCATAACCTATCTCTGGCTGTTCTCTGTGTGTGAACAAGGGTTATTTCAGGAGGGCATAGGCAACACAAGGATGACGGAGAGTTCATCACTGCTGCTGAATGATTGCAATCCGCCCTCCCTCCATTAATTTGTTGAAGACTATAGCACATTTCTATATCTATTTAGCCGCCATTGATATATTATGTGTTGTCTATCTAACTAACAACATGATGAAGTAAAATGTTTGTTCTTTAATCAATCTGTTTAGAAACCCTGCACAGTATAATTATTTTGTTGTTGATTTATAAAGAAAATATTATCCTTGAACTTGGTATGTAACTACCTTCATGGTGGGGAAAAAACACACCTTGGTGTGTAGCTACCTTCGTGGAGGGAAAAACAGTCACAGACATAAAATATCACCATTGGTGAACTTCGGAGCTCTAGCTAAGGAACAGGGAGAAAAAGAAAAAAAAAAGCTTTGAATAATCATAAGGATCTTTTGACACTAGGGATAGAGTTTAAAGGACAAGCCACACTCCTTTCAAACAGTTGCCCAATCAACTCTTGTTACTCCCACATTGCCCGTCAATATGTCCCTCGATTTCCATGGTGTCTGAGCACTGTGATTGATTCTAGGAGAATATAGATAACAGACAGATGGCATCACTGATCCTGAATGAATGCTTTCCCTATTAAAAACCACACATTCCCTTGGCTGTAGTTGAATTTCCTCTCATCGGCATAGTTGGTGCGTATTTGTTTTTGCTTTGGGAGTGAGAGCTATGCAGGAAATGAAATATCAGAGAAAAAGAAATTTCCCATCCTGAATACTTTCATTTTGTGTCTTTGAGCCTTCAGAGTAGCTTCTTCGTCTGCTACAAACGTCGTTGAAAGAGATACAAAATTTAAATTGATAAACTTACCCCTAACATTCTGTGCAAACTAAGTTTTGAGTTGAACCATTCTAAATGTAAAAAAAAATACATTTCAAAAGGTTCGGTAAAATCATGGATACAGTGTAATTCATAATTTTATGATACAATAATCATAGAAAAGGTATATTTTACATAATTCATAAATGACTATATGGAACCCCTCCAGCTGGAAATAGAGTTTCAGAATAGGGGAGACAGGGTAGAAGGGAAAACGACAGGTGAGAGAGGCAGCAGGTGGCTGTAGATCTATGTATTCAATTGTGAAATTAGAAAAGAGTGGAAAATCAAGACAAAACAGATAACAAAAATTAAATAAACCGTAGATCCTCCTACATTCCAGCAAAATGATAGCATAAAGTAATGGTAACATCGGAATGAAAAGTGCACAGTGCTGAATATAACCTATTGAAAACTAAAAAAAAAAACAACAACCCAACACTGCCGTCCATTATAATGCAGTATCCAAAAGTCATAGAACAGTTTTACTGATGAGTCTCTTACCATGACGGAATTTGCTATGGGCACATTGGGAAGAGTAGGACCACACAGTCAAGGCTGGTCTACTTTACGGATGTTTCTCAAATTAACTTACCAACACTGCAGGTGTCTGTATTTCTCGGGCCCAGTTGACACAAAATCACGTCATGATATGAAACGTAGGGTAAGCCCTGTCACGAAGTCTTAAAGCATAAGCATTACTATAGCTGCATTATTACATCTTCCTAGTCGCCATTGATTGCTATGCATCAAAATAAAGTTGTCTCTGATTCAGTGGCCCATGAACAGGATTCTCTGGTCTCAGATGACCTCAGTTGCGGGTTCCAATAAACTACTGTGCCTGCAGGAACTAATGCCAAAGCCTTTGGGGCTGGAAATTCACAGGAGAAGATCCTTGCAAGCATGTGATGGTGGTTATCACCTCGGATGAGCATATCACTCGGGCTGGTTCAGCAAGTACGATATTTTGTTGCCAGCATGGAGCGTGGTAAGTAATATCCTGCATATAGCTCAGAAAAGGCGCTCCTATCTTGAATGTTACCAAAGTGACCAAGGAGCAGTGCAGGGCCTCTCTGACTGTTGGCCCTGTCACAGCCTGACACTAAGGTTCCTGTGGACTTCTGACCATACAGATGTGGTATAAAAAATCTGAATATAAATTGGGGAAGGGGTGGCGGAGATATGAAAATAACCGTCGTGAGAACAGCATCACAGACACTTCACAGATGAAACAAAAAAAACCGTAATAGATAGCAAAACAGAAATGAACAAAAACTTTGCCTAGGCCAAAAACTGTGCTAGTTATTGATGTCAGTTTATTGCTAAGGCCTACACTAAAATAATCTTATGCTGTAAAATGTTATGTTGAGATTGCCTTCAGCCATGACAAGCTCTCAGCTTAACAGCCTAGGACTCTCCATTAAAGGAGAACAGACTCCTCTGAAGTCGGAGTACGGCTGCCTATATGGCAAGGTACTTGAAAACAGTCATGCATGCTAACTTCTCATTCAGTGTGCTATTTCAATCTCACAGTGATTCCCAGGTGAATGGTGTGGGATGGATTAGTCAGAGTGCACATTCTGGATGACCCCCAGAGGTCAGGTGGAGAACGCACAACAGCAACAACAACAACAACAACAACAACAACAACAACAACAACAACAACAACAACAAGTAAACAAATCAAACGACATGATTATTGCGAAATAATTTTCTCACCTTACCTTCTATTTCAATATTTTTTTTTTGTTCCGGCTCAGAAGCCTAAGACAGGCAAAATGGCGCTGACAGTTGTCCAGATAGATTACTTTAGTAAGTCTCTGGCAGGATTAATCCAGTACAGTATTGATTTTGAAAGCGTGTGGTGTGCGACTGAGCAGACAGATTTAGACAGGTATGGCTACCTAGAACAGAGAGAGAGAGAGAGAGAGAGGAGAGAGGGACAGAGAGAGAGAGAAAGAGAGAGAGAGGAGAGAGAGAGAGAAGAGAGAGAGAGAGAGAGAGAGAGAGAGAGAAGAGAGAAGAGAGACAGAGAGAGACAGAGAGAGACAGAGAGAGACAGAGACAGAGACAGAGAGAGACAGAGAGAGACAGAAAGAGACAGACAGAGACAGAGACAGACAGGACAGACAGACAGAGACAGAGACACAGAGACAGACAGAGACAGACAGAAACTGAGACAGCGACACAGAGAAAGAGACAGACAGAGATAGATCTATTTGGGGTACAATCCTACAAGACTTTACCACTGGGGATGTTTAAGACCTTTCCACAACAAAGAAGAATTATCAACTAGATTTACGCTGTGAAAAAGAGCACAGGAACAGGCAGATGGCTGACAGTATTCTGGACTTTTCCAGTTAAAGCTGATCTTGAACTGTCTGAGCTGGCTGGGGGCTGTTGTCAACACCATGGCGTTTTTCAGTTTGTTTTGTTGTTGTTTTGTTGTTTGTTTTGGATTTAGGGGACTGACGTCAAAGCGAGGAGAGAGAGAGAGAGAGAGAGAGAGAGAGAGAGAGAGAGAGAGAGAGAGAGAGAGAGAGAGAGAGAGAGAGAGAGAGGAGAGAGAGAGAGAGAGAGGCAGAGAGAGGGAGAAGAGAGAGAGAGAGAGAGAGAGAGAGAGAGAGAGAGAGAGAGAGAGAGAGAGAAGACAGACAGACAGACAGACAGACAGACAGACAGACAGACAGACAGACAGACAGACAGACAGACAGACAGACAGACAGACAGACAGACAGACAGAGACCAACATAGAGACAGAGATCAATACAGAGGCAGACAGAGAGACAGAGAGACAGAGACAGAGAGACAGACAAACAGGCAGACAGACAGACAGGCAGACAGACAGACAGGCAGACAGGAACAATGATGATGACGACGACGACGACGACGACGACGACGTAGATGACGACGACGACGACGACGATGATGATGATGATGATGATATGAATGAAACAGTTGTACTAAGACTGGCAGACTAGATATGCCTTCGAAATCTTCCGTTCAAAGCTAAAATTAGACAGTAGGGTTAATTGTCCATGGTTTTGTAAATCTCTTTAACAGAAAATATTCTCACCCCCGAAAACATTGATATCATATCCTAGAAGTAATAATATAATCATCATATAGTATTAAATAGTAAAATAAATCCATGAAAAAATTGTCAAATATTGGGGACGAGACAGCTCAGTGATCAGAGCACTCGCTTTCCCCATGCAAGCCAAAGTTAAGCAGTATTGAGAGTGGTTACCAAGTGGGTGGGTGACCGTTTGCGGACCTTGGCTTCAGTGCAGTAACCCAGTTCACTCAGCTGTAAGTGATTACCTGTACCTGCCCTATTTAGAGATAGGAAAAGTAAAGCAGCGAGAGAGAGGCGATGGGCGCCGTTCCCGTAGAGGCTGAGGTCTCTGATGCCTCGCATCTCTATGACTAAATAGGCTATGGGAACACCTTCACCTTTTTTTTTCTTCTTTTTTTTTCAAAACTTTATTGTCAATTATTAACACATAAAGAAACATGTACAAGTCATAGACTGTAAACTCCACCCATCAGTTTGTGGAAGAGCTATGATAATAACGATAACAATATAATGCTGCTGCTGCTGCTGCTGCTGCTGCTGCTGCTGCTGCTGCTGCTGCTGCTGCTGTTACTACTACTACTACTACTACTACTACTACTACTACTACTACTACTACTACTACTACTACTACTAAAAACAACAATAGCGATAATAATAATAATAATAATAATAATAATAATAATAATAATAATAATAATAATAATAATAATAATAATAATAATAATAATAATAATAATGATAATAATAATAATAATAAACAAAAATCAAATGCGTAAAGAGCTAAATCCTATAAAGCAGACAAACCTGTGTAGCCTACAAGACAAGGCAAGCAGGTGATGTCATATGATACTAGCTGATGTCAGAGAACATCAGCTGTGGTCACGAATCTTTCACATTATTTTATAGCCTCTCCAGCCTCTCCATCCGTGCAATGTCTCAGAGTCGTTGCTGTCAGTCACTCTTTTGTTTATGGCTCTGATGTACTGAGGTTAATACCATCATTATCTTTTTTTTGTTTTGTTTTAATCAGACCGTTGAACAAAAATGTACGGCACACACACACGCACACGCACACGCACGCGCGCGCGCACACACACACACACACAGATATAGATAGATATATATATATATATATATATATATATATATATATATATATATCACTCTCACTCACTCAGTCCCATGTCCCAAGGGACGTAGGGGGGACATGAGAGAAGACGCAACATTATATACATATATATAATAGAATAAATAAGACAAATCTAAAGAGATAAGTAAATAAACTAAAGAAGTTTTTGACAGAGAGTATTCAACAGCTACAGTTTATATAAAATAATTTTATATATACATATCTATCTATCTATCTATCTGTCTATCTATCTATCTATCTATCTATCTATCTATCAATCAATCAATCTATCTATCTATCTATCTATCTATCTATCTATCTATCTATCTATCTATCTATCTATCTATCTATCTATCTATCTATCTATCTATCTATCTAGGTGTGTGCGTGCGTGCGTATGTGTGTGCGTGCGTGTGTCCGTGTGTCTGTGCGTGCGTACGTGCGTGCATGCGCGCGTGCATGCGTGTATATATGTCTTTTTTATATGAACCCTTTTCTAGAAGGCACAGAAGAAGACGTTGAGAATACAAGCACTTTTCCTTCCAAGCCGCTAGCCAACAGCCACTTTTCTCTGTTTTCTTATTCTGGCACTGCTCTTTTTCCTGCTGCCTCTCATCCTTCACGCTGTGTGGGCAGTGTGATTGCAGAGGAGAACAGGCAGCATAAAGATGACAGAGGTCATCACTTACACCCGGTGATTGCCTTTCTGTAGAGAGGCTGCCATCTGTCTCTGTCTCTGTTTCTATTTCTGTCTGTCTGTGTGTGTGTTTCTGTGTTTGTCTGTTTGTTTGTCTGTCTGTCCGACTCTCTGTCTCTCTGTCTGTCTGTCTGTCTGTCTGTCTGTCTGTTTTGTCTGTCTGTCCGTCTGTCTCTCTGTCTGTCTGTATCTATCTGTATCTATCTATCTATCTATCTATCTATCTATCTATCTATCTATCTATCTATCTATCTATCTATCTATCTATCTATCTATCTATCTATCTATCTATCTATCTATCTATCCCCCTCTCTCTCTCTCTTCTTTTTTGGCAATAGATCCATCCCTAGATATCACTGGTTGTAGGCATGCTGAGGGCCTGTTTATACATGACATAAATAAAAACAGAGCAAGACAACTCATAACGCACTTGAAGATAAACATCATGTATGCACACAAAAGCATGTTTGTTCTATACTTCTTTTGTCTGAATATTCCCTCAATCACAGATGTTTTCTGAAGGGTGGTAAATTGGACAACCTGCCTATATTGTTTTGAGAGGCAAAGATACATCAGTTGCAAATATTTCTGAACACAAGCCATTAACAAAATTCAAAGAATGTTTTTAGACAACGTTTAGTTTTGAATAAAAAAAAATAAGATAGGAAAAAAGTAGATATTGTTACCGATTAGTTTAAGTGCAGATGACTATCAACTAATGAACAGGCCTATGCAATAATTTTTATTTTGATAAAAAGTACAGATACTATGAAACTATTAACAACAAAAAAAGAAGTGTTTCACTAATTATAGGCGTAAATACACTAGTGTGAAACAACGTGAACATTAATAAAAAAAGAAATCTGCCATCTAAATGTAAAGTTACTGAAGATGAATAAGAAAAATCCAAACAGATAAGCAAAATAAGCTAATGGAGTTTATGACAGACAGTATCCAACAACTAAAGTTAATTAAAAATGATAACAATGGTAATCTACAAATTTCTACAGGCTATCTTGGTCTTTTCAATAGTCTCATAGTGGAAGTTTTGATATAACTAAAGTATGTATTATTTTAAATATCATACCCAAAAAACTCACCCATACAATACTTGTAAATTGCGAATCTAACCCTACTATTATTTTTTTAACATTCTTGTATCATCCCCATCTGTCACATGGAAACATGATATGCATGCAGACAGGATTTTTTGTGAATGTGAATGTTGGTGCTCTTCTGGCAAACACACTCTGTCTAGTGAAAGAGCCCCAGTTCCACGCAGAGAAATCTGCCTTGATTGAAACGATATTTATTATTTATTTATTCATTTATTTATTTTTTGCATTCTTTTATATCGAGGATAATGGAATACGCTCTCATGTGCTTTTTTTCATCCTGCCCCCGTGTGTATGCAGTTTTGTAAATATTGTCATCTGTTCCCACCAGCACACAATGGCCTACTCTTATGAAAAGCGGAACAGGATTTAACGTGTGCGCAAGATGTTCTGCATGCTTTCGCACATGGGGCTTCGGTTTACAGTCTCATCCGAAAGACTTTTGGGGAGAGTGGAATCAGCACTGATGTTTACTCCTAGAGAAAAATCCCCTCGACCGGGAGTCGAACTCGGGTCGTCAAATTGCCAGCACAATGTTCTGACCATTATGCAATCCCGTCCCCATAACATATTGACCTACACTTTCTCTCATCACAGCAATGCAAAACCTTTCCTTTTTTTCTTATTTTCTGTTCACTTGACTGTTCATACAACCCCCATTCTCCTGCTTTCTTTAAATATAACGTATCATAAAAGCCATCAAATAGAATCACCACTCAGTTTTTTTGTTTTTTCTACGTATCTATTCTTGGCTTTTGCATATTGCTCTTTATAGCAATCTCATTTTTTACGCTGAGGGCACAGGATGATTTCAAGAGAACATAGACAACAGACAGATGACAGAAAGTGTATAACCACCGCTGCAGAGTAGCTCTTCAGCTGAAAGGTTAATGCCTTGTGGCCACACATTTCAGTCCCTTTGGCTGTTTATGGTTGGCATGTTTGTTTTACAGGTTTTATAAACTCGGTTATATGTATATATATATATATATAATATATATATATATATATATATATATATATATACATATATATATATACACACATATATATATATATATATATGCATATATATGTATATCTATGCATACATATATCTATATATATCTGTATATCTGTGTGTAGAGAGAGAGAGAGAGAGAGAGAGAGAGAGAGAGAGAGAGAGAGAGAGAGAGAGAGAGAGAGAGAGAGAGAGAGAGAGAGAGAGAGAGAGAGAGAGAGAGAGAGAGAGAGAGAGAGAGAGAGAGAGACAACACACACACACACATACGCACACACACACACGGATAGAGACGGACAGACAGACAGACAGACAGACAGACAGACAGACAGACAGACAGACAGACAGACAGACAGACAGACAGGCAGATAGATAGATAGATAGATAGATAGATAGATAGATAGATAGATAGATAGATAGATAGATAGATAGATAGATAGATAGATAGATAGATAGATAGATAGATAGATAGATAGATAGATAGATAGATAGATAGATAGATAGATAGCATTTCGGAAAAACCTTAACAATCACGGCTTTAATCTGATACCAGACAAATTACTGAAACTAATTGGTCGCTCTTTTGATGTCTGAGACATTCATCTCCTTCTTTATTAGTTCTAAATGGCTCATAAAAAAGATGAATGTTTACTCGATGAAAGTAAGAGGACGTTATACGATATTACCTTATTACAAACATCGCTGGTTTCACTGATGAGTTCTGTAACTTGATGATATTGCGGGAATGACTTGCCCTGCCCTGGTGCCATTTCTCTGCCATAATCTCTTTTGTTTATGGATACGGCCTAACTTCTCTGTTTATGGATATGGCCATATCTTCTTTGTTTATTGTTGCTGATGTCAGAGATGACCTTCATATTGCGCTGATCAAAGAGTTCGTAGCGCGGCAATCAACGTGTCTATCGAGGTATCTATCTGTATGTATGTATGTTATGTATGTTATATGTATGTTATGTATGTATGTATGTATGTATGTATGTATGTATGTATGTATGTATGTATGTATGTATGTATGTATGTATGTATGTATGTATGTATGTATGTATGCATGCATGCATGCATGCATGCATGCATGCATGCATTCATGCTTGCATGTTTGGATGGATGTATGCATGCATGCATGCATGCATGCATGCATGCATGCATGTATTTATGGATGGATGGATGGATGGATGGATGGATGGATGGATGGATGGATGGATGGATGGATGGATGTACGTACCTACGTACGTATGTATGTGTGTGTGTGTGTGTGTATGTGTAGGGGCGGGTGGGTGTGGATAGTGTGTGTTTGGGGGAGGCGTGTGTGTGTATGCGAGCGTGCATGCATGCATACCTGCGTGTGCGAGTGCGTACGTGCAATGCGTAAAATAATAGTGACCATATGTCTTTTCTAGTCAATGGTTTTAATAACATTGTATCCATACACTGGTCTATGTGTATGTGTGCGTTTGTGTGTGTGCGCGCGCGTGTGCGCGCGCACGAGTGTGTGTGTACGCGCAACGTCCGTGATTTCTGTTGTGGTGCATCATATTGTGCATTACTATTAATTTTACTTATTTTTAAAAATTTCATAGCACTTTATGTCACAGCAGATTTCTCTGCGTGAAACGATTGAAAGGGAAGAAGAGACATTGTGACCTACCTGGTTTCCTTGTCACAGACCAGATTGTTGTAAGATGTTGACTCTGGATGCGTACAGTGTTGTGGAAATTTCCTCCCCCTTAGCAGTTCTTTTTGTAAGGGCTGACCAAAGCTTATGAAAAATATGTTCTAATAATTATACCCTGTAACCATGTTGTGGAATCCATGCCATGATGACTTTTCGGGCTGCTATGTATTAAGTTCTCAGTATATGATAATTATGTGTTTTGTGCCCTGTCCCCCTCTCACTGTCCCCTTGTGAATGAGCATCTCGCTTACACAATAAACCTTTGTCATTGTCATTGTCATTGTCATTGTCATTCTCTCTCTCTCTCTCTCTCTCTCTCTCTCTCTCTCTCTCTCTCTCTCTCTCTCTCTCTCTCTCTCTCTCTCTCTCTCTCTCTCTCTCTTTCTCTCTCTCGCTCACGAGAACTACCACAATAGGCATACCAGCAGGAAAATAATTCTTAGTTAAAATTTACCTGATGTATGAGGTGGTAAAGGAATAGGAAGGTCAAAAAAAAAATTAAAGGTATTCTATAACCTATGTTGGTCGTAGGGGAGATTCTCTAGGGGCCAGGATAATGAGGGCGGCGCCCATCTCTTCTCCCTTGCTGCTTTAACTTCCATAACCATAAAGAGGGCAGGCACCCATTTACAGTTGGGTGAACTGGGGGACTGTACTGAAGCCAAAGCACGCTAACGGTCACCTATCCAACTGGTAACCACTCTCGATGCTGCTTAACCTTGGCTTGGGGAAAGTGAGTGCTCTGACCAATGAGCTATCCCGTCCCTAATCAATATAAATGATACAATTTTGTATAATATTATGAATGCATTTGCAAGAAAGTAAAGGCAAATTCGTTGAATCTACACACACAACACAGCAAGTAAAAGTTACAAAAAATAAGAGAGAGAAAAAAACACACAAAAAGGAGCATTTTCATTCCATCGCTCTCCGCTTTAATCGACAGTGTAATGAGCTCTTCCAGGCCTAGATTGAAGGGAAAATTGCAGACGTGAAGGCACTGTCCTCCGACAGCTAGCAATTTTCTTCACAGAGCGGGCAGCTGGTGCAGGTGGTGGTAATTTGGTTTGACAGCTTAACCTACCCATCAGTGGTCCATTCCTCCATTTTCTTCTTCTTCTTTTTTTTTTACACCCGCCTTTAACATTCTGTTGAACCTACTTAGAAACATTGCATAATTACGCAAGTACGGGTATAATTATGTGTGTGGTTTTGTGTATGTGTCTGGTGGGTGGGGGGTGGATGGGGGGGTCGTATATGTGCGAGTGTGTGTGTGGGGGGGAGGGGTGGCATGGGAGTACGTGTGTGTGTGTGTGTGTGTGTGTGTGTGTGTGTGTGTGTGTGTGTGTGTGTGTGTGTGTTTGTGTGTTGTGTGTGTGTGTGTGTGTGTGTGTGTGTGCGTGCGTGCGTGCGTGCGTGCGTGCGTGCGTGCGTGTGTGTGTGTGTGTGTGTGTGTGTGTGTGCGGAGGGGGGTGCGTGCGTGTATGTGTGTGCATAGAAAGGAAAAGTTAATCTTATACACCCCTAAAGTAAAAAAAAAAAAAAAGAAAAGCAGCTACCTTAAACGTTACAAAATCTGTTGCGTAGGCTAAAACCCCACCTTTGGAAAACTTCGAAGCTCTAGCTGAGGCACAAAATCCCCTACACAAAACTTACAGATTTTTTAAATCATAATTATGGTATGTTGAAAGTGTCAAACAACACAGCATAAAACGTACGACACTCTCTAAGAGTGCTTTGGAAAATGATTCTTTTTATAGCATCTTTTTTCAACATTTTTTCTGTACTTATAATTTTTTCAATTCATTTTTTTTATTTGCTGTTGTGCACTTTCATTCTCTTGTATTCTGCACTTTTAAAATAGCACAGATGAAAATGATTTTCTTCCCTTTTCCATCTTTACGAGCGCTTTCTGAGCAAACATCCACAGGAGATAAACGCTACTTTTTATATATAGTTTCAATAAAAAAAAAATAAAAAAAAAGAATGTCTACTTTCTTTCCTTCCAATTACTGAAAAGAATGAATCATATATTGCTTGTCAAATTTTTATTCCCTTAAGCCCTCTGTAGAACTGAAATGCACATTTTATCTCTCTGTATTTTATGTCAGTTCGGAAGTATGAGAAATGGCAGTATAATTGGTCGTCAGAAGGCTTTGCCAATTTTTCTGCCTGTCAAAACTGTCTCCTTTTACAATGATGAATAGGAAAATGCGGGGAAAGGGAATGTAGTGTATACACCCATCGATTCTCTGCTCTCCATTTCTCTCCTGTCGTTTTTGTTTTATTGATTGATTTTGCCTGGGCTTCCGTGGAGTTAAATAAACAACCCATCTCGATAGTAGTCTGTAGGGGATTAGTATGTAGTATCCTGAATATCTTAGCTTAGAACAGGCACCACTGAGCACCACCAAAATGATCCAGCAGCAGTGAAGGGCCCCCTCTGGCTGGTGGCCCCACGGCGGCCTGAAATAGATGGGCTCCCTGTGGACTCCTATCTCTGATGATGAGGCATAACGAATCTGGGTATGGATGTGGCTGGGAGATTGAAATGAGCGGCGTGGGAACAGCAGGGACAGGAACGTCACAGAAGATGAGGCAGCAAAACAAAAAGGAGAGGGCGGAACCCTCCAAATAAAGAGAAGAAAAACCCAATATCGCTCTCTTAAATTTAGTTACAGGTTTGAGAAAATGTTAAGTTTCGGTTCTTCTGATTGTAAATTGATGCAGGTTTTCTTTTTCAAAACCAAGACTAACAATAGAACCATCAACATTATTTAGACACGTCTCTTTCTCATTTATTTGTTTAAGCTGACAGAGAATATACTGA
>CM060325.1:39227148-39229648 GCA_030674155.1 Stramonita haemastoma
GAAAAAATGACTTGGTGAGTTCAAAAGGTAAACTAGTGCCTTAAGGAAAAAGAAAAACCCAAACCAAAAAAACCCCTAGTGCCTTAATGATTCTCCCTTGTTGTTGGTATTTTGTGGCGTTTATCAGAGGAACTATCCTGAAAATAAACATGGCAACCACTTTAAGATACTGTCAGTATACCCAAGTTGAGACTTGTCTATTTAACCCTCTTAGTCCCGAATCGGTATTTGCTTGGAAAGAATAATTGCCCCCCTTGAATCCCGAACCGGGATTTGCCAGAATTTACACACAGTAGATTTCCATCACGCTGTGACCATCACTAATTGCTACCACATGTCAAAGCTCTATCAGGCTAGAAGTAGAAACCCTACTGAGAGTCTGGAAGTAATTATAGCTTCTGGTATGTACTTAAAAGAAGGAAAAGGCGAGCGAACATGTGCAAGAGGTTTTTATTCCCTATAAAATCATATTTTAAGATTAGTTTATCTAGCTTTAACTGAGTCTATACATTATAAGATTTTGCAAGTCAGTCTTTGAGATTGGATAGTAAAACATATGATTTGTGAATCATTTATATGGAGATGCCCAAACGGAATATTTTGTAGATAAAGTAGAGAGTCGTTTAAAGATCATTTTTACTCAGATAAAACAGACAAACAAACAAACAAGCCACCACTTCCAAGAAAAATGCATACAGGAGAGGAGGGAGGTTGAGAGGACGAAAGAAGGGGGGATGGGGAAGGGACTGTGCCTATATTTTTCCCAGCGATAGTTTATTAGACGAGTATGTGTGTTGTTTTTCTGGTCTTCACATACTGTTTCTAGAATGATTCATAAAGAAAGCTAAAGGTGTCCTATAACCTATGTGGTCGTGAGGGAGTGTGGCATCAAAAACCTCAGCTTCTCTAGGGGCCAGCATCTCCTCTCCCTTGCTGCTTTACCTATCTTGTCCCTAAAGAGGGCAGGTACCCATTTACAGCTGGGTGAACTGGGGGACTGTACTGAAGCCAAGGCCCGCAAACGGTCACCCATCCAACTGGTAACCATACTCGATGCTGCTTTTAACTTTGACTTGGGGAAAGCCAGCGTTCTGATCACTGAGCTATTCCGCCCCCTTGAATGATTCCTAAGATTCAACAATCAATGCCTATGTATTAGAAGACAATTTTCCAACCTAGCTTTATTAAGCCTACTTATCAAACGACTTAAAGATATTATTCAGAATTTAGCTAGTTTCATTGCTCAAACATTGTAGTATCATGTTTATAGTTTAAAAACTGAGACAGATACATGCAGAAAAAGAGAGAACTAAGAAAAAAAAGAAGACGAAAAGGGAATGACTTTAATCATTGAAGATCAAAAGCTCTGCACAAAGGAAAAATATCCAAATCGTGATTGTAGCAATCAACGTCACGACATTCTTTCTTCCATGTTTTGGAAGAGATCGGGAAAACGGTATTCCACTTTTTTCTCTCTGTCTTTTTGAGTCGATTCTCTTGTGATTATCTGCTGTAGTGTAGTTTTAGAGCTCTCTCTCTCTCTCTCTCTCTCTCTCTCTCTCTCTCTCTCTCTCTCTCTCTCTCTCTCTCTCTCTCTCTCTCTCTCTCTCTCTCTCTCTCCACACACACACACACACACTCACACACACACGCACACTATAATTATATATATATATATATATATATATATATATATATATATATATATATATATATATATATATATATATATGTATATACATACATACATACATACATACATACATACATACATACATACATACATACATACATACATACATACATACATACATACATACATACATACATACATACATACATACATCCATGCATACATACATACATACATACATACATACATACATACATACATACATACATACATACATACATACATACATACATACATGCATGCATGCATACATGCATGCATGCATGCATGCATGCATGCATGCATGCATACATACATACATACATACATACATACATACATACATACATACATACATACATACATACATACATACATACATACATACATACATAAAGTCTTTCGGGTGAGACTTTAACCCGAGGCCCCGTGTGCAAACGCACGCAGAACATCTTGCGCACACGTTAAATCCTGTTCCGCTTTTCGTGAGAGTAGGCCATTGTGTGCCGGTCGGAACAGATGACATTTACAGAACTGCATGCACACAGGGACTGGATGTAGAAAAGCACATGAGAGCTCATTTCATTATCCTCGATATAAAAAAACAAATATGATAATATATAATTATGTGTATATATACTTTTTAAAAGATGGCACATCAAACAATGAAGTGAAAGTTCGCATTGCAACAGCAACATCTGCTCTAGTCAGACTCGAGAAGATCATCAGAAGCAACAACATCAGCTTCTGCACCAAATACCTCCTTTACAAATCCCTCGTGATATCTATCCTCCTATATGGCTGTGAATCATGGACTCTGACAGCAGA
>CM060325.1:39234648-39242148 GCA_030674155.1 Stramonita haemastoma
TATCTCAGCTTTTTTCCCCCCAATTTATCGCACTTTTATCTCAGCCTTTTTTCCCAATTTATCACACTTTTATCTCAGCCTTTTTTTTCAATTTATCACACTTTTATCTCAGCCTTTTTTCAATTTATCACACTTTTATCTTTGCCTTTTTTCAATTTATCACATTTTTATCTTTGCCTTTTTTTCAATTTATCACATTTTTATCTCAGCCTTTTTTCAATTTATAACACTTTTATCTCAGCCTTTTTTCAATTTATCACGCTTTTATTTTTGCCTTTTTTCAATTTATCACATTTTTATCTTTGCCTTTTTCAATTTATCAAATTTTTATATTTGCCTTCTTCCAATTTATCACACTTTTATTTTTGCCTTCTTCCAATTTCTCACACTTTTATCTTTGCCTTCTTCCAATTTATCACGCTTCCATATTTGCCTTCTTCCAATTTCTCACACTTTTATCTTTGCCTTCTTCCAATTTATCACGCTTCCATATTTGCCTTCTTCCAATTTCTCACACTTTTATCTTTGCCTTCTTCCAATTTCTCACAGCTTTGATTTCGCTTTCCTCCCAGTTTCTCACACTTTCATACTCACTTACTTTATATGTCCATTCTCTGTTCTTAAAAGTGAGTTTCACTATTATTTTATCTTCATATTCACTGTAGCTTTTTATCTTTCCTGTTGTTGTATTTTTTTAAAGAAAAACTTGCATCCCATATAACAAGACGTTTAGGAACAGGATATTTTGAGCCCAAGGATGCAAAGAATGATCAGTGTGATTAATCACTTCACAGCTTGGAGATAACGAGTGTTTCAGGATTAGTGACTCCAAGATGGAAGAGCCGTCACTAATGCAGCGCTAATCCTTTCGTCTCTCTGTGTTAGGGTCATTTGGATTTTCCCTGTTATTTTCCTATATATTTTTTGTTTGTAGTTGCTTTTCACACACAGACAGATAGGCATGCGCGTGTGTGCGTACACACTCACATACACACATACATACATGCTCGCGAGCACATGGACACGCGCGCGCGAGCACATACATACACACACGCACGCACATACGTAGGCACAAAAACACACCCTTTTTTGGTTTTGTTTCCATTCTTTCTCCCATATTTCTTCGTTTCTTTCTTTCTTTGTCATCCTTCTTTATTTCTTTTGATTTCTTTCCTTCTTTTCTCTTTTGCTGTATGCATTTTATTCTTTCTGTTCCCTTTCTTTCTCTCTGCGTTTCTTTCTATATCTCTATATCTAAGTTTTCTAATTTTTTGCTTTTTGTTATTTCTTTTGATTTGGTATATCTTTCGTTGTCGTCTTTCTCATTGTTTTTCTTATTGATGTTTCTTTCTGCTTTTACAGAAGGTAGTCTTAACGTGCAGATAGTGAAAAGGAGAGAAGACCCCGAAAAAGGAAGATATTGTCCCTTTGTAAAAATAATAATTGTATAGTCATTTATTATTTGTTTATTATTATTATTATTTTATTTTTTTTATTTATTATTTTATTATTCAAATTTGACTTTTCACAAACAGAATCTGTTGGCATTAAATATCTTTGTACTTAAAAGATTAAATTCGAATTAAAAATATATGCTTTTAATGTGTTTTTTTATCAACCTCCTAAGCTGTTAGTAAGAGATGTGAAAAAAACTTTAAAGCTGATTTTCTCAGAATGTGAAATTGCCGTGTCACCCATTTCAAGCACCTATAACTTTGTTTAATTTTTAAAGGTAGAACAATGAATCGTTCCTCGAAATAAAGGTAACGATCTGCAAATTTCACAAACTATAACAACATAGACTGACCCTTTTTATACCATAAGACTGCCGTTGTAGTAGCAGGCCGCAATGATTTTGATATTTTCTTGTCTTCTTTATCTTTGTCTACTATTTCTTGCTCTTTCCTTAGAATTTTCCTTGTTCATTTCTATCTTTCTTTTGGTGGTTTGGCGTTTCTTTGTAGCTGTTTAATTTATTTTCCTCCAATTTTTTTGGACAAGTAAAAATAACATTAAAACAATCTTAGATTGTCTTTTAGGAAAGTCGTGACTGCAGAAAAAAGTAAACAAATGGAATGGGCGATGGGGGGGGGGGGGGGGGGGGGGGGGGGGACATAAAAAAAGAAAATTTATTTATTTATTCATGTATTTAAATGTTCTTCTATTCATTTATTTATTTGTTCTTTTATTTCGAGGATAATGGAATAAGCACTTATGTACTTTTTATTACATCAAGTCCCCGCGTGTATTCAGGTTTGCAAATGACATATTCGCTAAAGTGGTGATGAGACAGGAGAACTAACACTCGTATTATATTATATACTACGGCACCCCCTTGAGAATTCGGGGACTAGTCAGTATAAATAGCATCCCCACCTTCTGGAAATTCTGTGCTGAGATAGATTCCCTCTTTTCTATCCCTCTCTTTGTTTCTGCCTTGTTCCTTTTCTTCCTGTATCGTCCTTCGTGTCAATCTTTTGTCTTTTGGCCCGTTAACGTGTCTTTTTATTATTATTTTTTTTCTTTTTATATAGAAATACAAACAATTTTCTCCCACGCCAAAGTCCCGAAGTCAGATGCTCTGGGCCTGACTTGTCAAGGCTTTAAAGACAGAGCCACGCTTTTTTTTTTTTTTAGCTGATATAAAAGACAAACAAGTTGCTATCTGAGTTAAAATGAAATAGAATACTTTTTTTTTCTCTAGCAAAGGACACGCGTTGAGATTGAGGTAATTTTTGCTGTAAGAGGAGAGAGAGAGAGAGAGAGAGAGGAGAGAGAGAGAGAGGAGAGAGAGAGAGAGAGAGAGAGAGAGAGAGAGAGAGAGAGAGAGAGAGGAGAGAGAGAGAGAGAGAGAGAGAGAGAGAGAGAACAACAACAAAAAATAGTGTCAAACTGGTTGACATTTCAGCGTGTTTACGACTTTGTCTTCTACTTGTTTTATTTGGCTTGTTTCTTGGCTGTTTATGTTTGTTCCCTTGTTTTAGTCTGAGCATGTGTTTCTGCCTCTTGATGTGCCTTTTAAGCAGAAGATATTTTTAAAAAGATGCGTGCTGATACTATACAATCTCGTTCTTTTGTCATACGCTTAGACAGCAACGTTTGTTGACTATTATTATGAGCGAAAATGCGTTTACACTGGTGTTAAGCGCCTGACAAAATTCTGACCCAACGTATCCTACGAATTTAGCGTGTAATCATACCATCTGAAAACATGTTGTTAATCCCTTTTTGTGCAGTAATGATTCGGATTATTTCACTTTTTGTTCAGTTATTCACTAGTTGCACCTCTCCTGATGAACTGTTAAAAACAGCACTGATTTTTGCTTTGATGATTTTTCTACTGCACTTTGATAAGAAATAGTCGTCCATGCTTTTTTTGTTTTGTTTTTTGGGTTTTTTTTGGTTTTTTTACCTGATGAACATATTACTTAAGCTGTTTGTTTCTATTTTCTATTTCTTTTTTTTTTAGCTTCCGTGCTCTGCTTTGATAGTTTTCAGATGCAGTTCTCGTCAGATTTACTTGGATATTTCCTGTATGACATTTACGACACTTTTCGAAGTCTGAACTTCCTTGTACGACATATGACCTTTTGTCCTCTGTACAGTGTGTTAACATCTATTTAGTTCTGTCGTGTATATTTCCTGAGTCTGTTCATTTCTGGGTAAGGAATCAAGTCAGTAAGACACTCACTCTCAATGTGTCTATCTCTGTCCTTGTGCTGTCACTGTCTCGGTCTGTCTGTCTGCCTGTCTGTCTGTCTGTCTCTCTGACTGTCTGTCTGTCTGTCTGTCTGTCTGTCTGTCTGTCTGTCTGTCTGTCTGTCTGTCTGTCAGTCTGCGGCGGCCGGCCGGCCGGCCGGTCGGTCGGTCTCGTCTGTCTGTCTGTCTGTTTGTCTCTGTATCTCTTCTCTCTCTATCTCTCTCTCTCTCTCTCTCTCTCTCTCTCTCTCTCTCTCTCTCTCCCCTCTCTCTCTCTCTCTCTCTCTCTCTGGTCTCTGTCTCTTTATTCTATCTCTTTCTCTGTGTGTGTGTGTGTGTGTGTGTTTTGTGTGTGTGTGTGTGTGTTGTGTGTGTGTGTGTGTATGTGTGTGTTGTGTGTGTTGTGCGTGTGTGTGCGTGTGTGTGTGTCGTGTGTGTGTGTGTGTGTGTTGTGTGTGGTGTGTGTGTGTGTGTGTGTTGAATTGGATGAATATGCATAATCATAGAACTGCTAAAACGATCATTCAAGAAATCAACATAATTGGTTAACACTTAAGCAGAACAAATTTTGCATATAATAATTTATTTTGTTAAAAATAGTCCAAAGTTGAATAAAATTGTAAATTAAAATTGTCTTTCTTCTGAATCTCTCACAATCTCCTTCTTCTGTATGTAAGTTTTCAACTTTTCGAGAGTTTTTTTTCTTCTATTATTGGCAATCCAATCCAATCATGTTGTTTATAGCCCCGCCGACTACACAGGCCATATCGGGGCTGTCACCTTGTCAAATTTTAAAACTCATATTAAAACTGTGCAACTATATACAGATTAAAACAGGGTATAAAACCAACTTTACTGTCCTTTCTTGTACCAACGCCCTGGTCAACCATAAGGGTCAGCCCAGGACGGCCACCACGTTGTGGGAAAACCCACATCGATCACACATTAAAATGAGATAAAACCAAAACCAGATTCTTTAAAACAACATTGTTCCTAGAGACCAACTATACCACTTTCACTCATATCAGACGGAAAAAAGCCCGATTCTCTCAGAATTCTTTTCTATTATTGGCATCATCTGCTTCAGCGAAACAAAAGACTATAAAAATTGTCCCTGATTTAGACAATAAAACTTATTAATGTACACACAAAACGCAAAACAACTTAAAAAAAATTGCATGATAGATACAATAAAAATCTTTTTGAAGTTTTGCTTTTTTTAGAAAAAAAAAAAAAATGTCCTTTTGTTTTTACCTCTTTTTTATTCTTTCTTTCTTTCTTTCTTTCTTTCTTTCTTTCTTTCTTTCTTTCTTCTTTCTTTTCTTTCTTTTTTTCTTTCTTCCTTCTTTCTTTTTTCTTTCTTTCTTTCTTCCTTTCGTTCTTTCTTTCTTTCTTTCTTCCTTCCTTTCTTTCTTTTTTCTTCTTTCCTTTCTTCTTTTCATTTTTGGTTACGCACTCTCTTTTTCTTTCTTTTTATTTCTTTCTTCCTTCCTTTTTTCTTTCTTTCTTTTTTTCTTTCTTTCTTTTCTTTTCTTTCTTTCGTACTTTCTTTTTGTTTGTCTTCCTTTCCCTGTTTTTTGTTGTTGTTTTTTTTAGGGTGGGTGGGTTGCCTTTTAAAATTTATTTTGTATTTGTAGCTGTATGTTATCGAATCGTGTTTTTGCTTTAAAATTAAACAACGGCATTTTTTATGTTGATTTTATTTTTTCATCAAACGCTCAGACTGTAACTATCAATGTCTGTCATAATATGAGCAAAGATGGGTTGCGCTGCACTTATAAGCGCCTGACAAAATAATGATGTTGGTTTCTATTACAGGATGTATTTCTTATTTATTTATTTTATTTTATTTTTTATCCGTTTATATCGAGGATAATGGAATAAGCACTCATGTGTTTTTATTTCACATCCATTCCCGTGTGTTTGCAGTTTTGTCATTCTTGTCATCTGTTCCCATCGGCACAGAATGGCCTACTCTTACGAAAAGTGGAACATGATTTAACGTGTGCGCAAGATGTTCTGCGTGCGTTCGCACAAGGGGCCTCGGTTTATTGTCTCATCCGAACGACTTTTGAGGAGAGTGGAGTCAGCACTGATGTTAACTCCAGGAGAAAAATCCCCTCGAATGGTAATCGATCCCGGGGTCGTCAAAATGCGAGTGCAATGTTCTGACCACTAGGCTATTCAATCCTCCAACCGGGTTATATCGTCCACAAGACACATAAGGGTATTATACCTGCACAAATCAAGGGGAAAAACACCTGGGGTACATAGCTCAGGTGACAGCTGTGGAGACATTAGTTTGAATTCATCCGGGTATAATCAGTTCGTTCACCTACTTTATCATCAAGGTGTCAGAAACAATGTCTTTTTTTAATTGCTTGTCGTGATAACGACACGATGAAAATGAATCAGATTACAGATTCTAGATTCAAATTAATACGGGTGCTTAAGGTGTGTAACGATATCTCGCTTGGTTTCGATCTTGTTGATCCATGAAGTCGTGGGTTCGAATCTTTTGAACTCTCTTTGAATAAAGGGTGGCATTTTTTTACGATCTGACAGGTTTGTTTGAAGTTCAGATCTGTCCGTGTCTTAATCCATTATGTGTATACAGGTATAAAGTAGACACAATAATGGACTTGTTTCAGGCTAAAAGCTTTGTCAGTCATTCTCTCTCTGTCTCTCTGTCTCTCTGTCTCTGTCTTCTGTTCTCTCTCTCTCTCTCTCTCTCTCTCTCTCTCTCTTCTCTCTCTTCTCTCTCTTCTTCTCTCTCATCTCTCTCTCTATATATATATATATATATATCGCTCTCTATCTCTCTGGCTCTGTCTATCATCTGTCTGTCTGTATGTCTGTCTGACTCTCTGTTTGTCTGTCTGTCTGTCTGTCTGTCTGTCTGTCTGTCTGTCTGTCTGCTCTCTCTCTCTCTCTCTCTCTCTCTCTCTCTCTCTCTCTCTCTCTCTCTCTCTCTCTCTCTCTCTCTCTCTCTCTCTCTCTCTCTCTCCCATCTCTCTCTCTCTCTCTGCGTTTTGCATACAAACATTCTTTTACACTCGGTTTCTTTTCCATGATTTAGCTAAAAATTTGTTTTTTTTTATATATTTTACACTGGCCTCCAGCTCTTTCTTCTCCTGCTTTTTCTCCACATCCTTCTCTTCCTTCTCCTTCTTTCCCCCCCCCCTCCTTTTTCCTCCTTCTCTTCATTTTTTTCGTCTACCTCCTTCTTTGTTTTAGAAACTGACCTCTATCTCTTCCACATCGTTGTTTTAATTTTTTCTCTGTACTTTCCCTAACCTTCTCTGTCCAGCTTCGTCGTGTCTCATCAGTTTCATTTTTGTTTTGTTTGTCTGCTTTGGTTTCTTTTTATTTTTCTTCTCTTTTCTTGTCTTTTCATCCTTTTCCTTTACTGGATCTTTTTATCTCATCATCTTGTATTATCTCTGTTGTTGATTAGCTGTCTCAAGTGGCAATACTCCTGTTTTATGCGTGTGATACATCATGAATACAAGGCAAGGGGTTAGAAGAGAACAGAAAGATGAGAGATTGAATGGAAGAAATAAGTGTATGTTTTAACTCTCTTTAGAATCACCTATATTAGGTTAGGTTTTGTGTGGCGCATTTTCCTAAAAAGAAAAAAAAGAAGAGGAAAACAACACCTACTGTGTCGATTCCACACTCCAGGCACTGGTTTGGATTAAATAACAGCAGCAGCAGCAGTAGTAGCAGCAGCATAAGCAACAGAAGCAGCAGCAGCAGCGATAAGAAAAAAAGCATTATGTTAATTCTATCCTGTTTCTC
>CM060325.1:39252148-39254648 GCA_030674155.1 Stramonita haemastoma
AAGTTTTAACGTGTTCGGAACATGTTCTGCGTCAGTCTGTACGCAGGACAGTGTGGTGCATAGCCTCATCTGAAGGACGCATGTATAGTAAAGCACACGTTAAAT
Source organism: Stramonita haemastoma (assembly GCA_030674155.1). NCBI lineage: Eukaryota > Metazoa > Mollusca > Gastropoda > Neogastropoda > Muricidae > Stramonita > Stramonita haemastoma. Next base: position 39,252,254 of record CM060325.1, read on the forward strand.
CCTGTTCCACTTTTCGTAATAGTAGGCCATCGTGTGCCGGTGGGAACAGATGACATTAATTACAAAACTGCATACACACGGGGATTGGATGTAAAAAAGCACATGAGTGCTTATTCCATTATCTTCGATATAAAAGAATGAAATTTAAAAAAAAAAAAAAGTAGGCGCACGCGGTGTGTGTGGTCTCATGTTTTCCAATATGGCAGTGATTTGCGTAGACTGAAGAGTAGGCCTACATCAAAAGCCTTTGGAGGAGTAACAGTCTATTTTGTTAGAGCTATTGACAGCTTCTGAATGCGAAGCAGGTTTTCACCGTTCATTGCAGAACGTCTTTTTTGTATACATGTGTAAACGCTTTACGATCATTTTTTGGGGGTGTCTGTCCGACTCTTCCTGTTTGATTTTTTTTCCTACTTGAAGAATTGTTTTCTTTTTTTATTTATGTTATTGATGTAGTTTGTTTTGCTATTGCGATAGACTGGCGTCCTATCCAGGGGGGAGTCTATGACTCTCAGTCGCTTAACGCCACAGAAACCGGGATAAACACCGGCCTGATGAGCCTTAGGCTCGGGACAGATATTTATTTTATTTTTTGTTTTGTTTTGCTATTACTTTCGATTTTCTTTTCTTTTTTTTCAAGGATGGAGGTAAGGCGTGGGAGAGGTTTTTTTGTTTTTTTTGTCCCCGATCTCTGTCATTGCACCCTCTTTCTCTCTGTTTTATTTGACTGATTCTATTGATTTCAAGTAAATCTCTTGTTCAAAATCATGCTTACATAATAATGTCCTTTTTCCGAGGACTGGGTGAAAAAAATTGTGCGTGCTTAGTCTTTTAGCCTCATGAAATAAAATTTCGTTTAATGTTGTTTATATCACTGTCTCTGTTCTTTTCTCTGTCTCTCTGTCTCTCTGTGTCTCTGTCTCTCTGTGTCTCTGTCTCTCTGTCTCTCTGTGTCTCTGTGTGTGTCTCTCTCTCTCTCTCTCTCTCTCTCTCTCTCTCTCTCTCTCTCTCTCTCTCCTCTCTCTCTCTCTCTCTCTCTCTCTCTCTCTCTCTCTCTCTCTCTTTCACAATATGTTAAAGTGTATGCCACTTTAAGTAGATACCTGGGTGTATTCATGGTTGTTAACACAAGAAGTCATGTCATCTTTTGTTAATGGTAATTACTTTCAAATCCCCTTTTTTGGGAGGGGGACGTTTAAAATCAATCGACTTCAATCCCATGGGTCCATGAAGTCGTGGGTTCGAATCTCGGCAGCGTCTGGTGGTTTAAGTGATGATCTTCCATGTCAACTTCAAGTGCGGACCTGTAAGTGCCTTCACACACGCACGCACGCACGCACACACCACACACACACACACACACACACACACACACACACAAAACACACAACACACACACACACACACACACACACACACACACACACACACACACACATACACACACACACACAAACACACACATACACACACACGTATGCATGCACGCACACACGCACACACACACGCATAAGATCAAATAATTATATGCTCGTTAAAGATGCCTTAAGTCAAGTAGGTGTTTGGTGGGTTTCGGGAAAACGAACACACCCAGCATACATTTCCGAAGTCGGAAAACAGCTACCTTAATTGTGGGCGGGAAAAACGGCCTTATACGCAAAATATCATCATAAGTAAACTTCTGATATCTAAATGGACACCCCCCAAAAAAAAAAAAAAAAAAAAAATATTGTGAAATCTCTGATGGAACCCAAATTTTTATATATATATAATATATATATATATATATATATATATATATATATATATATATATATATAAATATATATATATATATATATATATATATATATATATATATATATATATTTGGGATATAAAGGGCTTCTGAACACACTTTACAATACAAAAAACTTTTAGTGACTTTTGTTAGTGGGTTTTTTTTTTTATTGCATGGCTCTATAGTTCAAATCAAGTTGAGACTTTTACGAAAGAAAGTGTCTCTAACCATGCGCTATTTTCTGTCCTGGAATGCTTTTATTTTAGGGCAAACTGCTCTCTCTCTCTCTCTCTCTCTCTCTCTCTCTCTCTCTCTCTCTCTCTCTCTCTCTCTCTCTCTCTCTCTCTCTCTCTCTCTCTCTCTCTCTCTCCACACACACACACACACACAACACACACACACACACACGCACGCACACACACACACACACACACCACACACACACACACACACAACACACACACACACACACACACACACACACACACACACACACACACACGCATCACACACACACACTTCACATGACGAAGCACTGCAGAAGCAGAGAGGAAGATGATCCATCTTTCTGCCAGTAGAGAAGGGAAGAAAACGGTGAAAAGAAAACCTTCAACC
>CM060325.1:39264648-39267148 GCA_030674155.1 Stramonita haemastoma
ACATACATAATACATACACACATTCGTGCATGCATACATAAATACATACATACATGACTTGATAAAAAAAAAAATGAATGCCTATTCAATGTAACATCTGCAAATAAAAAATTGACTTTGACACAGATACATACAAGTCAAAGTGAGGGGTATCTAAATGCGTTATCCAGTTTTCCCAAAACCAAAATTACATGAAAATCAACTCTGGGTAGAAGTCAGCCCAAGTCAAACAATCTCTGAAACCTTTGAGCCCGCAATCATCAATGCAATCCATTAATCACTGAGATATTTGGTGTTACCTTTTGAAAGGGTCTTAGGCTTTGTATGCTTATTTTTTAGCGGTAACTTTTCTTTTGCTTTTTGTCTTTGCTTTTTTTGTTTCGTTTTCTGTATACTTACGTCAGTTTCCTTCAGAAGAAAAGCCTTTCATGTAACAAACTTGAGTTCAGTGACTTTTGAATTTTAGCTTGTTGTTGTTGTTTGCTGCTGTCTAGTAGGTTTCCTATTATTTTTGTTTTCCTCTGTCTAAAAAGGGGTGCAGCATTGATTTTTGTCTTTTTTGGGCTGAGTTGTCTGCCTGTCGATTTGTCTGTACTTTTTATGATAGAATGAAAGAAAGAAAGAAAGAAAGAAAGAGAGAAAGGGGAAAAAAGAAAGAAAGAAAGAAAAAAAAAGAAAAAATGAAAGTAAAAAAGAAAGAAAGAACGAATGTGTGTGTGTGTGTGTGTGTGTGTGAGAGAGAGAGAGAGAGAGAGAGAGAGAGAGAGAGAGAGAGAGAGAGAGAGAGAAGAGAGAGAGAGAGAAGAGAGAGAGAGAGAGAGACAGACAGACAGACAGACAGACAGACAGACAGACAGACAGACAGACAGACAGACAGACAGACAGACAGACAGACAGACAGAGATGGTCAACCAGCCAGCCAATCAGCTAGCCAGACAGACAGACAGACAGACAGACAGACAGACAGACAGACAAATATACAGACAGACACAGACATATACATCAACTTCCACAAAGGCATTGAGTTACCCCTTTCGTGTTTTTTTCTCCGAAACCAGCACAAAACAACAACCATAACAACAGAAACACGCATACTCTACAATCTTCAAAGCATACATCACTGTCGCGTAAAATATGTGTAATTTCTTAAGTCTGTCGCAAATCCCAGCAAAACAGAAAAGAAAAACACCGCCAAAAAACCTGGAAAAATGTCCTAACACCTTAGAAAAAGAAAAAAAACAACACAGTAAACTACAACTTCACTTGATGGAGTATCTTCTAAAGAGACCCGTTGATCATGGTCTTGGTCTACAAGAAATATGAGCATTTAGAAAAGAAAGAAAATAATCTTGGTAGTTTAAATCTTGTCTTCTTTTTCGTTTTTATCGTCCAACACACAGACAGCAACTAGCGTTCTCTCTCTGTCTTAGGAGCGAAAATGTGTTACACGCTGCCCATAAGCGCCTGACAAGTCAGGCCCCGCGCATCTGATTTCAGCGTAGGAGAGAATTCTTATCATTTAAGTCTTTCTGTGGAAGAAATAAAAAAAAAGGCAAGAAAAATCGAAAAAAAATGCAGAAAATAGACAAAGAAGGGGGGGGGGGGGGTTGACAGGAGGAAAAAAAAGAAAGAAAAAATCAGCAGGAACAAAGAGAGTGATAGAAAAGGAGGAATTCCTAGCAGATAATTTCTTGAAGGTGGTGATGTTATTTATACTGACAGGCCTCAAGCCTCCATATAGGGTAAAAAAAAATATCGTCTGAAATCACAAGTATTTGATTCAGTTTTTATCACCTGTATGTGGAAACATAGGCCAGTCGCAATTCATATTATGAAACAAAACTGGAATGAATAAAAAACAAAAAACAAAAAAAAACTGGGATTAGTATAGTTTTTTTTATTTTTTATGTATTTTATTCTTTTATATTGAGGATAATGGGTTAAGCAATCGTGTGCTTTTTTTTTTTTACATCCAGTCCCCGTGTGTATGCAGTTTGGTAAATGTCATCTTTTCCCACCGGCACACGAGTCTCCTTGTTAGAGCGTCATGTTCGTGACCTGACAGCCCTGGACAGAGGCAGTCTAGAGGAACGCCTCTTAGGGAATGTTCACCCTGGAGTTAACACTATTACATACTCCAATCCCCCAGAAATCCTTCAGTCGAGACTCTAAACGGACGACCTGTGAACGAACATGATGTGTACACAATAAAAACCCTTTCAACCTTTCGAAAGATTTTGCCATTTCGTGCAGGAATAACAGAAGAAGAAACATACACAAAGAAAAGAAAATTGCATACACAGGCAAACATACAGAGAAACAGACAAGTACAGACAGAGAAACATGCATACACGGAGACGAAAGAGAGAGAGAGAGAGAGAGAGAGAGAGAGAGAGAGAGAGAGAGAGAGAGAGAGAGAGAGAGAGAGAGAGAGAGAGAGAGAGAGAGAGAGAGAGAGAGAGAGAGAGAGAGAGAGAGAGAGAGAGAGAGAGAGAGAGAG
>CM060325.1:39272148-39274648 GCA_030674155.1 Stramonita haemastoma
TCTTATCAGCAACTTTCCTTGTGTAAGGGGTTTCTTCCCTCTTTCTTCAGTATTGTCTAGATAAAAGATGAATCGCCTAGCTTTCTATTTTTGTTTTAGTAGTATTCATATCAAGTATTGTATCATATTGTGTATTGTGTTGTATATAATTTCAAGTCATAGAAGATTTCTCTCCATGAAATTTGGGCTGCTCTCCCCCTAGGGAAGAGGGTGTCGCCACAAAAGTAGTGCCACCCATTTTTTTCCCTTTCCTGTCTGTAACTGCAATTTTTTCGTATCAGAGTGGCCTTTTTCTATATATTTTTTCCAGGAATAACTCCCTTGTTGTCGTGGGTTCTTTTACGTGCGCTAAATAATGAGTAACATACGGACCTTGATTTATCGTCTCTTTTGGAAGACTAGTACCCAGACCACCACTGACGTTCTAGTGGATAGGGGTAAACATTCTGGCGCACACGAGGATCAAACCACCACACACTTTGAACCAGGAATTTTCGCTTTCTTTTCTAAGCAGGTGTGTTACCTCTAGGCAATCTATCTGCACGCAAATAGTGTGTGTGTGTGTGTGTGTGTGTGTGTGCGTGCGTGCGTAAGTGCTTGCGTGCCAGCACATGAGCAATCGCGCGCGCGCGCGTGTGTGTGTGTGTCTTTGTGTGTGTTTATTTATTATTCACTCTTTTATCTTTCATTTCAAGGATAATAGAATAAGCAGTCTTACGTGCTTTTTACATCCAGTCCCCATGTGTATGCAGTTTTGTACATTTTGTCATCTTTTCACGTGGGCACCCAATGGTCTACTCATTCGAAAGGTGGAATAAGTTTTAACGTGTGTGCAAGATGTTCTGCGCACGAGCGCGCGTGTATGTGTGCGTTTGTTTGTGCATGTAAAAGAGAGGGATAGAACAAAAAAGACAGACAGAGACAAATTGAGACACTGAGACAGTCACAGAAAAAGAGACAGAATGAGAAAGACAGATGGAGAGAGACAGAAGCAGTGGGCGAGAGAGAGAGAGAGAGAGAGAGAGGAGAGAGAGAGAGAGAGAGAGAGAGAGAGAGAGAGAGAGAGGGAGAGGGAGATAGATAGATAGATAGATAGATAGATAGATAGATAGATAGATAGATAGATAGATAGATAGATAGATAGATAGATAGATAGATAGATAGATAGATAGATAGATAGATAGATAGATAGATCGATCGATCGATCGATCGATCGATAGATAGATAGATAGATAGATAGAGAGAGAGAGAGAGAGAGAGAGAGAGAGAGAGAGAGAGAGAGAGGGAGAGGGAGAGGGAAAGGGAGAGAGAAGAGAGAGAGAGAGAGAGAGAGAGAGAGAGAGGAGAGAGAGAGAGAGAGAGAGAGGAGAGCGCCAGAGACAGAGACAGAGACAGAGAGGGTGACAGAGACAGTGATAGAGATAGAGAGAGACAGAGAACAACAAAGACTCAGGAAGGCAGAGATAGACCAAACACAAACAAACAAACAAAAAAAGCATCGCTATAAAATTACTGCGTAAAAGAAAATCAGTAAAAATGTTGTTGACTTTAAGCCAAAGAGTGGGCTTCTCCTAAGAATTTTAGAGTGATTTTTTGTCCATTTTATTTTTTCCCTTTGCATTCTGTACTTCAATCCTTCTTCATCAACATCACTGACTTTCGTCCTTTTTTGTACCAGTATATTAACTTGATTTATTCCAATTTTGTTCCTTTTATATTATTAAAAAAAATGTGTGCGTCCATAATTTTCTCTTTCTTTCCTTTCTCTACTGACAGAAAGACGAATCCGTCGTTCTGTCTGTCTCCCGACTGCATCTTCATATCACTCACGCGCGTGCGCGCGTGTGTGTATGTGTGTGTGTGTGTGTGTGTGTGTGTGTGTGCGTGCGTGTGTGTGTGCGTGCGCGCGCGCGTGTGTCTGTGTGCCTTTGTCTGTGTGTATGTTCGTGTGTGTCTGTGTGTGTATGTGTCTGCGTGTGTCTGTATGTAGATGTGTGTGTATGTGTGTGTGTGTTATGTGTGCTATAGTGTGTGTGTGTGTGCATCCGTGTGTGTGTATGTGTGTGTGCGTCCGTGTGTGTGTATGTGTGTGTTTTCTGTGTGTGTACGTGTGTCTCTCTGTATCTCTCTCTCTGTCTCTGTCTCTCTACTTATCTCTCTGTCTGTCTGTCTCTCTGTCCTCTCTCTGTCCTCTCTGTCTGTATGTCTGTCTCTCTCTCTGTCTCTGTCTGTCTGTCTCTCTCTCACTCTCTCTGTCTCTCTATCTCCCTTTATCTCTCCCCTTCTCTCCCTCTCTCCCCTCTTCTCTTTCTCTCTCCCTTATCTCCCCCTCTCTCTCTTCTCTCTCCCCCTCTCGTCTCTCTCCCTTTCATCTCCCCTCTCTCTCTCCCTCTCTCACCTCTCTCTCTCTCTCTCTCTCTCTCTCTCTCCTCTCTATCTCTCCTTTCTCTCTCCTCTCATTCTCTCTCTCTTCTCTCTCTCTCTCTCTCTCTCTCTCTCT
>CM060325.1:39279648-39287148 GCA_030674155.1 Stramonita haemastoma
TGATAGGATTTATATACAGAAATCCGTCGGAACCCACTGACTGGATTGATCGATTCAATTCTTTAATGGATGAAGTTACACTTTTAAACTATGAAACAGTTATCCTTGGTGATTTTAACATAGATTTACTCAAACCTAAGCCTAAATGGAATCACAACTATACTATGTTTGGACTAGACCAACTAGTAGATAAACCCACACGTATAACAGAAAACTCAGAGACATTAATTGATCATATATATACTAATGCAAAACAACACATAACTGAAGTATGTACTCCATCGTGTGGATGCAGTGATCATAATCCTGTCTGCTTTACTTGGTTTAAACATCGTATAAAAATTCCTAAAGTTGGGCATAAAACCATATATTACAGAAGATTCAAAAACTTTAGTGAGAAACATTTTCTTTCAGACTTGAAGAATTCACCTTTACATGATATTTATCAAATAAGAGATCCCAATGAAGCTGCTGATTTTTGGGTTAATACATTTATCTCAGTGTATGACAAACATGCTCCCTTCATAAGAAAAAGAGTTAAAGAAAAAATGAAACCTCCTTGGATAACAAAGGACATAGATTCCGAGATAAACCTACGAAACTATCTGAAAACCCATGGCACAAATGACCAATTTAGAGAACAAAGAAATAAAGTAAATTCTCTAAAACGCAGATCGAAGAGAAACTACTTCCAACAGTTGTTAACTACCACAACTGACTCTCGCCAAATTTGGAAAGCCATTAATACATTATGTAATAAACATATTTCAAAGAGCCAACAATCCATTAAAGAAATATCAGCTGATGAATTAAACAACCATTTTTCAAATGTAGCTGATAAAGTTATAACATGCGACAAGTCAAGCGAAAATGATCTTATTTACTTAGAACAACATGTTAATTCTAAACACATTAAAATTCCATTCGATCTCCAGCCAATGACAATCTTCGATGTATTAAATAGTCTAAAATTACAAACAAATTCAAGGACACGTGATTTAGACAATTTGGATGGACGGATAATAAAACTATCTAGTCCAGTCATTGCTGAAACACTAACATATCTATACAACTTGTGTATTGAAAAAAGGTGTTTTCCTCTCAAGTTTAAACAAGCAAAAATCATTCCAGTACATAAATCAGGGGAATACTCTTCTCCTTCGAATTATAGGCCAATTTCAATTCTCTCAATATTATCTAAACCCATAGAAAAACACATACAAACATCGCTAAGTTCTTACTTTATTAACAACAGTCTAATAAATGAAGATCAATCGGGGTTTCGTAAAAACTATTCCTGCCACACTGCTCTAACTCAGCTTACTGAAAGTCTCTTACACAACATAAATAACAATAAATTTACAGGACTCCTTTTTGTTGACTTTGAAAAAGCATTTGATGTGATTGATCATTCTCTGTTATTACGCAAATTAGAAATGTACAAACTGACACCTGAAATTATTCAGCTTCTAAAAAGTTTTCTGTCAAATAGGCAACAGCTCGTAACTGTTAATAATCAAACATCAGCACTACTACCTATTAGCTATGGGTACCACAAGGCTCAGTATTGGGACCTCTCTTGTTTTCAATCTTTGTAAATGACTTACCCCGTTTTATTCAATGTAGCTGTGAAATGTTTGCTGACGATACCACTCTACTTTGTAGTGATTCAGACCCTTGCAGCTTATCTCGCAAACTTCAATTTAACATTGACAAATTGATTACTTGGACTCAGTTAAACCATATGTCCTTAAATGCACAAAAAACAAAGTGCATGTATGTATCAGCAAGACAGAAAAGACAAAAAATGAGAGATAAGTTCCTACCTCTGTTACTTGATAGCAGAATAATTGAAGAAGTTGACTCTCATAAACTTTTAGGTGTCACCATTGACAAAAATATGACTTGGACTGATCACATTGTGTCACTAGGAAAGCGCATTGCTCACAGGTTACGTCAATTATCGAAAATCAAACACTTTTTGAATCATCACTCTCGAAAACTGTTTTTTTGTTGTCATATTCTACCTATTATTGACTATGCATCAACTATATGGATACCTGTAGTGAAACGAACTTGAAATTCATTCATCGTTTATATAAAAGAGCAGTAAAACTTGTCCTGTTAAAATCAAGTACCCTGACAGTTGAGGATTATAAGAAAATAAACGTCCTGACTTTTCGAAACAGACTTTCCTTCAATAAAGCCATGTTTATGCAAAAAGTTGTTAACCAAACTGCACCTCCCAAGATTACCAATACTTTCAAAATCAATCAACACAGACACAACCATTTGCTAACATTTCCAATGACCCAGAAATAATCTATATAAATAAAGCCTACTATGTTCAGTAGCGACCTATGGAATAAGCTACCAAAAAATTTGAAATGTATCAAAAACAAAGACAATTTTAAAGCACATCTAAAAAAATATTTCATAGATAAGTGTATAGAACAAGACTTGTAAACGTGTACATTTGCTTGTAGATATAACATCACTCTTTACTGTTTCTTCCAACGTACTTGTATTGTGGCCTAGTGTTACACACTGAATTAAAAATGTTACATGTAGCATGTGTGCGAGGGACGGAGAGACGAATGTATCACTGATAGTCATTATTATCATTAAATATGGTATGAACACAGTTTATATGGTCATTTATATTCATCTCTTGATGTTACTTTTAAGGGATACTGATCTGCTGATGACTTGATAAGATATTAGACCTTGATGGTTGATTTTACTCTGTGTGTGTGTGTGTGTGTGTGTGTGTGTGTGTGTGTGTGTGTGTGTGTGTGTGTGTGTGTGTGTGTGTGTGTGTGTGTGTGTGTGTGTGTGTGTGTTTGTGTGTGTGTGTGTGTGTTTGTGTGTGCGAGTGAGTTGGTGTGTGGTTATTGTTGTTGTTGATGCTGATGTTGTTTGGTTAGGCTTTAACATTTTATAGGCGGGGGGGGGGGGGGGGGGGGGGGGGGGGGGGGGGGGGGGGGGGGGTGGTGGGGTTGGGGTGGGTGCCTGATTGTTACTGTTGATTTCTCTTTGGTTTGGATGTTGTTTGTGTGTGTGTGTGTGTGTGTGTGTGTGGTGTGTGTGTGTGTGTGTGTGTGTGTGTGTGTGTGTGTGTGTGTGTGTGTGTGTGTGTGTGTGTGTGTTGATACAGTACATGAGATATTTAGTTATAGGAAATGTTGCTTTTTTTTTTTTTCTTTTTTTTTTTTCTTGTGGGATTATTTTTTGTTTGGGTTTTTTTTGTTTTTGTTTTTGTTTTTTGTCTTTTTTAATTATTTTGTTTGTTTGTTTGTTTGTTATATATATTTTTTATTTTATTATTTTTTTTAATATATTTTTTTTTTATTTAAAAAAAATTATTGATTGATTTTTTAATTATACAATTGATGAGCTGGTGCTCAAGTTAGTTGCGATTTTTTTATGTACCTGAATGCACTTATTTGTTAGAACGCTGACATGTTTTGTGTAAATCTATAAACACAAGTGTTTGGGAGTGAAGGACTGAGAAAAAGGAAGGCAATTAATGTGATTGTCTTTCCTTTCTGCTTTGAATCCATTGCTTTGTATTGTTTTTCTTTGTATGCACCGTACTTGTTTTGGAGGAGGGAATTGATATAGGTTTGTATGTGTGTGTAAAACGATTTTTAAGGAACCATGCATTATTTTCCTTGTGTGATATATATATATATATATATATATATATATATATATATATATATATATATATATATATATATATATATATATATATATTGTGTGTGTGTGTGTGTGTGTGTGTGTGTGTGTGTGTGTGTGTGTGTGTGTGTGTGTGTGTGTGTGTAGTTTCTTCTTTTGGTGTGCATATTTTTCAAGTTCATTTTTAATCTTTTCATTTGTACCACATATCTTCTTTAAGTTTTTCCTTGTTCAAATATGATTATTCTCTTTTTTTTCTCCTTTTTTATTTTTTTAATTTTTATTTTATTTTTTAGATGGATGGCTTGATGAAAAAAAGCAATTGGACTGCTTACTCAATGTACCATCTGGAAATAAAAGTTTGACTTTGACTTTGACTTTGACTTTGACTTTGACAGACACAGACACACACACACACACATACCACACACACACACACACACACACACACATACACACACACACGCGCGCGCGCGCGCGCGCGCACTCACTAGAATGAATACATTATTAAAGCAAGAAAAAAAACCCAACAACCCCCAAACCGCCATCAAACCCAAATCCAGTCGAGATAAGTTGCACTCATGCTCAAGTTCCTCCTCTCAATCTTTTCTGTCAGCATCTGCCATTATCTGTCTTCTTTGCGCTTATCTTAAGTTTTAACTTTCGAACGCGACTCTGTCTCTCTCTCTCTCTATGTCTCCATCTCTGTTTCTCTCTGTCTCTCCGTCTCTTTCTTTCTGTCTGTCTGTCTCTGTCTGTCTGTCTGTCTGTATCTCTCTCTCTTTCCCTCTCTCTCTGTCTCTGTCTCTCTCTGTGTCTCTCTCTGTGTCTCTGTCTCCCTCTCTCTCTTTCTCTGTCTCTGCCCCCCCCCCCCCCCTCTTTCTCTCTCTCTCTCTGTGTCTCTGTGTGTGTGTGTGTCTCTCTCTCTGTCTCTCTCTCTGTCTTTTTCTCTTTCTTTCTTTCTTTCTATCTGCATTTCTCTCTGTCTCTCTTTCTCTGTCTGTCTGTCTCTCTCTCTGTCTCTCTGTGTCTCTCTGTGTGTGTGTGTGTGTCTCTCTCTCCAGTCTAATATAATAGTATATATTAGAAGCATAATAGCATTTGCATTAGGCTTATTCAATATATTTACCCATACTAAACACCAAAAATGCCTTTGGCCGGAGCTAATGCCATACCTAAAAAAAACATCTCTGTCTGATAAGATCTCCCGGCGCACAGCTATAAACTGAAAGTTTAGGAATCGTACACACAATTTGGAGTACAATGCATAATACAAAACTACTGCCAACCATGTATACTATTTAAATCAGACCCGGATAGAAACATAATCAGACACACACATAAACAGAAAAAAAAATCTAATACAGAGACAGACAAGCACAGAGACAGACAGAGAGTGATAAATATACAAAAAGATAAGTAAGAAACAAGCAAAGAAAATAAAGAAAACAAGCACGAAAATAAAAGAAATAGGCAATGAAAAATCAGGACTTTGCAAATTTCATCTGGTGACTTGAAGGTTATTTCCGAGTGGATGGGGAAAAAAACAATTTGAAAACAAAACTGAACAAACACAACCCACATCAAAAGCAAGAAAAAACATACAAAAACCCTGAACACAGTCTATACACACATGCACAGCCTTCGCTTTACCATCCTTCAAAATTTTAGAAACAGTTTTTTTTTTTACATCCTTGTTGATCTAGTTGTCTTATCTTTGAGTATCTTTTGATATTCGTTCAAAGCAGACACTTTCCATTTGCATCCGTCTAGACAGCACACGGTTGATAGTTCAATTCCCGTCAGAAAGGCAAACCTCCTTTATTCTATCCACCAGCGCTTGAGTGGGCGGGGGAGCGGGGGGTGGGTGGGGGTGGGGGGTAAGTGGGGGAGTAGGGGGGGGGGCGGCGGTCTAGGTAATAGTCTGGGATGGACTATAAACCTAAATACCATGTGCAACATACTTTTTCAAGCACACTTACTCATGTTTTCAAAAGAGTTGAACCAGGCAAAGTTCTACAATTAAACGTGATTGCAAATTAAACAGGAAAACACGCAGACAGACAGATAGGTAGATAGATACAATACAATACAATACAGTACAATACAATACAATACAATACAATACAATACAATACAATACAATACAATACAATACAATACAATACAATACTATACAATACAATACAATACAATACAATACAATGCAATACAATACAATACAATACAGTATATACCATGGAATACAATACAATGCAAGACAACACAACACAATACAATAGAGTACATACAATACAACAAAACAGACTACTCTACACTACACTACACTACACTACACTACACTACACTACACTACACTACACTACACTACACTACACTACACTACACTACACTGCACTGCACTGCACTGCACTGCACTACACTACACTGCACTGCACTGCACTGCACTGCACTGCACTACACTACACTACACTACACTACACTACACTACACTACACTACACTACACTACACTACACTACACTACACTGCACTACACTACACTACACTACCATACACTACACTACACTACGCTACACTACACTACACTACACTACACTACACTACACTACACTACACTACACTACACTACACTACACTACACTACACTACACTACCCTAACATAGCAGGAAACAAACAGAAAGGACACAATACGCTAACAAACCAGGAAATAAACAGCACGATAGGCCAGCATGATAGGAAACAAAAACTAATAAATACAGCACAAAATACAGCACAATTTACTAATTATTAACGACTAAATAATTATGTTCAAGTGTATGAGGGAATCTGTACGTTATTATAATGTCTACCTGCGTGCAGCCCAGCTTTTTTTGGTTTTTGAAGAAATGAACTCTTGTAATTCTTGTCATTGTTGACAGTAATCCTAAGTATAACAGTATGAAAACTTTATTTGAATGGTAGAGTATTACATTTACAAGGTAAGGCAAAAAAAAATCTGAAATGTTTTGTGTACTGAATATGGGATCACAACAATCACAAAATGTGCATGTCTGCGCCTAGTCTAGTCATTCTCCTACGTGCTGAGGTTCCAGTGCGAGTTCCACAGACAGATATCCCATGTCATCCATTCTGTGGCAGCAGTTAACCCCCCTGTCTGACCTGTCTTTCTCGCAGCACATCAGCGCTGATGGTTTCTGACGTTAGGGGACGTCAGTGCCGCACACACTGCACGCTAGCTTTACTTCCATCAAAAAAAACTTGTTTAACTTTGCTTTTTCTGGGATTTTTTTTTATCAGTTAAAACTTCTTTTTTTTTTAAATAAGGAAACTTTTTACTTTATTCTATCCATTTTCGGTTTAAGTACGAGGTTTTGTATGTTTTTTTATGGCCATTATTGCATACACACAAAGACACTAAAACACTGACGCTTAGTCGTATATGTTCGCGCGCTCGCGCACGCACGAACGCACGCACGCAGGCACGCACCCATGCCCACACACGCACACACTCACACACACATGTACACACACATATGTACACATACACACATACACACACACACGTACACACGTACACACACACACACACACACACACACACACACACACACACACACACACACACACACACACACACACACATACACACACACACACACTCGCATACTTGAACTCTTGCAAAATACACGAACAAGCATGGTAACAGACCCCAAACTATAAAATCGACAAAGTTAATGAAAGCATCAATTCAAGGAAGATTGACTAACATAAATCTACATTCAGAGCATTAGCTATTATCCAACATCCACTGTTGTA
>CM060325.1:39294648-39302148 GCA_030674155.1 Stramonita haemastoma
TGCCCAGGCTTCACTATGGATGCAGGTCTGTTTCAGCACTGTTCTGCCTGCTTCAGGCCTGAGGACCAGGGAGAGTAGATCCGGACTGATGTCCATCGTGTTGAACTTTGACAGCCGTCAGGGTACGCAGCCTCATTGAACTTTCCTTTGTGACACATGTTTGCTTAATCAAGCGCTTTGATTTCTTTTTTGCAAGATACAGCGCTATATAGATTCCATTTATTATTACAAGTAGTAGTAGTAGTAGTAGTAGTAGTAGTAGTAGTAGTAGTAGTAGTAGTAGTAGTAGTAGTAGTAGTAGTAGTAGTAGTAGCAGCAGTAGTAGTGTAGTTAGCAGTAGTAGTAGTATCAATCATTTGAAGAACTGTCGAAAAAAAAAAAAAGAGATTCCAATCCTTTACAAATACACAGGAAGTACATACTTATGATTAGTTTTCAAATAATTTATCAATCCGGGATACTTGGGTTTAATTTTTTTTATTTTATTAAAGTGGTACGGGAAAAAAATTGTGTATGTTTGTAACAAGGCTTCAGTTCTAATCAAATATAAATTATCGCTAATCTCTGCTCTCCTTTATTGTCTATCTACGTACCATCGTGGTTCTGTCAGATACTAGTCCTTTTTATACACAAATATTGAAAATAATTTTGTATGCCCAACCAAAGTACCCACGCCACCTGTTAGCTGGCTGGTGATTGTGTATATAGTATTATAATGCTTAAAACTGTAAATATGTAAACCCTTGAGGAATGCTATAATATCTATTCTTTATCAGAATATGGGCCTTCAAGACCACTAACACTAAAGCTGAGAGGTTTATTTTCTCCTTCTGATAAAGAATGTTAAACATCCCACTGCTTTAAGGACATAGCAAATGTTCTTGCCCACACGCAACAACAACACACTTGACCAGAACGATCTTTATGGAGCAAAAACAGAAGGCATCAAATGATGAGTCAGTATACTAGAATAATGTTAGTGGTTTTTCTTGAAATGAAAATTTTTTAGTAAGCCGACATGGTGCCGTCAAAGTTTACATGTGCGTGATAGAAGACGTTGCAGTTTTTTTCATACTCAAAGTTAAATATTGCGTGAAATACTTAATTAAGAAAAACTGTGTAGATCAAAGATACAGATTAGCAGATCTGGAAACCAAACACATTTCTGTCATGCTATTTCGTTTGGTAACGGGCTGGAAAATGAGTTAATCTGAAAAATGAAGATATATCGCTAATAGTTTCTTATGAATACAAGCAAAATATATAAAAAAGCGCAAAAGAAGTTGATTTACCAACACAACCTTCTAAAAAAAATGAAGAGGCCATAGACCTATCGGCACTAAGTGTACTCTATTAGAAAACTCCGTTATCGTGAAATACAAATCTTACAAATGCACACAGCATTCTTGATTAATGTTTTCAAGTAGGACAGTTACGCAATTAACATGTCGGCCTGTCTTTGGTATGTATTTTTATCCTTCGCAGAAATGTTCTATTGGGTACATTGGCAAACTAACTGTTCAGTTCCTCAAAAAGACACATAAATAGTGTGATGTGTTTTATAGCTTTAGTGAACCTAACAAAAAAAAATGTATTTGTAAAGAAAATTCAAGATGAGTCTTTGAGGGATTGGTTTATGATGGTTTTTATGAAGCAACGTTAACTGTAACGTACTTATTTAGAGTTAGAAAAGCAATACAACACTCCGTGGGACAGATATATGAAAGCATCGTCTTTGATTACCAAATATGCCGATTACCAACCCATTCCAGCTCCACCCAGATTCACCCAGGTTTTGCATGCCTTTACATTAACAAGAAAACACACTGTCAATACATACATTCAGAGGTTAATGAAAACAAGTTTTAAAAGGAGTCGTGTTTTCATTTAATTTATGTGCTTTACGGGTTTAATAACATGAATTTGAAGAGTTGTGTCTCACATTCGGTTGTGCTTTTCATTAAATAAAATACTAGTTACCTTTGATGTCAAATATATACCAAACTCCGGAAGGACGCTTATTTGACAAAGTTGTGCAACATATACTTCTCCATCTCTGCAATTGATGAAGATAGAAGGAACACATTGCTTGGAACACCCAGTTATGTGAAGGAGAAAAACAAATAGAATATAAACAAAACATTGCCAGCATAGTAAGCTATGATGATGATGATGATGATGATAATGACGACGACGACGACGACGACGACGACGACGACGGTGACGGTGATGATGATGATGGTGATGGTGATTGTGATGATGAAGATGAAGATGATGATGATGAGCCCAGTTGCTGTTGAACAGGAGACAATGTTCAACTGACTTAAACAGTACACATCATTGATAATACCCCAACAAGGGGTAAGGACAGGAACAGGAAGTGATGTCACAATCAATGAAAATCTAGTTACCACTGAGGTCCTGTACACATAGGCAAGGGCACACAAGTCAAACGAATGCTTCTGGGCCCATATATTTACCCAGCCGGGAGGATTGAGAAAGAAGACAGAGGACTGGAGTATAGTGTAGTGTAGTGTAGTGTAGTGTAGTGTAGTGTAGTGTAGTGTAGTGTAGTGTAGTGTAGTGTAGTGCAGTGCAGTGCAGTGCAGTGCAGTGCAGTGCAGTGCAGTGCAGTGTAGTGTAGTATAGTGTGGTGTGGTGTGGTGTGGTGTGGTGTGGTGTGGTGTGGTGTAGTGAAGTGTATTTATATTTTATGTTTAAATTTATTTTATTTTATTCTTATATATCGAGGATAATTGGATAAGCACCCGTGTGCTTTTTTACATCCAGTCCCCGTGTGTATGCAGTTTTGTAAATGTCATCTGTTCCCACCGGCACACAATGGCCTACTCTTGCGAAAAGCAGAACAAGATTTAACGTGTGTGCAAGATGTTCTGCGTGAGTTCGCACACGGGCCTCGGTTTATAGTCTCATCTGAAGGACTTTTGGGGAGAGTGGAGTCAGCACTGATGTTAACTCCAGAGGAAAAGTCCTCTCGACCGGGAATCGAACCTGGGTCGTCAAATTGCGAGCGAAATATTCTTACCACTAGGCGATGTATGTAGTGTAGTGTAGAGTAGTGTAGTGTAGTGTAGTGTAGTGTAGTGCAGTGTAGTGTAGTGTAGTGTAGTGTGGTGTAGTGTAATGTAGTGTAGTGTAGTGTAGTGTAGTGTAGTGTAGTGTAGTGTAGTGTAGTGTAGTGTAGTGTGGCGTAGCGTAGTGTAGTGTAGTAAAGTGTAGAGTAGTGTAGTGTAGTGTAGTTTTGAGTACTGTAGTGCAGTGCAGTGCAGTGTAGTGTAGTGTAGTGTAGTGTAGTGTAGTGTAGTGTAGTGTAGTGTAGTGTAGTGTAGTGTGTACAGTAGGAAGTGTAGTGTAGTGTAGTGAAGTGGAGTGGAGTGGAGTGTTGTGTAGTTTAGTGTACTGTAGTGCAGTGCACTGTAGTGCAGTGCACTGTAGTGTAGTGTAGTGCAGTGTAGTGTAGCGTATAGTGTAGGAAATGTAGTTCAGTGCAGTGAAGTGGAGTGTAGTGTAGTGTACTGTAGTTTAGAGTACTGTAGTGCTGTGCAATGTAGTGTAGTGTAATGTAGTGTAGTGTAATGTAGTGTAATGTACTGTACTGTACTGTAGTGTACTGTAGTGTACTGTAGTGTACTGTAGTTTAGAGTGCTGCACTGCACTGTAGCGTAGTGTAGTGTAGTGTAGTGACCAGTGATAGATATGATTGATAGTGGCAAACATCGCGTGCACGTGCACATCTCAGCTCTCTGATGCATTCTCTGGCTGCCCATGGTCCTATCCTCAGAGAGTTCCACAGACATGATCCCCTTTCTTCCCCTCTCTAGCGGCAGATTAGCCCCTGTCTGACCCTTTCGTCTCTACAGATCATACTTAGAGGCATGCAAGGGAGAGATATTTTTTCCCCCTGTCTACCCATCTGCAAATCTTACTTGCATTTAGGTCACATCATTGTATGCGTTATTTACACTTGTAGATGTGTTGTGTTGTCTTGTTGTGTGATGCAAGTGTTTGTCGGGTATGTTATTAATTTAAACACGATTTTTCTTCTCTCCAGTTCTTGCCATTGTTTGGTTATATGTAAAGCGCTTGTGTGAGTTTTCTTCCTATTTTTGTGGTGATCGGTGATCGTAAATTACAAGTCTATTACAGTTTTAAGGTATTGATATATGCGTAGTTTTCTGTCTGTTTTTATCAATATCACGCTTTCTATCTCTGGCTATCCATTTTTGTTTACTAGTCTCTGTCTGTCTGCCTTTCTGTTTGCCTTTTTGTCTGCCTTTTTGTCTGCCTTTTTGTCTGTCTGTGTGTCTGTGTATGTGTCTGTCTGTGTGTCTGTGTACGTGTCTGTCTGTGAGTGTGTTTTTCTGTCTGTCTGTCTCCCTCTCCCTCTCTCTCCCTCTCTCTCTTTATCTCCCCCACCTCTCTCTCTCTCTCTCCCTTTCTCTCCCTCCTCTTTCTTTATTTCACCCCCCTCTCTCTCTCTCTCTCTCTCTCTCTCTCTCTCTTCTGTCTCTCTCTCTCTCTCTCTCTCTCTCTCTCTCTCTCTCTCTCTCTCTTCTCTCTCTCTCTCTCTCTCTCTCTCTCTCTCTCTCTCTCTCTCTCTGTCTCTCCCTCCTCCCCTCTTTCACCCCCTCATCTCTCTCTCTCTCTCACCCACCCCTCTCTCTCACTGTACTCTGTATAATTATCTCGAGAACAAAAATCCTGTTTGTACTAAATAGAGGTCTGAGACACAAACACGCACTCCATAGAAGGATTACATTCTCCAGCAAAGGTTTAACATCGCATTAGCCTATAACTTTGGGCTGCCTGAATGTTGCAAGATCTCTGAGAGATGCACGTGGGCAGACATGTAATTCGTCAAAGGCTGTCTATAAAGCACAGGCTATAGCCATCAAAGTTGACATTTTCCAACTCAAAGACAAAGGGTACTCTATATTTGTTTTGTTTTTTATATAAAAAAATAGCTAAAAGGATGTGATGGTCTCATCTCTGTCTCTCTCTGTCCCTGCCAGTCTCCATGCTTTTTGTCTGTATAATTGTTTACTTGTATGTCTATCTGTGTGTCTCTCTTTTTGTCTGTCTCTTTGTCTGTGTATGTGTGTGTGTGTGTGTGTGTGTGTGTGTGTGTGTGTGTGTGTGTGTGTGTGTGTGTGTGTGTGTGTGTGTGTGTGTGTGTGTGTGTGTCTCTAGCTCTCTATCTATCTATCTCTCTCTCCCTCTCTCTCTCTCTCTCCCCCCTCTCTCTATCACTCTCTTTCTCTACCTCCTCTCTCTCTTTCTCCTCCTCCTCCTCCTCCTCCTCCTCTCTCTCTCCCCTCCCCTCTCTCTCTCTGAACTCTGTATAATTATCTCGAGAGAACAAAAAACCTCTTTGTACTAAAATGGACATCTGAGACACAAACACGCACTCCACAGAGGGATTACATTCTCCAGCAAAGGTTTAACATCGCATTAGCCTATAACTCTGGGCTGTAACGAAGAGAAATGTCAGAGTCCTGAATGTTGCAATATCACTGAGGGATGCACGTGGGCAGACATGTAATTCGTCAAAGGCTGTCTATAAAGCACAGGCTATATATCGATCAAAGTTGACATTTTCCAACTCAAATACAAAGGGTACACTGTATCTTTTTTATATTTTTTTAAAATAAAACAATAGCTAAAAGGATGTAATGGTCTCATCTCTGTCTCTCTTTCTCTCTTTCTCTGTGTCCCTGCAAGTCTCTCTGTTTTTGTCTGTATATTTGTTTACCTGTCTATCTGTGTTCTGTCTTTTTGTGTGTTTTTTGTCTGTGTATGTGTGTGTGTTTTCTCTCTCTCTCTCTCTCTCTCTCTCTCTCTCTCTCTCTCTCTCTCTCTCTCTCTCTCTTCTCTCTCTCTCTCTCTCTCTCTCTCTCTCTCTCTCTCTCTCTCTCTCTCTCTTCTGTCTGTCTGTCCATCTGGCTTACAAAATCAGCTAAACTGTCTCAGTAAAGCATGCTCTAACCTCAAACTTGAAATTAATTGTGACAAAACAAAAGTAATGGTTTTCAGGAAAGGGGGATATTTAGGAAGACATGAAAGATGGTCTATTGGAGGAGAACAGCTGGAAGTGGTCAATAACTATATGTACCTGGGGTTTAATTTCTCAACCACTATGAGCACATCCCGGAATACACAGCTCCTAGCAATCAGAGGTAAACGAGCAACAGCAGATATTACACGGACATTAAAACGAATCGACAGTATGACCAAACAGACATTCTTCAAATTGTTTGATTCTATAGTGCAGCCAACTCTTCTTTACGCCTCTGAAATATGGGGTCTGCTGCATCAGACAAATAATCACGGGCTCTTGCATAACAGCGATTCAACTGAAAAAGTACATTTGCATGCGTGTAAAAAGTTCATGAATGTCCCCGTCCGTACACCCTCTGTCATGGTATACGGCGAGCTGGGGAGGTATCCCCTCATAGTTAATTGCTTCATTAGGTCACTGAAGTTTTGGTTCCGTGTAATAAAAATGGATAGACTCCGCCTCCCTCATCAGGCTTACCAATTGCTATTTAATCTGGACAATCAAGGCAAAAGTAACTGGGTATCAAAAGTTAGAACACTTTTGGAAACATTAGGTTTTAATTTTGTATGGTTAAACCAAGGAGTAGAGAATGAATCAATGTTCTTGTCTGCTTTTAAGCAAAGAGTGATAGATAGTGTACATCAAGAGTGGTTTGCGGACATAAGGGACAGCGAGCGTTGTAATCTATACAGGTCATTCAAACCTGTCCTCTCAACAGAGAGCTATTTCTCGGAAGTGACTATAAAAGTCTTTAGAGACTCTCTGGTTCGGTTCAGACTGGGTGTTAGTGACATCAACACTCACAGAAACCGTTTTAATCGCGATGTTAACCCAGGCATGAATGACTGTCCCTTCTGCCCGGAAATCACAGAAGATGAAAAACACCTTTTGTTTCACTGCCGTAAATACAACAATATTCGTCCAGATGTTTTTAAGACGGTACCCCCACATTTTGAAGACCAGAGCTTGCTGGATGTATTGTCGTGCAGAAAGGCCCAGACCACACGACAGTTGGCTTGGTTCTTGCACAAATGTTTTGAGATTAGAAAAAATGGATAAGATGCCCATAATGCTTGCAGACGGATGCTAAAGAAAATGTTCGTAACCAAACTAACAATGCTTTATCTATTATGCTATTAACCGATAACATGAATCTCTTGAAAAAACAAAACTCTGTGCTTCTATACATTGTTTTCAACGGAATATTTTTGTTTCTTATGTTTGCAATGTTGCTCACCTTGTGATGGAGGCCATCGTGCCAAAAGTCAATTAAAAGTTCGAGTTCGAGTTCGAGTTCGAGTTCTCTCTCTCTCTCTCTCTCTCTCTCTCTCTCTCTCTCTCTCTCTCTCTCTCTCTCTCTCTCTGTACTCTGCATAATTATCTCGAGAAAAAAATCCTCTTTGTACTAAAATGGACATCTG
>CM060325.1:39309648-39312148 GCA_030674155.1 Stramonita haemastoma
GGAAGAAGAATGCGAAGAAGAATGCGAAGAAGAATGCGAAGAACAAAAAGAATGCGAATAAGAAGAAGAATGCGAAGAATGCGAAGAATGCGAAAGAAGAAGAAGAAGAAGAAGAAGAAGAAGAAGAAGAAGAAGAAGAAGAAGAAGAAGAAGAAGAAGAAGAAGGAAGAAGAAGAACTAGAACAAGAAAAAGAACAACAACAACAACAACAACAACAACAACAACAACAACAACAACAAGAAAATGAAGAAGAAAATGAAGAAGAAGAAGAAGAAGAAGAAGAAGAAGAAGAAGAAGAAGAAGAAGAAGAAGAAGAAGAAGAAGAAGAAGAAGAAGAAGAAGAAGAAGAAGAAAGATGCTAGAGATTGATAGAAAAAGTGGAAATTTCTAGCACAGAATGTCAAGAAGATGGGGATGCTATTTTATACTGACAGGACCCTGCCAGACCCACGTGTGAAGTATACTGCCCTATGTATACCACTTGAAGTCACTACAGATTTCTGTGCGTGAAATTTGAGTTGCTCTCTCTGGAGAAATCGCTTCGCCACAAGATCACCGCCACTCATTATTTTGTTTTTGGTTTTTTTGTGTGTCTGTGTAGTTATGTATTATTTTCGGATGATTTTTTTTAAACATGCATGCACACCAGTGTTATGATTCATCATCATTGCCAATTTCGGATGCAGCTACCTTAATGATGAAGAAAACAATAACCCAAAACAAAACGGTCGCATACAGAAAACCTTACCATTAGTGAAATAAAACCAAACTCGTATCTCCAGCCGAGGAAAGAAAGCGTCAACAACAAAAAACATAAAATTGCCAGACTTAGTTGATGAATATGATCCATAATAATAATACTGATAACAACAACAACAACAACAACAACAACAACAACAATCATCATCATCATCATCATCATCATCATCATCATCATCATCATCATCATCATCATCATCATCATCATCATCATCCATGATATATATAATATATATATATAATCCATATGAAAAAACTGACCGTTGTTTATCTTTATTGATAGTGGAAGACACTCTTGTGGGTTATGCCCTGTGGCTCTGTGGTCCTTGGCGACTTGTGTGGGGGATGTGTTGTGAAGACATATTAATGGGCCAGTCAGCTGACGTCTAGACAGTTTGTTTCCAGGACAACCCGTATCGTGTACAACCCCCCACATTTTTCATTGACTGATTTCTGTCTCTAACTGTCTGTCTGTCACTCTGTCTAGCTCTCTTTTCTTCTTCCTTTCTTCCCTTCGTTCATTTTTTTCTTTCTTTCTTTCTTTCTTTCTTTCTTTCTTTCTTTCTTTCTTTCTTTCTTTCTTTCTTTCTTTCTTTTCGTCTTTCTTTCTTTCTTTCTTTTCGTCTTTCTTTCTTTCTTTCTTTCTTTTTTTCTTTCTTTCTTTTTTTCTTTCTTTCTTTCTTTCTTTCTTTCTTTCTTTCTTTCTTTCTTTCTTTCCGTCTTTCTTTCTTTCTTTCTTTTTTTCTTTCTTTCTTTCTTTCTTAAGATATATCTGTCTGTCTTTCTTTCGTTATTTCTTTTATTCCTTCCTGTCTTTTTTTCTTTTGTTTCTTTGTTTCTTTCTTTTTTCTTTTCCCCCTTCTTTCGTTCTTTCTTCTTTTCTTTCTTTTTCGTTTTCTTCTTCTGTTCAACTATGGGTGTTTTTTGTTTTTTTTACATTGTTCTTATAGTTTACGCCTGTATGCACACGCTGATATTAGATATATATATATATATACATACATATATATATATATATATATATATATATATTATATATATATATATATATATATATAGTTATTTGTTACTCCTGGAAATCAAATTATCAATCAGTCAACAAAACACACAAGAAACACACACACACACACACACACACACACACACACACACACACACACACACACACACACACACATATATACACACACACACACACACATACACACACACACACACACATGCGCGCGCGCGCACACACGCACACACACACACACACACCAGAGTCACTAATATGCAAATAGCTGATATTTCATACCCTATTGAGCACATGATTTGTGACAAGTAGACTCAAGACATGGCTTTACATTAAGCAACAACTTCAAAAGTCACACCTTCAATACCATAAAAAGTCACAAATTGTACAACTTCAAAAGTCGGCACATTCAACACCTTCAGAAGTCAACACATTCAACAACTTCAGAAGTCAACACATTCAACGACTTCAAAAGTCAACACATTCAACAACTTCAAAAGTCAACACTTTCAACAAATTCATATTCTTCCTCTTCAACACCCTCAAAAGTTAACACCTTTAACAACATAACATCTTCAAAATCACACTTTTAAAACTTTCAACAGTCAAAACCTTCACCACATTCAAAAACACACCTTTAAAAGTCAACACCTTCAAAAGCCAACACTTCAACACCTTCAAAAGTCAACACCTTTAAAAGCCAGCACCTTCAACATTTTCAAAAT
>CM060325.1:39319648-39322148 GCA_030674155.1 Stramonita haemastoma
AGTACAGAGCCACGGCATGTACATATTTCTCCTTTGGAAATCTTCATCCCTAGCTAAGTGCTTTCTGTGTCAGAATACTGCTCAGGCTTGCTTCTACTGATCATCTCGACAATAGTCATTCATCATTATCGAAGAAAGAAAGATCAGTCCCGTAAATGAATGAAAATTAAAGTTGTAGTTAAAAACATATTTTGATAGTAATTGTGTCATTAGTCAGTTTTGTTTGTTAATCTATACCTATTTTGTCATTTTTAAAGAATGACATAAAACGCATACATAGAGTCAGGTCAAGTTAAAGGTGTGGTGGTCCTTACTGGAATATGTCTGAAATACTGCAATTAATAGATTTTTGTTTCCTTTTTTATCGATAAATCTTTGAAGAATCATTTTCAAAATGGTGAAGTTGTGTAAGTAGTCACTTTCACTCTTTTACTTCACTACTTTGTTCTGAATAAAATATTTAAAAAAGACATACATACATACATACATACATACATACATACATACATACATACATACATACATACATACATACATACATACATACATACATACATACATACATACATACATACATACATACATACATACATACATACATACATCTCTCTCTCTCTCTCTCTCTCTCTCTCTCTCTCTCTCTCTCTCTCTCTCTCTATATATATATATATATATATATATATATATATATATATATATATGTATCAGAATATTTATTTTTTTGAATGGATGAAGCATTAAATATTGATTGTAAATCATCAAAGTCTAAAAACGAAGTATCCATTTTAAAGCTAGGAGTGTACAACAGTTAAATGGTGTCTTTTTAATGAGATTTAAAATTCTCTTTTTTATGGAACTCTGTCAAAATGACAACGGTTTCCGTTGGTTCTTACATGCCCTGTCCACAATGAAATTGACACGTTCAAGATGCCATCAGTAGTAGGCACTCATCAGTCTCGGAGGACTATGGAGTTGCGCTCTAGTCTTTAGAGCGCAAAGCCTGGGTAAGTAAGTATGGAGGGCAAGCTGTTACCCATAAAGCAGACCCCCCCCCCCCTCTCCACGCCACTGGAATGATCCATTGGAAAGGCATTGACCGATACGAATGGTTCCAGTACCGTCGCAAGAGCCACCAGAACGTTGCCATATAGAGCCCCGAGCCGTCCTGGGACTCCAACTCCCCGATTTTTCCTCAGGGATGGTGTCTTAACACGAGACCTGTGTGCATGCTGGGTTTTTGTTTGTAATTTTATCATCCGCTCCTACCAGCACACGATGGCCTGCTCTTCCGAAAGGCGGAACGGGGTTTTAACGCACATGGGGCCTCGGTTTACAGTGTCACCCCATCACTGCTACACTAAAGCCAGCGAGCTGCAAATATCCTATAAATATAACTCTTACAACTCTCAGTGATTTGTGTGCTGTGTGAGACCAAAGTTGAATCCTTTCAGCGGTACATCAATGCTAGCAATTTGTGTGTCTCATGTATACTCCCTTTCAAACCGGAGTTCTTACAAAAAGTTTCACACATATCTCATGGCATTTTACTCGCAAAATTTATCTCCTCCCTATCTGGCCTGTCCTTCTCAAACTAAATCATTCGGAAATGTTTACTGCTTCTGGGATTTTTGTGTTCTAACAGCCTGTGCCAAACCCTGATGTTTTAAACCTGGGTCTTCACTTACTGATATACATGATTCTTTCTTGAGTCATTCTTGATTAACTCTGTTTCTGGCATATTTGGTGGGTTTGTACCTATCATTTTCTTTAATCTAGATTGCAGGATGTTTCTTTATTATATGAAAAACAGTTTTTTAATTAGGACAGTTCGCCTAAAACTATGAAAATGGCTTGTGCTATATCAAGTGGTAAATGTGTTTTTATTTATTG
This sequence comes from Stramonita haemastoma, assembly GCA_030674155.1. NCBI lineage: Eukaryota > Metazoa > Mollusca > Gastropoda > Neogastropoda > Muricidae > Stramonita > Stramonita haemastoma. The sequence continues at coordinate 39,321,539 of CM060325.1, forward strand.
CTTTTAGCTGTGCTTGTAACCCGCATGAATTTCTCGTGATTTTGAGATATCACAAAGTTTGCATTGTATTGTATTGTATTGTAGATATGCACTTGTGTGTGAAGGAGCACAGGTGTATGTATGTTTATTGGCGTGCATGTTCATACGTACAAACATACTTATGCATTTAAGGAGCTGTAGCAGTAACAAAAGCAGTAACAATCACAGCAGCAATAACACTAACACTAACAATAATAACAGACACAGACACAAATAAACACACACACGCGCGCGCGCTCGCGCGCACACACACACACACACACACACACACACACACACGCGCGCGCGCGCACACGCACACGCACACACACACACACACACACACACACACACACATACACACAGTATGCCATTTGTGACCCGGAGGAAACCGACAACAACAGTTAAAGAAAAGCAAATGCGCCCTTATGCCGTGTTTAGACATCACCTCATTAAGTCAGATAGCGGCTACCTGAATAGTCGCATACGCAAAATACCTCCATTGGTGAATACCGGAGCTCTAGCCGAGGAACAACAAAATAAAATCAAATAAGCAAACACCTTTTTTAAACAGAATTTTGCCTGGGATAAC
>CM060325.1:39327148-39335298 GCA_030674155.1 Stramonita haemastoma
AATTATTTTCAGTTAGAGTAGCAGTTTTGCAAAATGCTAGGAAAATGCTTAATCAAGCTACTAAAGTCATGTTAGTCTGATAAGGACTGCATGGCAAAAAGAACTACCCATACATGTGACACTTGATTTGTTCGATACAATTGTTTTACCTGTTTTGAGGTATGGGTGTGAAATTCGGGGTTATGAAAACGTACTTATAATTCAAAAGTTCCAGTTACATCTTTAAAATATGTTTTTTCGTTTAAAGCGTATGATGTCAAATGCATTAGTATATGGAGAAGGGGGCAGATACTCCCTGTCTATTTCTGTTCCAATGGTTCGTTTCTGGATGTAGCCCTTGACTTTCATCCTGGAAAGCTATCCTCAAATGTTTACCAGAGGATGAAAGGTTTACATGAAAATCTCTGATTCAATCAGCATGGCTAAATAAGATACAGAACATTTTAGTGCACATCAAATTTGACTTTGTGGGAGAAACAGTTTTGTTCAACTATCAATTCTACCAGTTCATGTAATTATCAAAACCTTCTTAATAGAAAAGTTTGTTAATGAATGGAGAGCTGAGCTGTGGGATAATAGTAGATGCCTTTAGTACAAAAACTATAAAACCAATTTTAGTATGGAAAATATATAACTTGTCTGCCAGATGTGTATGTTTACAGTCTTATGAAATTTAGTTGCAGTTGTCAAAAGCTTTCTATTGAGATTGGATGTTTCCATAACATACCACAGGAAGAAAGAGTATGCTCAAAATGCAATATGTCTGTTTTAGTTAAAGTTAAAGTTAAAGTCTGTCCCGAGCCTAAGGCTCATCAGGCCGGTGCTTATCCCGGTTTCTGTGGCGTTAAGCGACTGAGAGTCATAGACTCCCCCCTGGATAGGACGCCAGTCTATCGCAGGGTTAACCCCCAACACAAGGTTGGTACCCCTTTTACACCTGGGTGGGGTGAGAAAATAGCCGTAAAGTGCCTTTTCCAAGGGCACAACGCCATAGCCGAAAGCTGGGATCGAACCCGCAACCTTTAGATTACGAGTCCAACGCCCTAACCACTCGACTACCGCGGCGGCATGTCTGTTTTAGGGGGGAAATTTATTCTTATCATGGAATGTTTCCTACTTTAAACATATATGATAAGATTTTATTCCTCAGCATTTTCTTCAACCCATGTCCAATTATATTTTTTGCAGTCTGTGGAAATGTAAATCTTGAAAAGTTTTCCTGTCTCCCTCAAAGCTCATAACATTTGAAGTTTTTTCTTGAAATTTCATGTTGTTGTCTTTTACAAGTGTAGATTGTGTCTTTTACAGAAATTGATATACTTTAAAATGTCTGGAGTCTGTAATATTATTTGTTTATCATTTTGCAATGAACTGTTGCTTTTCAGTTCCTGTTAGTATTGATAATACTAATATTAGTATTGTTGAATTCGTTTATCTTCCATGCCTCAAAAGGGGTGAAAGGAATTAAATCTTGAATCATGTGTGTGTGTGTGTGTGTGTGTGTGTGTGTGTGTGTGTGTGTGTGTGTGTGTGTGTGTGTGTGTGTGTGTGTGTGTGTGTGTGTGTGTGTGTGTGTGTGTGTGTTTATTTCTCTTTCTCTATTTCTGGTCCATTGGTCTGGAATTACCCCCCTCTCTCACTTTGCTAAAAGCTTACTTATGACAGTTTTCAATCCAGTCTTAAGATATACTTATTTCAAACATTAAAATTTCCCCTCCTGTTTCATTTCTTATATGTCCCTGTATTGCCCCCAGATAATAAATTTGCCAGTGGCAACTGTCTTCAAACTGTAAGTTGATTTACCTGTGTTAATTTATGCTGCATACATTTAGAATTTCTTACACATTCTATATGCTGATAAAACGTTAATTTATTTTAAAGCAATATTAACCCCCTTCAAAGGCTGTCATAGCAGTTATGTTCCTTTTTATTTTTGAAGTTACTCAGAAGTCCAGAGGAAAATCTGTATCTAATATAAATGAAGCAACAATGTTTTAAAATAAAATTGTAGACTGTGCTGTTTACCTGTCTGAAACAAGTACATGGTGATAAGAAATGTTTAAGATTAAGTTTTTTTTTCAATTTCTGATCAGACATAGGAAAAGAACCTATAAAGTGTGGCATTGTTAGTGTAATAATATGTTGCAAAACTATGAAGGCAACAACTTAAGCTTTGAATTAGGAATGGCAGATCTCTACGGGGATTGCCCCTAACTTCTAATCCTCTGAGCTTTGGAGATGTGTTGTCTATCTTCCCATGTTTGTGCTTTTTTTTTCTATTTTGGTGGGGGTGCAGGGGTGGGAGGAGGGGTATAGGAGGAGGGATGGTAGGTGGAGGGAGAGGGGGATATAGTAAAGAGAGTGGGGAGGAGTAAGGGATAGGGGGAGGGAGAGAGGGGGGTAGGAGGATGAGGTAGGGAAAAGATGGGGGTAGGGGTAGGGAGGAGAGGGGGTAGTGGGAGGAGAGGGAGGGAGGAGAGGAGGGTAAGTGGGGGGGAGGGAGGAGAGGGGGTAAGTGGGGGGGGAGGGAGGGAGGGGGGGAGGAGAGAGGGGTAGGGGGGGAGGGAGGAGAGGGGGGGTAAGTGGGGGGGAGGGAGGAGAGAGGGTAAGTGGGGGGGAGGGAGGGAGGGGGAGAGGGGGAGGTGGGGGAGGGGGGATGGGTAGGAGGGGGATAGGTAGGGGGAGGAGATGTAGGGGGTGGAGAGGGGAATAAATAGGTGGGATGGGGATATGGAGGATTTAAAATATCAAAATTGCTCATTTCCAGGAGTCTTGCATAACTTCACTGTTTACCATAACTCCCAGGGGCATAAAAACTGGCTTGCTGTCACTCTTCATGTCAGAATTTAATCATTGGCGGCTGTGCTAGAGCTTTATATTGACTTTTGTTTGTATGCATGTGTGTCAGTAATTTAGAAATGCACTAGAATGACTACAAAGGAAAGGCGTTTGTCACTGTGGAAGATATTTATTAAAACTATTACTTATACACTTCTTTGTTTTTTTATCTGGTTAGTTATGTATTCATTTATTGGCTTGCTCTTTCATTTAATTGTTTATTTTTCCTCTTTGTGATGAGGACTTGGGGTAAAGAAGCCACAGGCTTTTCCAAGTACATTCAATAATTGCATTCGAGTTCGAGTTCCCTCCCTCTCTTTGCGTGCACGCATGTTTAAGTCAAAGCCAAAATTTGTTTTCCAGATTGTACATTGAATAAGCGTATATGCGCGTGTGCGTGCGTGAGTGAGTGCGTGCGTGCGTGAGTGCGTACGAGCGCGCGCACGCGCGTGTGCGTGTGTGTTTATTTTTTATTTGATTTTATGTTATTCTTTTATATCGAGGATACTATGTCTGCTTTCTCAGACTCCTTGGCATCTCTTACAAAGACCACATTAATAACGAGGAAGTGAGAATCAGAATCGGTCAAGCCATCGGACCCTTTGAAGATCTTCTGACCATAGTCAAAAAACGCAAACTGAAGTGGTATGGGCACGTCGCAAGATCAACAGGGCTTGCCAAGACGATTCTGCAGGTAACTGTGCAAGGCGGGAGAAGGAGAGGCAGGCAGAGAAAGAGATGGGCGGACAACATCCGAGAGTGGACGGGCCTCAGGCTGAGTGACACCCTGAGAAAGGTCGAGGACAGAGGGAAATGGAGAGAGCTGGTTGCGAGGTCTCCCGTGGCGCCCCTACGGTCTAAATAGACTACTGGATAGAAGAACAAGATATCGAGGATAATGGGATAAGCACTCATATGCTTTTTTCATCCAGTCCCCGTGTGTATGCAGTTGTATAAATAGTGTCATCTGTTCCCACCGGCACACAATGGCCTACTCTTACGAAAAGCGGAACAGGATTTAACGTGTACGCAAGATGTTCTGCGTGCGTTGGCACACGGGGCCTCGATTTACAGTCTCACCCGAAAGACTTTTAGGGAGAGTGGAGTCAGTACTGGTGTTAACCCCAGGGGAAAAATCCCCTCCAGCGGGAATGGAACTCGGGTCGTTAAATTGCCAGCGCAATGTTCTGACCACTGGGCTATCCCGTCCTGTGTGTGTGTGTGTGTGTGTGTGTGTGTGTGTGTGTGTGTGTGGTGTGTGTGTGTGTGTGTGTTTGTGTTTGTGTGTGTATGTGCGTGCGTGCGTGTGTGTGTGCGTGCGTGCGTGCGTGCGTGTGTGTGTGTGTCTTTGTGTGTGTGCGTGTGTGTGTGTCTGTGTGTGTACACGTGTGTTTGTGTATGTATGTGACAACCTTTTCTGATTCAATCAATACACAGGTTTTGTCTACACTGTGTTCAAAGCTGACTACTCTGCCTTTCTGGTGTTCTGCACTAACGGGACTGCCTCTCTCTCTTATCTTCTCTCACACTTTACTGTGGCCAATAGGTACCACTATTTCTCTGGCTGAACTGCTTACAAGTAATGGTATCTTTGGGTTGGGTTTTTTTTTTTCGTTCCTTGGCTATAGTTCTAATATTCTCCAAATGCTGATGTGAAATTTTGCGCATGCCATTATTTGCTTACTGTTCATATCGGGGGACGGATAGCATAATGGTCATAACATTGCGCTCGTAATCTGACGACCTGAGTTCGATTCCCGGTCGAGGGGACTTTTCCCCTGGAGTTTATATCAGTGCTGACTCCATTCTCCCCAAAAGTCTTTCGGATGAGACTGTATACCGAGGCCCCGTATGCGAACGCACGCAGAACATCTTGCGCACACGTTAAATCCTGTTCCGCTTTTCGTAGGAGTAGGCTATGTGTGCGGGTGGGAACAGATGACAATATTTACAAAACTGCATATACACGGGGACTGGATGAAAAAAAGCACATGATTGCTTATTCTGTTAGCCTCGATATAAAAGAATAAATAAATAAAATCGCTGCGTTCCAATTTCCAAACTGTCTAAAAATGACACCAGTGTGCATTAAAAAAAATTGGTGATTTGTTCCTAACGGCACATGTCAGCCTACTTTTCTGTAAGGCAGAAATGGTTTTAACTTGTATGTAAAATTATCTCTGTGTGTTTTCGAGGGAGTAGAGTCAATACTATTGTTAACTCCAAGGGGAGTTAACCCAGATGCCCTCAGATGATCATCTTGGCAGTAGCTTTAATCCACGCTGTCAGATAGCGAGCTGAACGCTTTGAGTGCAAGGTTATCCCACCCCCAATCTCTCAGTTCGAAATAGAAGGAATGTGCTTATGCAGAAGCCAGATGAATTAGAGACTAAGAGACAGAGCTGGCAAAGGGACTGATAAGTCATCTGGGCTTTGCTAGGATTTCAGCAGATAGACAGGCGGCGGGATAGCTCAGTGGTCAGAGCACTCGCTTTCCCCAAAGCTAAGGTTAAGCGGCATCGAGCGTGGTTACCGGTTAGGTGGGTGACCGTTTGCGTGATCTGGCTTCAGTACAGTCCCTCCCCCCCCCCCCCCCCTTATTTCACCCAGCTGTAAATGGGTATCTGCTCTCTTTAGGGTCAGGGAAGGTAAAGCATCGAGGGAGAGGAGATGAGCAGCGCTCTTCATGGAGAAGCTTAGGTCTCTGATGCCTTGCTCCCCTACGACCACGTAGGTTATGGGACAAAATTAATTTGCCTGTACCTAGACAGGCTGCATGATTCTACTATCAGGGGTATATAACGTGAATATTGAATAAACAATATTATTACCTGTTTTTTGTTACCACTTGTCAGTGTGATAAAAACTAATATAGAGTTTTACCTTTCAGATTACTTATAGTCGGTTTTTTTGTGTGTAACTAGCTCATCTTGATATGGTTTCTTTAGTCTTGTCCTCGCTTTGTTGTTGTTGTTGGTGGAGTTCTTGAGTTTGTTGTTATTGTTCTTGCTGCTGTTGTTGTTGTTATCATTCTTCTTCTTCTTCTTCTTCTTCTTCTTCTTCTTCTTCTTCTTCTTCTTCTTCTTCTTCTTCTTCTTCTTCTTCTTCTTCTTCTTCTTCTTCGCAATTCTTCTGCTTCTTCGCAATTCTTCTGCTTCTTCGCAATTCTTCTGCTTCTTCGCAATTCTTCTGCTTCTTCGCAATTCTTCTGCTTCTTCGCAATTCTTCTGCTTCTTCGCAATTCTTCTTCTTCTTCGCAATTCTTCTTCTTTCGCAATTCTTCTTCTTCGCAATTTTTCTTCTTCGCAATTCTTCTGCTTCTTCGCAATTCTTCTGCTTCTTCGCAATTCTTCTTCTTCGCAATTCTTCTTCGCAATTCTTCTGCTTCTTCGCAATTCTTCTTCTTCTTCGCAATTCTTCTTCTTCGCAATTCTTCTTCTTCATCATCTTCATTTTCTTTATTTCTGTATCCTTTCTCTGAGTGTTTTTCTGTTTTTATTTTACACTTGAACAAAAATCCAAAAATCAAAGTCACTCAGTAACGAAGTGATTATGATGTTCAAGACAGACTTACCTCACCATATTCCTTGCCGTTTCTATGTTCTTCTGTTAGTGTAACTGACACGATCTTTTGACACCGCTATTTTTTCTGTCGATGGAATGTTTGGGGAAACAACCTTTTTTTTTTCTAGCGTCCACTCTCTCTTGCTTTACGGTGTAGTGGGCACACACCGATACCAACCACAACGATGAAAATAATCCCCCAAAAAGTTTTATATATATATATATATATATATATATATATAATATATATATATATATATATTATATATATATATATATATATATAGTGTATATATATAATTATAATTATATGTATATATATATGTGTGTGTGACTATATATATATATACATATATATACATTATATACATAATATATATATATATATATTATATAATATATATATATATACACACACACACAAAATTTGTTTAAATCACCATTCCAAAATTTCAAAAAAAAGAAACGAGACATTTCAACCCATAAATATTCACACACAGACTTGAAAATTCTGGCACCGCACGCTAATGATTAAGCTTTGCTCTGAGCTGTTCTGGCAGATTCACTTCATGGCACAGCAATTTCTAAAGGGTCTGGAACTGGGGTAATAGCTCCCAGGGTATCAAGAGGAGGGGTCAACGTTTCTCACATAATGCCTTTTACCCCTTTAGGGATTTTCGTCATCATAAATCTTGTGACATGGGCAGTGAATGAATGGATAATGCCTCTGAGGTTTGCTCCCTTAAGTCCTGCAAGAAATTGTTTAAAATTTGGTCGCAGTAACTGGGATAAAACTGGTGGAAAATTGTAATATCATCTCATAAGTCACTTCACTTCACACACATACACACACTGACACGCATGCCAGTGACACACACACACACACACACACACACACACACACACACACACACACACACACACACACACACACACACACACACACACACACACACACACACACACACACACAACACGTGAACATACACCTCCCTCCTCCCCCCTCCTCTCCCATGAATTTCGAGCAAACAATTACAAGAACTTGCTATTGTCCTGCGTATGTCTATACATCTGTAAACATGCACAATAGACAAGCACCCACATATACAGCTAGAGACAGTTGTCTGTTTGTTTGTGTGGGTTTTTTGGGGGGGTGTTGTTTTGTTAGATCTCCGTCTTCAAAATTTTATAAGAAATGGCTCGAGTTTCTTTGTGAAATTTGTTGTTGGGTTGTTGTGCGTTCCCCAGCTTAACACCCCGTGGTAACTGGTACTGGTAACTGTTTTCAGAATGTACGTGGTCGTTGAAAAGCGAGGCTTCTCCAGGGGCCAGCATATCGAGGGCGGCTCTCACCTCATCTCTTTTCCCTCACTGCTTTTCTGTCCTTCTCCCCAGAGAGGGGTGGTACCCATAGACCAGTAGGTGAAGTGGGAGAGTGTACTGAAACTAAGGCACGCAAATTAATAGTAAGCCATCCTTCTGATAACCACGCTCAATGCTGCTTAACCTTAGCTTGAGGAAAGTCGCGTGCTCTGACGTGACCGCTGAGCTATCCTGTTTCCTCCTCCCCAAAAATGCATACTGTCTCACTGATTACACAGGAGATTCACTGTATGTAGTAGTAGTAGGCACTCATCAGTCTCCGAAGACTATGGAGTTTCGCTCTAGTCTTTAGAGCGCAAAGCCTGGGCAAGTACGTATGGAGGGCAAGCTGTTACCCATGCAGCAGACCCCCCCTCTCCACGGTT
>CM060325.1:39335398-39340398 GCA_030674155.1 Stramonita haemastoma
TTTTAGTTGCGTGTGTGTGCATAAAAAAAATATTACTTACATCCTTTAAGACTTAAAGGCGGAAGAAAGAACTAACGAAGCTGGACATGTCTCAGAATTTTCTGTTCACGTTGGGAGTGTTCTTGAAGTCGCACACATAACACAGCACATTCCTCTACCAAAGTCCTCTAGGATCAGAAAATACCATCTTTTTTTTCTCTTTACTTTGCGAGAGGCAGTGAGAAGTTTGGCAGTGTACCCAAGGGAGCACTCTGGCAGAGAAAAAAACATCTCAAGGGAACAGTCCTGACATTTCAGCTCCTAGACTCTCCTACTGGCAGACGTGAATCATGTCTGTCTGTGAGATTGTGTGCATAGATAAAAGGTATATGCCAAGGGGGTACTCTTGGTGCATTTACATTTCACAGCTTCTTCCTTTTTTTGACAAAAAGACAGTATGCTTGCTATGAGTTTGACAGTCCATTTGAAGATATTCTGCTCTTTTTATGTGAAAGTAGTTTGTTAATTATTTTCTGTTTAAGGCCTTAGTGACAAGTAAATCAAAATGGAATGGTGTAGGGGTGCAAAAATATTATTTGCACTACATGAATAAGTGATGGAAGGTTTTAATGATGTTTTCACAACTTGATTTTACAAACGCAACGTTTAAGGAAATATAGATGTCTTAAAACTTTGGAAACAAATGTGATTGTAGTTTTTAAGGAAATATTTTGTATACTAGCCTACATTAACTTCACATTCAATGTTTAAGGTATTGACCTTTTTTTTACACAGTTATTGAATAGAATCAGGGCTGGGCTTTGATTCAGATTTAACGAAAGAGACTACATAAAGACGTATTAATTATGCAAAAAATATTTAAAATACAATATTATTACATCGTTTAGCATCGCAGTATAGTGAAACCATATGTGATAGAAACTGACTTTTGGCAAAGTATTTAAAATTGTACATTTTAGATAGAAATACCATAAAAAGCCATCGGTTTGATAGTATCAAAGAAAAAACAATGATTTTTTTTCACAAAATTGTGTCTATGTAATCAACATGGAATTGAATGTACTCAAATATTTAACTTTTTTTTCAAATTTGGAACTAATTGACAACACGACAGTACAGGTACCTTATCATAGTCTTTTCAGATTTAGCTTGATTATTGAAGTAAAACAAACATATGTCTTACTTAACATTTTGCACGACAAAAAGAATCTCTTATTGTACAATGTCTATCACACACTTTTCTCCTAGTGTTTAGTTTTGGTATTTCTAGGTAAGGTGTATTAGAATGGAAAGAATCGAACACTCCTAGCCAAAGACTCTCACAGTTCTATTAGCCAATATATGGAATGAGACATCTGAAGACAGGGTCAGGGAAATCCACCAAAGCACTGCCATCAAATACAATATCTGTGTGGGATGGATTCCTTTGTTTTGCAAGAATTGGACATAGTCTGGTTGTTCTAGAAAATGATGATTTATGTGTCTAAGTGTGGTACTTGTGATATCCAAGAGAATCGACTCTGTGTGTGTGTGTGCGCGCGTGCGTGTGTGTGCGTGCGTTTGTGTGTGTGTATATGTGTGTATGTGTGTGTGTGTGTGTGTGTGTGTGTGTGTGTGTGTGTGTGTGTGTGTGTGTGTGTGGTTGTGTGGAAAGTGTATGCGTATGTGTGTGTGTGTGTGTGTGTTTGTGTGTGTGTGTGTGTGTTTGTGTGTGTGTGTGTGTGTGTGTGTGTGTGTGTGTGTGTGTGTGTGTGTGTGTGTTAGTGTGTGTGTGTGTGTGGTTGTGTGGGAAAGTGTATGCGTATGTGTGTGTATGTGTGTGTGTGTGTGAATTATATTACCATCCTGCAAATCAATACTTGATCAACTCAAGTAGAGAAGTTGCTGCATCCGCTGGATCATTAGAAGTGTTTTCTGCAAAAAGTACTTACAGAGTTGTAGAGACACTTTTCCATTACGTGGCAAATAAACTCGAGAGTGGTGGAGTCACCAGCAGATGTTATAACTGAAGAGGTTGATCCTTTTAATATGTACAGTACACGTGTTTACTCGAGATGCTGTCTGGAATAGTACTCGTGCGCTGTCTTTTGATGTGTCTCTATTGATGTTATGCATGTGCATCAGCTACTAATACTTGAGACATATGTGTCTGTCTGAGGCGATATAGTTTAGTGGTAGAAGCAGGCAAGTCGTGATCTGAAGGTCAGGAGTATAAGTCAGCGTTAAGCTATAAATGGACTTTCTTAAAGTTATTTGCTTTTTTGTTTTCTTTAAACGGGATTTTCCCAGCACATTCAACAAACATGCTTTGACGATGTTCTTTTTTTACAATGTTCATAATAACCTGGGTGACCGTTTGCGCGCCTTGGCTTCAGTGTAGTCCCTCCCAGTTCATCCAGCTGTAAATATGTACCTGCCCTCTTTAGGGTCCGAGAAGGTAAAGCAGCGAGGGAGAGGAGATGGGCGCCGCCTTCGACATGCTGGCCCCTGGAGAAGCTGAGGTCTCTGACGCCTCGCTCCCCTACGACCACATAAGTTATGGGATACCTTTTACTTTACCTTTATCGTAAATCATCATCATTGACATTGAAAAGAAAGATTGAGGATTATGAGTAAGCAAAGCTTAAATAGTACACATCACATTACAGATTTCTAACAACAAAAAAGATGTCCTTCCATGCACACTGCTAACAAAGGAAAATTCTTGAACTGTCGCGAGCCATGATGTATAATTTGTTGTGACGACGACACCAGATGAGGGTAATTTGCCGCCAGAGAGGGGAAGAAATGGGATGTCTGTGGAACTCTCTGGGGACCCTGGGCAGACAGAGAATGTATCAGAGAGCAGGGACTGGCAGGGAATGGTGGAGCCATCAGCCTAGTGCCAGTCACTGCTGCACAGTCCTGTACAGTCTGCGCGCTAAGTAGTGAAAGTCTCTGACGTGCAGACAGGTGTTGTTTTTTTCCTCTACTCCGCCTGCTTCTGTTGTGTACCGCTATTATTGTTCTCAGTTCTTTATCATTGCGGTGTAATGGACGGCAAAACCTTCATTTCGTTTCTTTTTTTTTTGAAACACTGCAATACAGCCGTTTAGTTCCAAACTTTTGACATTATTCAATGCATTAAATATCATGTCACTTTCAAAAGACTCAGAAAAGTTAGTTTCCATCACAAATTAAGTACGTTATCGACAGAGCTATTTTGTAATTTTTTTTTTTATCACACCAACTTTCTTGGATGCAAAGTGCAGTGGGTCTGACTACTAAAACGAAAGTTGCATCTTTTGATATTGTAATGCATGTTCCTGTCCTTGCTCAATAGGATATCTGCACTGCCTTTCATACTTTCCTCTGAAGCTGGGTTTTTTTTTTATTGCTCTCACGTTTTAGTTCTAGGTATCATGTCTTTCATAACTGTGGTGAGGTGGAATAATGCCGAGAGTTAAGTGCTAGACTTATTTACTTGAAAGGAGCAAGTATGGAGTCAGTTTTGAGCTCATTGAGTGTTGGGACTTCCCCAGCTTTTAGCAGAAATGTTTGGGGCACTAGTGAGCTGTTTGGTTGATGAGGCTTTTTCACTTTTTTTAGCACTCTTGTGTTAGTGGTTTGAATCATAGTGCACACACTAATTCAAGACTTGCATCTCAAAGACCTATGCTGAGTACACGTACACCAGCTAATTCCCATGCTAGACAACGATTTACTCCCCCATATTACAACAAGATATCAGAAGAAGCTTCTTTCATTTCTACTCATCCTATAGTCTAGAAGACCGTTGGGGCTCCACTGAATATCTTGAAACCAGCTTCCTCCACTCCTCCTCACGGTTTTTATCTTTCCGTACTAAACCATTCCACTCAAGACCAGTCCACTCTCTGATGTTGTCTTCTCATCGTTTGTTTTTTTCTGCATGACTGTTTTTTGCATCCCTCTTTGTACTCTTCCCTGTAGGGCAGTCTTGGCCAGTGTAGAAGAAGCCACATGAACACAATTATGAGTATTATCAAAGATACTTTTTCTGCTTTGCTTGAAAATGTATCTAAATTGTTCCGAGGAAAAAGTTGTGGAAATATGGCATGTCAGTGAAGTCGTTAATAACATCAAGTTTTATCTAACATAATATCATTTTCTAATAAGATTTACATCCTTAACGTGATACTGCGCTTGCACGCGCACGTGCACACACACACACACACACACACACACACACACACACACACACACACACACACACACACACACACACATACGCACGCACGCACACACACACCAGACACACAGACACACAGACACACAGACACACACACACATACACACACATACACACACTCACACACACGAACACACATTTTGTCGATCATTCTGTTCTTTGAAATGCAACGCAGATCAAATAAACTAACTCCCAGAAACGTAAGTCCTTGGGGCCTTATGCAGAATTAAGCCAAGTGAGCACAGGAAGAAGAGATGCATCAGACTCCATCCTCCTGACTGCTCCTATAGACTTGCTGTCTGGCTGTCGGTTCCCATGAAGCAGAAGCAGAAGTTGTACCCTCTACCTTTGCCTAATGTCCAGAAAGAAGTAGTACAACGTCAACACTACGGTAAACTTCTGGGACACCGGTGTCTGTCTCCCTTTGTGCAGGTAAAAAAAAAAAAGGATTGCTGTTCATTGTTGACTGTAAACCGAGGCCCCTGTGTGCGAACGCATGCAGAACATCTTGCGCACACGTTAAATCCTGTTCCACTTTTCGTAAGAGTAGGCCATTGTGTGTCGGTGGGAATAGATGACAAAATTGACAAATCTGCAGACACACGGAGACTGGATGAAAAAAAAGCACATAAGTGCTTATTCCATTATCCTCGATATAAAGAAGTTTTAAAAAGATGAAATAAAATAACACACTTGTTGGGATGGAGAGACGACATAAGTAAACATGAAGGTATTTGACAATTTATTCTGTTTCATGGATATGATTGTCTTTGGGGTTATGCTGTAGAGA
>CM060325.1:39353544-39368544 GCA_030674155.1 Stramonita haemastoma
AGACAGACAGACAGACAGACAGACAGACAGACAGACAGACAGACAGAGAGACAGAGACAGACAGACAGACAGAGAGACAGACAGAGAGACAGCGACAGAGTGACAGAAATCGTGTGTTTGTGTGTGTGTGTATCACTGTGCACGTTCTCTTGTGTGTGTGTTTGTGCGTGCGTGCGTGCGTGTGTGAGTGAGTGAGTGCGTGCGTGCGTGCACACGCGGTGTTTGTTTGCGTGTTTGTTTGTTTATGTGGACACTGCAACCCGGCATTCGTGTGTACAGGAATACGAATTGATTGAACATAATTTTATATTTTATCTATTTCTTACTGTAAAAAGCAAAATGTCTGCTCCGAGGTTTAACCTACACATCAATATACATCCTAAAAGTTTATGGTTCGAAGCCTTGCAAACTCTTGGCAGTTTTGAAGGTTGAGCTTCCTGTTTTATTTCTTTCATTTTTCTGTAAATCTTATCTTTATGGAATTATTTCTCTTCTTGTTTGTCGTTAACTTTATAACCGTTTAGGAGTTATCGTTTCTAAAGCTTTCTGAAATAATTCTTTTGGCGCTCTTTTCTTCTCTCCTCCGCTTAGAGCTCCGAGGTTTACCGATAGTGTGATCCTTGTGTATGCGACCTGTTTGTGACTGCCATTAAGGTAGCAGCATTCTGACTTGGGGGATGATGTCTAAACACGACACCAGTGCGAAGGTGTTCTTTAAATACAAACACAAACACACGCACGCGCGCACGCACGCACGCAAGCACGCGCGCACACACACACACACATACACACACACACACATACACACACACACACTTTCACACACACACGTGCGCACACACATACACACACGCACGCACGCACGCACACACACACACACACACCCCCACCCCCCCCCCCCCCCCCACACACACAGACGTACGTACGGACAAAAAATAATCATCTTGGTAACTACATTTTCCACTTGAGCCCACCTTTCTACATTTAACTATGTACTTTGCTAAAGCACTTTCCGCCTCCTCTTTTACAGAAACAAACAACATGTTTGCCTATTCTCTATTCTTGATCTCACACTGACTCACACAGACGACTTTGCCATTACTTCTCTTGTGCCCCCTTCCCACAACTATCCATCCTGCCTCTTCTATTATCCCTTTCCCCTTAAAACACCCCATAGCCCTCCACACCTAAACTCGCAAGAAACGAAAAAAAGTTGTTCTTTTTCTGTGTCACGTCTTGTATCATGATATCCACCTGCCTTTTGTGTCCACATGTGGGGCCAGGTTAATTAAGAAATAAAGGTAAGTGTAAAGGTGAGTGTTAGCAATTAACGTTAGTTAATTGGGAAAGGGCTGTCAGTCAGCTGGCTTGTCTGCCTGCACGCATGCATGCATGTGGACACAATGGCACATAGACATAATGGTACCTGGCTTTTGACACAATGGTTTCGAAGTTTCCTTTAAATCCCAAATTACCCGTCCTATCAAGAAGCCGAAATTGTCTATGCTGCTTCACTGACTGGATTTTTTTAATGACAATTTTCCAGTTTTTGGAATTAGCTGTGTGGTTTCCGACAGCCTTAACTTTACTTTCAATTAGGCTAGGGTTGTTTTCAATAGAGCCAAAATGAAGTAGATAAACGCAGGAATAACCCAAAAAGGTAACGGTCATTTCTGGCTTATTTCCTGCATTGCCCCATTGTTTAATGACAATTTTCCAATTCTGATATCAGCTTCTTCTAGCCTGTTGTATTTTTTAAAAATTGCATGTGTTTCTAGAAGAACCCTCGTAGAATTTCTGAACGAAAATAATTATTAGCCCCAAATAAAACTACATGACAAAAACCTGCGCTTTTATCTGCTAGCCTTTTTGTTTCCATCCCTGCTTTCCAAGCCATACCCATCCCACTCCTTTTTCCCAAATGACAAAAAAGAAAACTTGTAGATAAGCCATACACGAAAAAACCTGCCCTTTTATTTTCTAGCCAATTAATTCTATTTCTAATAAGGTAGCCACAAATAGCCTGCCTCCTTATTCCAACTATCAATTTTCTTTTAGTACCTCTTCTAAAAAATAAACTACGATTCCGCTTTTCTTCCATCTAAACTTATTTACACACACACACACACACACACACACACACACACACACACACACACACACACACACACACACACACAAACACACACACAATCACATAGCGCGCACACACACCTTTAGGTACCTTGTGCATTGAAATTTAACGCCTTGTACATGTTTCGTAGGAAAGTGATTTCAAACAAAAGTGCTGAAATTTGCTCTAGGAAGTTAGCTGCAGAGGCAGGCCAAGAAAGAGATGAGAGGACATCAGCAGCGAATGGACAGGCCTAGAACTAAAAAAAACTTTGAGAAAGGCAGAACGGAGAGAGGAATGGAGGGAACTGGTTGTCAAGTCTTCAAGGGTGCCCCCACGGTCGCCAGACTAAGGGGTAGATAGATAGATGGATAGAGATCTGCTCTTAAGATAACTACAGCTTCGACCTCTTGCCCCCCCTCCTATTCTTTGCAACCAATGTGTTTTATCGCATGTAGAGCGAAAATAAAATGTTTTGTTTGTCGCTACTTAACATAGCCTCCGAATTCGTGGATCTAACAATCCTGATATTTTTCTTTATCTGAAAAGTGTCCAACACAGAGTTCCGTTTAGAACGAAAGAAAAAGCACCCATGAAGAGCTGTGTATGTGTGTGTGTGTGTGTGTGTGTGTGTGTGTGTGTGTGTGTGTGTGTGTGTGTGTGTGTGTGTGTGTGTGTGCGTGCTTGCGTGCGTATGCGTGCCTGCGTGCGTGTATGCATTTATATGTGTACGTGTGTATGGGTGTGCACTTGGGTGTATGTGTGTATATATGTGTGTGTGTCTGTATTTGTCTGTGTATATGTGTGTGTGTATGTGGGCGTATGTGTGCGTGTATGTGGACGTATGTGTGTCTGTGTGTGTGCGTGTGTGTATGTGTGGGTGCGTGTGTGTATGTGTGCATGCTTGTGTGTATGTGTACATAATTATGATCAATCATGTATGAACACCTAACCTTAGTCAGGAAGCGGCCCAGATGTCTCATACCTCTGTCATGGTCTGTGTCACCAGGCTTCTCATCAGTGGTGATGGTTGCGTTGCACCTCTTGCTGTTTTCATGGTGACCTGTTTACAGGCATAAGGCTTCCGTCAGTCTCAAAACACAGGACTGCAAAACCTAACTTTATCCTAACTTTTGGAGATAAAAAGTTATACGATCTGATTTAAATATGAATGAATTTCAATATGCTAATGGAAAATTATCATCGTAACAAATGTCTTGTTGTAATAATGTATAAACTTTAAAATGTTCTACAGGCAAATCATCATCGCGACTAACTTGTTGTAAGGCGTGATATTTATTTTTTATGTTATTTTATACCACTTTATGTCACAGCAGATTTCTCTGCGTGACATTCGGGCTGCTCTCCCCGGGGAGAGCGCGTCGCCACAGGTGCAGCGCCCACCCATTATTTTTTTCCCTCAGAGATGGTGTCTAAACACGACACCTGTGTGCATGCTGTTGTTTTTTTAAAATAATTTTGTCATCCGCCCCTACCGGCACACGATGGCCTGCTTTTCCGAAAGGCGGAACGGGGTTTTAATGTGTGCGCAAGATGTTCTGCGTGCGTTTGCACACGGGGTCTCGGTTTCTAGTCTCATCCGAATGATTTTGACATTCAGTTCAATTTTTTTGTCAAACTGGGAAGAAAGGGCGAGGCTGGGTACGAACCCAGCTAGAACCTCACGGTTTACATATTGGCAGGCGAATGTCTTAACCATCCTGGCTGGCACTGGCATGTCTGTACTGGGAGTTGACCTAGGAGATCGTAAATATTCCCACCCTTATTTCACCAGATACGTACGATATTTGTACCCACTACTTTAAGTCGTAGGTCTTACCCACTGGACTATAGTGACTCGTATACTATTCTGTAACAAGGGTACAATCAATATTGTTTCTTTCAAATGTCTTCAGAAACACAAACCCGTAAAACGCGAGATGCCAATCCTTTAGTATGCTCACACAGTGATTCTGATTGTTTTTAGGACTTCAGCTCCACGAGACCTACACAGGGCCCAGCACAAAACGTGTACCATTGTGTTAAACCTGCCACACGCCAAAAATTTAAGCTACCTTTAAAGGATAGACTAACAAAGAAGCACAGAACAACAAATTAAACGATGAATATCATTACTACTTACCTATTGACTTCCTCGTACCTTCACTTCAATATTCAAGCCGTCATGGTTACTGTTCGGTTTTATTTTCTCTGTCCCTCTCTCACGTTTCAAACAGCAGCCATTGTTTTTCGAAATCTGAACTCACTCACTGCAGCGACACGAAAGAAGCGATGCTGGGATACAATCCGGGTACCTCGTGGAAACTTCGGGTGGAACACAATTTTCGTGCGAAGCACTAGTGTGTGTGTGTGTGTGGTGGAGTTCTTTTTTTTTTTTTTTTTTTTTACATACCCAGCTTTCTATGTTAACACACGCACATTGTGTATTTCTCAGTCCCTTTACGATTTTGTTTACACTGACCCTTTCATCTTCTTTGTCCCTCTTTTCTATCCTTCTCTTTGTTTTCGTCTTGTTTTTTCTCTCCTGTTAGGCCCTTGTCTATTTTCTGCTTTCTTGGTCCTTTTTCTCCTGCCTTTATCTCCCCTCCCCCCCAAAAAAAAAAAAAAAAAAAAAAAAACTTTTAAAAAATCACATGTGCTAGACCTGACATATCAGATGCTTAAGGGTAGCCCAACGCATTTTAGCTTATAATTTTGACAGACAATATTTTTTTTTCATTTAGTTTTATTCTTTTATATCAGACATAATGGAGTAATCACTCATGTGCTTTTTTGTCATCCAGTCCCCGTGTGCATGCAGTTTTGTAAATATTGTCATCTGTTCCCACCGCCACACAATGGCCTACTCTTACAAAAAGCGGAACAGGATTTAACGTGTGCGCAAGATGTTCTGCGTGCGTTCGCACACGTGGCCTCGGTTTACAGTATTATCCGAAAGACTTTTTGAGGAGCGTGGAGTCAGCACTGGTGTCAACTCCAGGGGAAAAATCCCCTTGAACAGGAATCGAACTCGGGTCGTCAAATTGCAAGCGCAATGTTCTGACCACTAGGCTATCAAGTAGCTATCCCGTAGCTGCTGTATGAACGCTCGAAATAAAAGAATACAAGACAAAACCAAAGGCATATACTGGTATGGGTTAGATTTGTAGCTGCCAGTGCTGAATAATCAACAGTCGAAGGGCAATTATTTTTTGTGTCGTTCCTCGGCTAAAGCTTCTAGGTTTACCAAAAGTAAGATTTTGCGTATGCGACCGTTTTTATTTCCAACATTTAGGTAGCCATATTATGACTTCAGAGATGGTATCTAACCACAACACATGTGTGCGTGTGGGTTTTTTGTTGTTGTTATTTTGGTATCATTTTATACCGGCACAAAATTTCCCACTCTTCCCATTGTCAGAACTAAATCTTAACGTGTGCGCAATTATATAATCTGGGCGCGTTTGCACACAGGGCCTCAGTTTATCGTCTCATCCAAAGAACTTTGACATTTAGTTCAACTTTTCTTTTAAGTCTGGAAGGCAGGATAAGACTGGTGATCAAACCCAGAACCTTATAGTTTACTTGCTGGCAGGCAAAGGCCTTAACCATCCTGCCACGTTCCTTCTTTAGAGTTTAAAGGGCCAGGAACTCTTATTTCAAGGAGTTATCCAATCAACTCTGTCCACTCCCACATTGCCCATCAATATTTCTTTCAATTTCCACGGTGTCTGAGCAGCTTGATTCCAGCAATCTATAGATAACAGACAGATGGCATCACTGATTCTGAATGAATGCCTTCCCTTGACAACAAATGCTCTCCCTTGGCTGCAGTTCCCATTTCTGTCGATGTCATTAATGATGCATGGGTTTGTTTTTGTTTTGGGAGTAAAAGTTATACAGGAAATGAAAAATAATTAAAAAGATGTTTTTCATTCTGAATATTCTCTCTATTTTTTGTTTCTATAGACCTTAAGAGTAGTTTTTGCTTCTGTAACAAATGTGGTATCAGGGATCCAAAACTTACTCCAAACATCCTGTGGAAGCTTTGTTTAGAGTCAGATCAAGCTGTACGTAAAAAGAAATTCCCAAATGTTTGGTAAAAACATGTATGCAGTGTAGTTCATATGATGCAATAATCATAGAAGAAGTGTAATTTACATAACTCACAAATGACTCAGTTCAACTACTTCAATGATCACCACCAGACAAAAACGACCAGATTTATCTAATAAGCTTGATCTATTCTATATAAATGCTAGACCCTCACCCACCCCTTGGTATGGTGGGGTCCTGCCAGTATAAATAGCATCCCCATCGGTGGTCTAGGTGGTGACGCGCCTTGCCTAGAAAGCAAAAGTCTGGGTCGGAGTGTGCGGTGGTTTGCACCCCGTTTGGGCCCAACATGCTTTCCCCATCCATTAGACTCTGAGTGGTGGTCTGGGCGCTAGTCTTTCGGATGAGACAATAAACCGAGGTCCCGTGTGTTACACATCACTATTTAGCGCATGTAAAAGAACCCACGGCTACAAGGGGGTTGACCCTGGCAAAAATCTGTAGAAAAAGGCCACTCTGATAGGGAAACAAATACAGTTGCAGACAGGAAACAGAAGAAAAAAATGGGTAGGCGCTGCACTTGTGGCGACGCGCTCTCCCCGGGGAGAGCATCCCGCATTTCACGCAGAGAAATTTGCTGTGACATAAAGTGATACAAAATACAAAGTACAAAATACCGTTGTGAAATTCTGTGCCTTGAATTCCCTCTTTTTATATTTCTCTTTGTTTTTTTCCTTATTCCTTTTCTTCCCGTCACCCCCTTCTTGTCTATTTTCTTTCCTCTTGGTCCATTATCCTGACTTTTCACCCAGAAAGACTTAAAAGATAAATATTCTTTCCCACCCAAAGATGGATGCACTGAGCCTGATTTGTCAAGCACAGCAAGGCAAAGCACTTTCACCTATATGACAGACAACAATAGCTGCTATCTGAGGGTTTAACAAAGAAGGAAGAGGAGGAGGAGGAGGAGGAGGAGGAGGAGAAGAAGAAGAAGAAGAAGAAGAAGAAGAAGAAGAAGAAGAAAACAGAGTTATAAATATACATGTTGGTAAATTCGTAAGACTACGAACTAAGCCACAACTGTATCACCTATCTAATTCCACTTTTCCTTGCTGTAAGCATTAATGCTCCATTTTTCTTTACCCTGAAAAAATACATTTAAGTTGAGAGAGAGAGAGACAGAGACAAAGACAGAGACAGACAGACAGACAGAGACAGAGGGCAGGGTTAAAGACAGACAGACAGGCAGCCAGAGACAGCACGTGATTTTGCACAAAACCACAGGGTTAGAGTGTAACAAGAAAAACTACTGTCCTGACAGACTTTAGAATTTGCATAGATTACTGCCAAGCTTTTCAGCCTGAGAAAGAAAATGTTCTCCCAGTCCCTTCACCTGTCCTCCCCTCCTCACTCCCCCTTTGTGGGCTAGTATCAATGTTCCATTTGTCTTTCCCTGCTGTCTCTGCTCTTTCGCTTCCAGTCACTCTAAAAAATGCACGTTGAAGAAGTTTATACATGCATCAAACGTTTTTGCTTTAATCATGTTTTATTATTGTTTATTAATGCTTGCGCAAGAGTAGCAAGCAGCAAGTGCAGAGAGAGAGAGACAGAGACAGAGACAGATAGATCAAGACAGAGAGACAAAGACAGACAAAGACAGACAAAGACAGACAAAGACAGTCAAAGACAGACAGAGACAGAAAGAGTTTGGACGATTTATTCATTATGCCATCGTCCCTCATGAAGGGGTAGTGAACTTTGATTAAACATACACTTAAAAAGCAAAAAAATCAAACAACGAAATAGCTAGCTAGATATAGAGATAGAAAGAAAGATAGATGGAGAGATAGACAGATGGATGGGTGGATAAATGAATAGATGGATAGAAGGATAGATCGATGGATCGATAGATCGATCGTTAGATAGACAGATAGATAGACAGATAGATAGACAGATAGATAGATAGACAGACAGACAGACAGACAGACAGACAGATAGATAGATAGATAGATAGATAGATAGATAGATAGATAGATAGATAGATAGATAGATAGATAGATAGACAGATAGATAGGTAGATAGATAGATAGACAGACAGAGAGACAGACAGACAGACAGACATACAGATAGATAGATAGATAGATAGATAGATAGATAGATAGATAGATAGATAGATAGATAGATAGATAGATAGATAGATAGATAGATAGGCAGGTAGATAGATAGATAGATAGATAGATAGATAGATAGATAGATAGATAGATAGATAGATAGATAGATCGATCGATCGATCGATCGATCGATCGATCGATAGATAGATAGATAAATAGATAGATAGATAGATAGATAGATAGATAAATAGATAGATAGATACTAACTTAAATTGAACACAATATTACAATCACACACCTTTCATTTGCATGTGACTATAAGCCAAGAGCTCGAGTATGAACACACAGAGAACATCCTGCGTACATGTTAAAAAACCCTGTTCTGTCTTTCAGAAGAGCAGGCCATTGTGTACTTGTAGGAGAGGATGGCAACAACATAAAAAAGCAGTATGCACACATGTGTCATGTATAAGCACCAGCCCTGAGGAAAATTCGGGGAGTTGGAGGTCCCAGGGTTATTGGGAGCTGTAGACCTATTCAAGCAACGTTCTGGTGGCTGCTGCAACGGCATTGGAACAGTTCCTATTGGGGATTGCCTTTTCAATAGAACATTCCAGTGACGTGGAAAAGAGGGATCTGCTCCATGGATAACAGCTTGCCCTCCATACTTTCCCAGGATTTGCGTCCTGGAGTCTAGAGCGCAACTCCATAGTTTCCTGAGACCAACGGATGCCTATTACACCTAGCATTCCTTACTTTAAAAATACAGCAGAACATAGTTTTATCAACATCTCAGGGAAGCTATTGGGTATCAAATATCAACCCATGCTGAAATACAGGCAACACACATTTACAGTAAACGTCATCCGATAGTATACGTGAAAGATGCCCAGGGAAACTCTCATGTTTCTTTCTCATCTCAGAAGACATTAGCCAGTGTCCTGAATTTTGCCTCATGATATTTTCTCCTGGATGATGTGTGGTGCCTCAGCGTCTTCTATCTGCTATAAACTCTGTGGTTTATGACTGTGGCACACACAGGTTAACAGCTTTTGTCCGCTTTAATCAAACTGTTCAGAAAGTGTGCACACTGTGTTTTTCGTGTAGAGTTTTGTTTTCTTACATTATTATAGATTCCATTTATATCAATAATGTATGCAATGTTTTTTCTGGTATAGATCCCATTCGTACTGAGAATGTGTTCAATATTACCATATATAATCATGGCCATAATTCCCAAGAGGGAATGTATCCAAATTGTTCAATATATAGACTCCAGTTAAACAAAGAATAGATCCAATGTTTCTTGTATACATTCTCATTCATACAAAGAATGGATCCAATGTTTCCTTATATAGATCCTCATTCAAACAAAGAATGGATCCAATGTGTTCTTATACAGATCCCCATTCATACAAAGAATGGATCCAATGTTTTCTTATACAGATTCCCATTCATACAAAAGTGGACTCAACCTATTTCATCCATACAGTCATCTGTCCAATCGGTACTGTTTATCCTCACACTGTCCGTAACCTAGCTCCGGTTGTTCTCTGTGTGTGAACAAGGGTTATTTCAGGAGGGCATAGGCAACACAAGGATGACAGAGAGTTCATCACTACTGCTGAATGATTGCAACCCGCCCTCCATCCATCTTGCCGCCATTTGTTGAAGACTATAGCAGTTCTATATCTGTTCAGCCACCATTGATGTATTATGTGTTGTTTACCTAACTTACAACGTAATGTAGAATGTTAGTTCTTTAATCAATCTGCTTAGAAACCATAACACAGTATAATTATTTTGTTGTTGATTTATACATAAAATAATACCCCCGAAGTTGGTATGTAACTACCTTCATGGTGGGAAAAAAAAACAACACCTTGGTGTGTAGCTACATTCGTGGAGGGAAAAACAGTCACATACATAAAATCTCACCATTGGTGAACTTCGGAGCTCTAGCTAAGGTACAGGGAGAAAAAGAAAACAAAAAGCTTTGAATAATTATAAGGATCTTTTTACACTAGGGATAGAGTTTAAAGGACAAGTCATGCTCCTTTCAAACAGTTGCCCAATCAACTCTTGTTACTCCCACATTGCCCGTCAATATGTCTCTCGATTTCCATGGTGTCTGAGCACTGTGATTGATTCTAGGAGAATATAGATAACAGAAAGATGGCATCACTGATCCTGAATGAATGCTTTCCCTATTAAAAACCACACATTCCCTTGGCTGTAGTTGAATTTCCTCTCATCGGCATAGTTGGTGCGTATTTGTTTTTGTTTTGGGAGTGAGAGCTATGCAGGAAATGAAATATCAGAGAAAAAGAAATTTCCTATCCTGAATACTTTCATGTTGTGTCTTTGAGCCTTCAGAGTAGCTTCTTCGTCTGCTACAAACGTCGTTGAAAGAGATACAAAATTTAAATTGATAGACTTACCCCTAACATTCTGTGCAAACTAAGTTTTGAGTTGAACCATTCTAAATGTAAAAAAATTACATTTCACAAGGTTTGGTAAATCATGGATACAGTGTAATTCTAACTTTTATGATGCAATAATCATAGAAAAGGTGTATTTTACAGAACTCACAAATTAATAACTGTATTGAACCTCTCCATCTGGAAATAAGAGTTTCATGATAGGGGAGACAGGGTAGAAGGGAAAACGACAGGTGAGAGAGGCAGCAGGTGGTGGTAGATCTATTGAATCAATTGTGAAATTAGAAAAAACAAAACAGATAATAATAATCAAATAAACCGTAGATCCTCCTATATTCCAGCAAAATGATAACATAAAGTAATGGAAACATTGGAATGAAAAGTGCATAGTGCTGAATATAACCTATTAATTTTTTTAAAAAACCCACAGCCATCCATTATATTTCAGTATCCAAAAGTCATAGAATAGTTGTACTGATGAATCTCTTCCCATGACGGAGTTTGCTATGGGCACATTGGGAAGACTAAGACCACATAGTCAAGGCTGGTCTACTTTACGGACGTTTCTCAAATTAACTTACCAACACTGCAGGTGTCTGTATTTCTCAGAACCAGTTGACACAAAATCACATCGTGATAGGAAGCACTACCATAGCTGCATTACGACATTTTCCTAGTCGCCATTGATTGCTATGCATCAACATAAAGTTGTGTCTGATTCAGTGGCCCATAAACATGATGCTCTGGTCACAGATGACCTCAGTTTCGGGTTCGCTTCCAATAAACTTCTGTGCCTGCAGGAACTAACGCCAAAGCCTTTGGGGCTGGAAATTCACAGAAGATCATTGCAAGGATGTGATGGTGGTCATCACGTCGGATGGGCATCTCACTCGTGCTGGTTCAGCAAGTACGATACGTTGTTGCCAGCATGGAGCGTGGGAAGTAATATCCTGCATATAGCTCAGAAAAGGCTCTCCTATCTTGAACGTTACCAAAGTGACCAAGGAGCAGTGCAGGGCCTCTCTGACTGTTGGCCCTGTCACAGCCTGACACTAAGGTTCCTGTGGACTTCTGACCATATAGATGGGGTATAAAGAATCTGAATATAGATCGGGAAAGGGGTGGCGGAGATATGAAAATAACCGTCGTGAGAACAGCATCACAGACACTTCACAGATGAGACAAAAAACGAAATAGATAACAAATCAGAAATGATGATGATGTCACCTTATTGCTAAAGCCAACACTAAAATGATATTATTCTGTAAAATGTTATGTTGAGATTGCCTTCAGCCATGACAAGCTCTCAGCTTAACAGCCTAGGACTCTCCATTAAAGGAGAACAGACTCCTCTGAAGTCGGAGTACGGCTGCCTATATGGCAAGGTACTTGAAAACAGTCATGCATGCTAGCTTCTCATTCAGTGTGCTATTTCAATCTCACAGTGATTCCCAGGTGAGTGGTGTGGGATGGATTAGTCAGAGTGCACATTCTGGATGACCCCCAGAGGTCAGGTGGAGAACGCACAACAACAACAACAACAACAACAACAACAACAACAACAACAACAACAACAACAACAACAACAACAACAAGTAAACAAATCAAACGACATGATTATTGCGAAATAATTTTCTCACCTTACCTTCTATTTCAATATTTTTTGTTTTTGTTCCGGCTCAGAAGCCTAAGACAGGCAAAATGGCGCTGACAGTTGTCCAGATAGTTTACTCTAGTAAGTCTCTGGCAGGATTAATCCAGTACAGTATTGATTTTGAAAGCGTGTGGTGTGCGACTGAGCAGACAGATTTAGACAGGTATGGCTACCTAGAACAGAGAGAGACAGAGAGAGGGGGACAGAGAGAGAGAGAGAGAGAGAGAGAGAGAGAGAGAGAGAGAGAGAGGGAGAGAGAGAGATAGAGACAGACAGACAGACAGACAGACAGACAGACAGACAGAGACAGAGAGAGACAGAGACAGAGAGAGACAGAGAGACTTTATTGTCAACGGCTACAGATAAGTATTTATTTACTTTTTTTTTATCTGGCCCTAGCCATGGGTAGGAATTATCATCAATAGTTACAATTAATCATTTCAAGTAAATGTTTAAAAACAAAGATGCAACAACAACATGGGGACAGAGAGAGAGAGAGAGAGAGAGAGAGAGAGAGAGAGAGAGAGAGAGAGAGAGAGAGAGAGAGAGAGAGAGAGAGAGAGAGAGAGAGAGAGAGAGAGAGAGAGAGAGAGAGAGAGAGGATAGAGAGAGAGAGACACAGAGAGACAGAGACACAGAGAAACAGAGACAGAGACACAGAGAAAGAGACAGACAGAGATAGATCTATTTGGGGTACAATCCTATACAGACTTTACCACTGGGGATGGTTAAGACCTTTCCACAACAAAGAAGAATTATCACCTAGATTTACGCTGTGAAAAAGAGCACAGGAACAGGCGGATGGCTGACAGCATTCTGGACTTTTCCCAGTTAAAGCTGATCTTGAACTGTCTGAGCTGGGGGCTGTTGTCAACACGATGGCGTTTTTCAGTTTGTTTTGTTGTTGTTTTGTTGTTTGTTTTGGATTTAGGGGACTGACGTCAAAGCGAGTAGAGAGAGAGAGAGAGAGAGAGAGAGAGAGAGAGAGAGAGAGAGAGAGAGAGAGAGAGAGAGAGAGAGAGAGAGAGAGAGAGAGAGAGAGACAGAGACAGAGACAGAGACAGAGATACAGAGATACAGAGAGAGACAGAGACAGAGACAGAGAGACAGAGAGAGACAGAGAGAGATTCGGATTCGGATTCGGATTCGGATTCGGATAATTTTATTCACAAAGGCCATTGCCCCTTAGAAGGGGTTTACATACAAGATAGAAACACACACACTTTGTAAGTTTTCACAGACTGACATAATTATTATGTTGACAACATACTGCGTACTTTAAATGCTTTGTATAAATATACAGCAAGTTTTTTTGCAATATTTTCATTAGGAGTCGTCATCAGCATCACTAATCTGAACAACACTGGCTGTTGAAAATACTTATAATAATAATAATAATAATACATGGAATTTGTATAGCGCTATCTCTTGTAAAAACAAATCAAAGCGCTTTCATTCGACCTAAACAACACACAATCAACAACTATTTACAGTTTTAACAAATTCAAATATGCACACACACAAAACGCACGCACGCATGCACGCAGCACGCCCGCACGCACACACACCTACAAACGTTAAGCACTTTGGCAGGTGGATGTTGAAGGCAGGGACAGGTAAGAGATGGAAGCGGAAGGAGAAAAACTTCAAAGGAATTAGTTGTTCTCGCAGCTCTTTTAGCTCAGGGCAAGACAAAATAAAATGAAGTTCATTTTCAAGTGCATCATGACACAATGGACACATCAAATAACGATCATTGACAGATTTGTAACGATAAGAATGTAAATATATATCAGAAATACCAAATCTGAATTTAGTCATTATCCGTTTCATATGTCTTTCTAAGGGCATAGATAAATAAACTGGAACACAATGGAATGGGTTCAACATTCTATACACATCAAATCGATCACTCTCTTGAATATGTGAAGACCAAGTCTGCCATCTACAATCTACCAGTCTTTGCCGAAATGTATGAATAAACCCAGTTATGTCCCCTACACCTTGATTTTCCCACACAACCCCAAAACCAAAGTCATATAGCTTTAATTTTATGTTTGAGACCCAGTTTTTTTTTACCTCTTGCTTCTAAATTCATTAACATTTGATAAGCTTTATATGGCAATCTATGTGGTTCCATTTGTGTCAGTTTCAGCCAGTAACGAATACACTTAACCATGGAAATTAAACTTATTGGATACCTGTTAGTTTCCCCATAAACTAAGTCATTAGGTGTTTGGATTGATATACCTAGAAATTTCTTTAATGCATACAAATGGATCTTCTCAATTTCTACCACACCTGCATCTAAGCCCCATAATTCAGCACCATACTGCACCATGGGTTGAATTTGTGCATCAAACAACTTCAGAAACAACGACAGAGAATCATTATTCAGTTGCATTAATTTTCTTAAAATACACAATAAAGGATACTTCGCTCTACTTACTAATTCTCTACATGCAAAGGAAAAGCTTAACCGTGTTGAAAAATATATTACTAAATATTTATAGACGTTTACAACTGGCATAACGCTTCCATTATATGTCCATCTTTCCTGCTCTGCAAGATACCCTCCTTTTCTAAATACAATAATGTTACTTTTCGACATGTTTACCTTTAACT
>CM060325.1:39373544-39381044 GCA_030674155.1 Stramonita haemastoma
TGTTCTGCGTGCGTTTGCACATGGGGCTTCGGTTTACAGTCTCATCCGAAAGACTTTTGGGGAGAGTGGAATCAGCACTGATGTTAACTCCTAGAGAAAAATCCCCTCGAACGGGAGTCGAACTCGGGTCGTCAAATTGCCAGCACAATGTTCTGACCATTATGCTATCCCGTCCCCATAACATATTGACCTACACTTTCTTTCATCACAGCAATGCAAAACCTTTCCTTTTTTTCTTATTTTCTGTTCAATTGATTGTTCATACGACCCCGATTCTCCTGCTTTCTTTAAATATAAAGTATCATAAAAGCCATCAAATAGAATCACCACTCAGTTGTTTTTTTTCTACGTATCTATTCTTGGCTTTTGCATATTGCTCTTTATAGCTATCTCATTTTTTACGCTGAGGGCACAGGATGATTTCAAGAGAACATAGACAACAGACAGATGACAGAAAGTGTATAACCACCGCTGCAGAGTAGCTCTTCAAACTGAAATGTTAATGCCTTGTGGCCACACATTTCAGTCCCTTTGGCTGTTTATGGTTGGCATGTTTGTTTTACAGGTTTTATAAACTCAGCATATATATATATATATATATATATATATATATATATATATATATATATATATACTCTGTGTATATATACATAGATAGATATATAGACAGATAGAGAGATAGATAGATAGATAGATAGATAGATAGAGAGAGAGAGAGAGAGAGAGAGAGAGAGAGAGAGAGAGAGAGAGAGAGAGAGAGAGAGAGAGAGAGAGAGAGAGAGAGAGAGAGAGAGAGAGAGAGAGAGAGAGAAGACAGACAGACAGACAGACAGACAGACAGACAGACAGACAGACAGACAGACAGACAGACAGACAGACAGACCGACCGACCGACCGACCGACCGACCGACCGACCGACCGACCGACCGACCGACCGACCGACCGACCGACCGACAGACAGACAGACAGACAGACAGACAGACAGACAGACAGACAGACAGACAGACAGACAGACAGACAGACAGATAGATAGATAGATAGATAGATAGATAGATAGATAGATAGATAGATAGATAGATAGATAGATAGATAGATAGCATTTCGGAAAACCTTAACAATCACGGCTTTAATCTGATACCAGACAAATTACTGAAACTAATTGGTCGCTCTTTTGATGTCTGAGACATTCATCTCCTTCTTTATTAGTTCTAAATGGCTCATAAAAAGATGAATGTTTACTCGATGAAAGTAAGAGGACGTTATACGATATTACCTTATTACAAACATCGCTGGTTTCACTGATGAGTTCTGTAACTTGATGATATTGCGGGAATGACTTGCCCTGCCCTGGTGCCATTTCTCTGCCATAATCTCTTTTGTTTATGGATACGGCCTAACTTCTCTGTTTATGGATATGGCCATATCTTCTTTGTTTATTGTTGCCGATGTCAGAGATGACCTTCATAATATACTCATCAAAGAGTTCGTAGCGCGGCAATCAACGTGTCTATCGAGGTATCTATCTGTATGTATGTATGTTATGTATGTTATGTATGTTATGTATGTATGTATGTATGTATGTATGTATGTATGTATGTATGTATGTATGTATGTATGTATGTATGTATGCATATGTGTGTCTGTGTGTCTGTGTGTCTGTGTGTCTGTGTATGTATGTATGTATGTATGTATGTATGTATGTATGTATGTATGTATGTATGTATGTATGTATGTGTGTATGTGTGTATGTGTGTATGTATGTATGTATGTATGTATGTATGTATGTATGTATGTATGTATGTATGTATGTATGTATGTATGCATGCATGCATGCATGCATGCATGCATGCATGCTTGCATGTTTGGATGGATGGATGTATGCATGCATGCATGCATGCATGCATGCATGCATGTATTTATGGATGGATGGATGGATGTACGTACGTACGTACGTACTTATGTGTGTGTGTATGTGTAGGGGCGGGTGGGTGTGGATAGTGTGTGTTTGGGGGAGGCGTGTGTGTATGCGAGCGTGCATGCATGTATACGTGCGTGTACGAGTGCGTGCGTGCAATGCGTAAAATAATAGTGGCCATATGTCTTTTCTAGTCAATGGTTTTAATAACATTGTATCCATACATTGGTGTGTGTCTATGTGTGCGTTAGTGTGTGTACATGCGTGTGCGCACGTACGAGTGTGAGTATTTGTGATTTTGTTTTTTTTGAAGCTATCATATAATGTTTGAACAAATATGAAATTTAGCTATCTTGTGTATTTGATTATGATTCGTATCAATAACTGACAGGCATATTATGCCTGTCAGTATTGTAATTGTAATTGCCCCTCAGGGATGATAAAAGTGTTGTTGACTTGACTTGACTTGACTTGACTTGAAGTGAAGGACTTTTCTTTGATCAGTGTTCATTGCTGCGTGATTTCTGGTCTGCTTTCTGGCATTGGTCCTACCTTTGTATTGTACTATCTGTTATATATATCAAAAGATCAAAAGGACTTGCAAAAAACAATACTGCAAGGCTCTGTCCAAGGAGGAAGAAAAAGAGGCAGACCAAAGAAGGGATGGGAGGACAACATCAGCAAATGGACAGGTCTAGAACTCAACAAAACCCTGAGAAAGTCGGATCAGAGAGAGGAATGGAGGGATCTGGTTGTCAAGTCTTCAGGGGTGCCCCCATGGTCGCCAGACTAAGGGATAGATAGACATATAGATAGATCTGTTATACCGGTATATGCCTGCTTTTCTGAAAGCATGAAGCTCTATCTGAACGTCTTTAGCAAAGTTCTAATATAGCGAATGTTGTGAAATACTGTATTCTTGCAATAATACAATGCAATACAGTTTTTGATGGGCTTTATAAAGTTTTTGTTTTTAATCAGCCTGTCTTTATACTTTTCCCTTCTGTACTCTGGGCGATTTCTGCGCTGGGTAAAACTAGAAAACGGTTTAGCATGTGTGATTTTGTTTAATTAATGGGTAATGTCAAACTGTTTAAAAGCAGTTGTACAAAACGCTTGGCTCTATTTCAAGTCAATTCAAATCAAAATTAATTTTGGTTTTGTGTGTGTGTGCGCGTGCGCATGCGCGCGTGCGTGCGTGCGCGCGCGCGCATGTGTGTGTGTGTGTGTGTGTGTGCGCGTGTGCGCGTGCGCGCGCGCTTCAAACCGATTTGGCAAAGATAAACGTGCATTTTATCAAGGGTTTATGTTTTATAACGAGGATAATGGAAGAAGCACTCGTGTTTTTTGTTTTTTTACATCCAGTCCCCGTGTATTGAGTTTTGTAAATTTTGTATCGAATTCTAAGACAGAGTTGTATGGTATCTGTATCTATTTTTAAGGTTAATTAATAATCTTTGCTTTGTTTGCTGCCCCTTTCCCCCATGTTATATATCCTTCCAGGGTCAACAGTAGAGTTTTACGAGTATTACTAGAAAATAATTTTTCACTTGAAGCTTAGTTTTAGGTGCATTGTTTTAAACTGTATTGAACACAAAGTTGTTTTTCAAATAAGTTTACTCCCATGAAACCGTGAACTGAAACCCCAGTTTGACAGTAGCATGATAAACGTTTGGTTTTGGGGGTTGCAAGTTTTATCAATGATGTCCTTGCTTTGTTGGTACACTTTGTTAAAAAAAACTGCTTTATTTTGCTTCTAACCCAGGTAAGTTTGTTCTAGAATCTCAACTAGAAATGAACGAAGGTGTATTAAATGTGTTAAACCTATTTTGATCACCTATAATTGTTTGTGATGGAGATGACGCATGTTCCTTTGGAGGACCAACAAAAAGTTGTTTGTTGGTATTTTTGCTTCCTTTTTACTGTGTCATAAAAACTCTATATAATGGATAGCATGTGTAGATTAGAATGTTTAGACATATGTATATATAGCGCTATATAAATTCCATGTATTATTATTATCATTATTATTATTATTATTATTATTACTATTATTATTATTATTATTATTATTATTATTATTATTATTATCATTATCATTATCATTATTATTATTATTATTATTATTATTATTATTATTATTATTATTATTATTATTATTATAAGTGGTGAGCACACACACACACACGTACACACACAAAACACACAACATGCACGCACGCAAGCTCGCGCGCTCTTGTGTTTATGTGTGCGTTTGTGTGTGTGTGTGTGTGTGTGCGTGCGTGCGTGCGTGCGTGCGTGCGTGCGTGCGTGCGTGTGTGTGTGTGTGTGTACGCGCGACGGCCGTGATTTCTGTTGTGGTGCATCATATTGTGTATTACTATTAATTTTACTTATTTTTTAAAAATTTCATAGCACTTTATGACACAGCAGATTTCTCTGCGTGGAACGATTGAAAGGGAAGAAGAGACATTGTGACCTACCTGGTTTCCTTGTCACAGACCAGATTGTTGTAAGATGTTGACTCTGGATGCATACAGTGTTGTGGAAATTTCCTCCCCCTTAGCAGTTCTTTTTGTAAGGGCTGACCAAAGCTTATGAAAAATATGATCTAATAATTATACCCTGTAGCCATGTTGTGGAATCCATGCTATGATGACTTTTTGGGCTGCTATGTATTAAGTTCTCAGTACATGATATGTGTTTTGTGCCCTGTCCCCCTCTCACTGTCCCCTTGTGAATGAGCATCTCGCTTACACAATAAACATTTGTCATTGTCATTGTCACTGTCATTGTCATCGTCATTTTCTCTCTCTCTCTCTCTCTCTCTCTCTCTCCTCTCTCTCTCTCTCTCTCTCTCTCTCTCTCTCTCTCTCTCTCCTCTCTCTCTCTCTCTCTCTCTCTCTCTCTCTCTCTCTCACGAGAACTACCACAATAGGCATACCAACAGGACAATAATTCTTAGTTAAAATTTACCCAATGTATGAGGTGAAAAGGGAATAGAAAGGTTAAAAAAGAAAGTTAAAGGTATCCCATAACCTATGTTGGTCGTAGGGGAGCTTCTCTAGGGGCCAGCATAATGAGGGCGGCGCCCATCTCTTCTCCCTTGCTGCTTTAACTTCCATAACCATAAAGAGGGCAGGCACAAATTTACAGTTGGGTGAACTGGGGGACTGTACTGAAGCCAAAGCACGCTAACGGTCACCTATCCAGTTGGTAACCACTCTCGATGCTGCTTAACCTTGGCTTGGGGAAAACGAGTGCTCTGACCAATGAGCTATCCCGTCCCTAATCAATATAAATGATACAATTTTGTATGATATTATGAATGCATTTGCAAGAAAGTAAAGGCAAATTCGTTGAATCTACACACACAACACAGCAAGTAAAAGTTACAAAAAATAAGAGAGAGGAAAAAAACACACAAAAAGGAGCATTTTCATTCCATCGCTCTCCGCTTTAATCGA
This sequence comes from Stramonita haemastoma, assembly GCA_030674155.1. Classification (NCBI taxonomy): domain Eukaryota; kingdom Metazoa; phylum Mollusca; class Gastropoda; order Neogastropoda; family Muricidae; genus Stramonita; species Stramonita haemastoma. The sequence goes on from CM060325.1 coordinate 39,378,927, forward strand.
CAGTGTAATGAGCTCTTCCAGGCCTAGATTGAAGGGAAAATTGCAGACGTGAAGGCACTGTCCTCCGACAGCTAGCAATTTTCTCCACAGAGGGGCAGCTGGTGCAGGTGGTGGTAATTTGGTTTGACAGCTTAACCTACCCATCAGTGGTCCATTCCTCCATGTTCTTCTTTTTTTTTTTTACCGGCCTTAACATTTTGTTGAACCTACTTAGAAACATTGCACATTTTACGCAAGTACAGGTATAATTATGTGTGTGGTTTTGTGTATGTAGTGGATGGGTGGTGGGGGGTGGATGGGTGGGTGGTATATGTGTGTGTGTGTGGGGGTGGTGGAGGGGTGGCATGGTGGTACGTGTGTGTGTGTGCGTGTGTGTGGTGTGTGTGTGTGTGTGTGTGTGTGTGTGTGTGTGTGTGTGTGTGTGTGTGTGTGTGTGTGTGTGTGTGAGTGTGTGTGTTGTGAGGGGTGTGTGTGCGTGCGTGCGTGCATGTGTGTGCATAGAAAGGAAAAGTTAATCTTATACAACCCCAAAGTAAAAAAAAAAAAGAAAAGCAGCTACCTTAAACGTTGCAAAATCTGTTCCGTACGCTAAAATCCCACCTTTGGAAAACTTCGAAGCTCTAGCTGAGGCACAAAATCCCCTACACAAAACTTACAGATTTTTAAAATCATAATTATGGTAGATTGAAAGTGTCAAAACAACAGAGCATAAAACGTACGACACTCTCTAAGAGTGCTTTGGAACATGTCTCTTTTTATAGCATCTTTTTTCAACATTTTGTCTGTACTTATAATGTGTTTAATTCATTTTTTAAAATTTTCTGTCGTGCTAAAGTATTCTGCACTTTTAAAATAGCACAGCTGAAGATGATTTTATTTCCGTCCCCTTTCTCTCTTTTCGAGCGCTTTCTGAGCAAACATCCACAGGAGATAAACGCTACTTTTTATATATAGTTTCAATAATAAAAAAAAAAAGAATGTCTACTTTCTTTCCTTCCAATTACTGAAAAGAATGAATCATCTATTGCTTGTCAAATTTTTATTTCCTTAAGCCCTCTGTAAAACTGAAATGCACATTTTTATCTCTCTGTATTTTATGTCAGTTCGGAAGTATGAGAAATGGCAGTATAATTGGTCGTCAGAAGGCTTTGCCAATTTTTCTGCCTGTCAAAACTGTCTCCTCTACAATGATGAATAGGAAAAAGCGGGGAAAGGGAAAGTAGCGTATACATCCATCAATTCTCTGCTCCCCATTTCTCTCCTGTCGTTTTTGTTTTATTGATTAATTTTGCTGGGCTCCGTGGAGTTAAATAAACAACCCATCTCGATAGTTGTTCTTAGGGGCTTAGTAGGTAGTGTCCTGAATATTTTAGCTTAGAACAGGCGCTACTGAGCACCACCAAAATGATCCAGCAGCAGTGAAGGGCCCCCTCTGGCTGGTGGCCCCACGGCGGCCTGAAATAGATGGGCTCCCTGTGGACTCCCATCTCTGATGATGAGACATAACAAATCTGGGTATGGCTGTGGCGGGGAGATTGAAATGAGCGGCGTGGGAACAGCAGGGACAGGAACGTCACAGAGGATGTGACAGCAAAACAAAAAGGAGAGGGAGGACCCCTCCAAATAAATACAAGAAAAACCCAATATCGCTCTCTTAGATTTAGTTACAGATTTGAGAAAATGTTAAGTTTCGGTTCTTCTGATTGTAAATTGATTCAGGTTTGTTTTTTTTCAAAACCAAGACTAACAATGGAGCCATAAACATTATTGAGACACGTCTCTTTCTCCTATTTGTTTAAGCTGACAGAGAATATACTGATAAAGAGTTTAATGATGATGAAAGTAATATCATCATGGCTTTCGCTATTGTTCCTGTGTGTGTTGTTTCTGTCCCCAACTCTCTTCTTTCGGGAATGATGTTTACATTTACACTACACATTGGAGCTTTGTTGGCATTCATATTTTTTTCGCCGGAGGGGGGACTTCTCTGATGTGTACACTACATTAAGCAAAATCAAAGAATTAACTAGATGGCTGACCGTTTGTGCGCTTTGGTTTCAGTAAAGTCCCCCAATTCACCCAGTTGTAAATGGGTACCTGTCCTCTTTAGAGTCAGGT
>CM060325.1:39386044-39388988 GCA_030674155.1 Stramonita haemastoma
GAACTTTTAACACAATAACTGTTTTGACTGTGTTTCATTACATGATGAGTTGTCTATACAGATTTTTTTCTCTCTCTGTTCTGAATAGTTTGTTTTCTTTTACTAGTTAACTTTGTTGTTTAATTTTGTTATCTTTGGGACATTCCCCATACCATCAACATCCCAACCCATCCCATTATCCACGCTGTGTGAACAGTGTGATTCCAGAGAGAACACAGATAGCTACAGAGAGAGAGAGAGAGAGAGAGAGAGAGAGAGGAGAGAGAGAGAGAGAGAGAGAGAGAGAGAGAGAGAGAGAGAGAGAGAGAGAGAGAGAGAGAGAGAGAGAGAGAGAGAGAGAGAGGAAGGCAAGGCAAGGCAAGGCAAGGCAAGGCAAGGCAAGCAAAGTCTTTTATTCGAGGATAATAGATAAGCACTCATGTGCTTTTTTACATCCAGTCCCCGCCCTTTTCAGGGATACATCAAGTTAAAAATATACTAAACAATAAGACTTTACGCAGTACCAAACAACACACAAGAATAAAGGACACTATATATGATAAGGTAATAAAATGCACTCTTTCAGAAGACAAAAATCAAAAGTCACAATAAAAAATTTTGATTATGGAAAAAAAAAGAAAAGCGTTAGTAGATAAGGAGCAAACAAGAGAACAAAATGAAATAAACAACCGAAAACATCAATCCTCCACTATCTATCAAAAATTGTACATGTAATATAAATCATACATTTGGATAAAAGGGGAATTTTTTTTTTTTTTAAACCAGCATCCTTATTGGAGGGGGGGGGGGGGGGGGGGCATACTACCAATAAAGTTATAAATATAAAAAAAGAAGAAGAAAAAGAAACATAGAACATCCTAATTGTTTCAAAAAATATATCATTATTTTCAATCGGATAATGTTTTACACATACTCACACTCACTCACGCACAGACACACACACAGACACACAGATACACACACACAGACACACACACACAGACACACAAACACACTCTCACACACACATACACACACAAACATACACTCACACTCACACACTCACACACACACACTCACACACACAGACACCCTCTCACACACACATATACACACAAACATACACACACACACACACACACATACACACACACACATACACACACACACTCACACACACATGCACACATGCACACACATACACACACACTCACACACGCCACACATACACACACACACATACACACATACACACGCGCACGCTCGCACACACACACACACTCTCACACACTCTCACACACACACGCACGCACGCACGCACACACACACACACACACACACACACACACACACACACACACCACCCACACACACATTTTCACCGGTTCTGACACATTTCATCAATAAACTTCATTCAAGGAAAATATATGCCTTGAATTCTGAAAAATCATAAAAAATACACAAATACTCTATCTACTGTAAGGCACATATTTTAAAATATATATACCCTAATATCATATCAATCTTATGATTACATCATAAAATTTATGTTTCTAATTATATATGTGGTAATGGACAAAGTTATTCAGGTTTAAATTTTTTTTTTTTTTTAACGATCATTAATTACAATTTGACATAAAATCAATTACATTCATAACACGTGATTATCAAAAAGGGAATACAAAATATGACTAAAAATGGATGGTAATAGGTGAGACATTCGGGGAGAGAGAGAGAGAGAGAGAGAGAGAGAGAGAGAGAGAGAGAGAGAGAGGAGAGAAAAGAGAGAGAGAGAGAGAGAGAGAGAGAGAGAGGGGAGAGAGAGAGAGAGATTGTAAGTGTAGGCTACTGATAAGGATGCTAAATATCTTTATTATATAACAAGTGGGATAGTGAAAATCAGTCTTAAAAATCAGCTACAATGATACAATGGTAAAATACATGTGAAACATTTTAAACGCGCGCGCGCGCGCACACACACCACACACAACACACACACACACACACCACACACACACACACACACACACACACACACACACACACACACACACACAAACACACACACAGAGGGGGGGAGAATGGGGAGTGGGGTTTGTTATTTTTGATGTTTTAAGTGGTTTAGGAGGTGATTTTTGAAGGTTGTTAATGATTGGTGCTGTTTAATTGAATCAGGAAGGGAGTTCCACAGGGTAGGACCTGAGTATAGTAAACTAGATTTGAACAAGTCTATTCTTGGGATTGGGACTCTTGGCTTTTCCATATTTCTGGAATGATTTATTGGGAAGTTATCTCTTAAGGGTGTGGGGACATTTCCTGTCATTATCTTAAACATCATGATGCCTTTGTTATATTTTAGTCTTTGGTGTAGGGAAGAATATTCAACTGATTATAGTCCACTTCTTGCAAGGTTGTTTTCTTCAATAGGACCAGTTTAAGACCACGTTTATACAGGCTAAGTAACGGTTTCATGGTATTTGCACTGGCAGAATCCCACAGGGTTGCTGCATAGTCTATTGAGGATTGTATATAAGCTTGAAAGAACAGTTTCCTTGAGTTGAAGTCAAGAAAGTGTTTAATTTTTAGTCAACTGGTAAACTTTTTGGGACAAGTATTTGCATAGATGAGATATGTGGTAGAACCAGCTGAGATTTTCATCAATTGTTACTCCTAGTACTTTGTGGTGAGAGGTTTGTTCAATTGCTTCATTTTTTATGTAGATTTTAAACAGTTTATGTGATAAATTCTGTCGCTTTTGTCTGGTGGTGATAAGCATGCATTTAGTTTTTTGGGGATGAATAGACATGTGGTTTTGTTCTGTCCATTTGACAAGTTCGTCAGTGCTTTTTTGTAATATGGTTGCAAGATAGTCAATGTTGTTATGGCTCGTATGTATGGTTGTGTCATCAGCAAATAGTTCACATTTGGAATGGATATGTAAAGGGAGGTCATTTATGTATAATGA
>CM060325.1:39396588-39399088 GCA_030674155.1 Stramonita haemastoma
AGGGTTAAATAGACAAGTCTCAACCTGGGTATACTGACAGTATCTTAAAGTGATTGCCATGTTTATTTTCAGGATAGTTCCTCTGATAAACGCCACAAAATACCAACAACAAGGGAGAATCATTAAGGCACTAGGGTTTTTTTTGGTTTGGGTTTTTCTTTTTCCTTAAGGCACTAGTTTACCTTTTGAACTCACCAAGTCATTTTTTCTTTCCTTTAAGAAAAGAGCAAAATACATCATACAAATGGTGCTTTCTTATTTCAGACAGCCCAGTCTCTGCTATTACCTTCCAAAATTTGACCATAATTATCTCTGGAACTATCTACTGTGACTTAGCCCCACTATCCTACCATGGAAGATTATTATATATGATTACAGCACCAAGATATAAATAACTTTTATCTGTGTAAATCAAACATTCAAGTTGTAGCAAACACACGCACGTATACAAACGCGCGCGCACACACCACACACACACACACACACACACACACACACACACACACACACACACACACACACACACACACACACACACACACACACACACACACACACACACACACACACACACACACACAATGAAAAGGAAACATGAATAGACAGAAATTGGTAGGCATCTGCCAGTCTCCTAAGACAATGAGTTGCACGCTAGGTGTTTAGTCTGGTACAGTGTTGGCAGTGGCTGGCCAGTCCGATAGGGGAATGACAGTACCTATGGCAGAGGACACAGAAGAAGTCTGACTCTGGTCTGTCTGCCTGGACTGCAGCTTTTCGTATCATTCTCTGTACCCCATGCTGCTGGGAAATTGCCATTCCGAACTTGGAGAGGCCTTTATGCACAGTCAGTCTCTAGGCTGACCGTTTGATGGTTGTTGCTTCCCAGTTATTCTGGTGAATGTTCAGAGCTTTTAAGTCCCCCTAGACACACCTTGGAATCGCAGCTAGATGTGGCCTGCCTGTGGGATGTTCTCCCTGTATAAGATCTCCACAGAGGAGGTCTGTAGAGATCCGTCCATCGTCCAGAGGACAAAGCCTGTGTAAGAAAGTTTGGAGGGCAAGCTGTTACCCATGCAGCACACCCCACCCTCCCTCTCCACGTCCCTGAAAAAAATGGTCGTTTAGAAAGGCAATCGCGGATACACATGGTTCCAGTGCCGTCGCAGGAGTTGCCAGAACACTGCTACATGACTCCCGATTTTTTCTCGGGGTGTCCCCTGAAGCCTTTCCTATAAGTGGCTATGGCTGCAAGGCAGCGGAGGTTTGCAATCAGAGTTTTCCTTCTCCTACATGAACTGTCTTCCCAGACTGATTACAAGACACAGGTACTACTGGTTTAAATGGTTACCAGTTGCTGAAGATACCTCTTGCCTGATGACTGATAGAAAGACAAAGACACATAAAAAATAGACACACAGAGACAGAGACATAACAAATAGACACAGAGACACAGACACTCTTAGAGAAAGAAACGAAACTCAGTCTCTTGCTTATTTCCCCCCCAAAAAAAACAACAACCAAGTATACCACTTCATCCTTCTGCCAGCAGTACATACACTTTTGCCAAGAGCTTGTGGCCCCAACATTTCCTTGGTGAATAGACCTAATTCACCGTAGACTCATTTCTCCTCCATAGTTATTTCTAGTGCAGTTTCTTCCGGCATTGTCTATCATCCCACACTTCTCATTCTCCACGCTGTGTGGGCAGTGTGATTCTTAGGAGAACACGGATAGCAGAGAGATGATACAGAGGGAAGGAGAGAGAGAGACAGAGACAGAGAAGAGAGAGAGAGGGAGAGGAGAGAGAGAGAGAGAAGAGGAGAGAGAGAGGAGAGGAGAGAGAGGGAGAGGAGAGAGAGAGGAGAGAGAGAGAGAGAGAGAGGAGAGAGAGAGGAAGAGAGAGAGAGGAGAGAGAGAGAGAGAGAGAGAGAGAGAGAGAGAGAGACAGAGAAGAGAGAGAGAGAGAGACAGAGAGAGACAGAGACAGAGAGAGACAGAGAGAGACAGAGAGAGAGGAGGTCACCATTGATGCTGAAGAATGACTCTTCTTTAGAAAGGTTTGCTCTCCCTTGGCTGTAGACCATTCCCTTGGCTGTCATCGGTGCCAGATTCTGTTCAGGGTTTGTGAGGGAGTGTGTGTTTACACTGGAAGATGACGCGATGGGAATGAAGATTGGAAAAAAACATTCTGCCTGTCTGTCTGTCTGTCTGTCTTTCTGTCTCTCTGTCTGTCTCTCTGTCTCTGTCTCTGTCTCTGTCTCTGTCTCTCTCTCTCTCTCTCTCTCTCTCTCTCTCTCTCTCTCTCTCTTCTCTCTCTCTCTCTCTCTCTCTCTCTCTCTCTCTCTCCTCTCTCTCTCACTCACTCACTCACTCACTCACTCACTCACTCACTCACTCACTTTTTTGTTGTTACATATGTTTGCTTCTCACTAATAAGTGGTACTGGCCCAGAAAAAAGCTTTTTCAGTAATCCATAAAAACAATCTAGGAGCCTTGGTCC
>CM060325.1:39404088-39413477 GCA_030674155.1 Stramonita haemastoma
TTTTTTCAGTTGAAGATATGGATAACTCTCTTTATGGATAACTTTCTTTTTTCTTTTTCTCTTTATATATATTTATAAACGAAAAGTTAATACTTGTAGTCATTCTTTAGCTTAAGTGGTTTTTTTTTAAGTTGAAGATATGAATACCTCTCTCTTTTTCAGGTTCAAGTTATGTTGGGAATAAGAGAACAAATAAAAATAAAGGAATAAGTGAATGCATGAAACGAAATAAATCAGTACACTTTTCATTACAAGTATACTTTGTGCCGCTTGCCTTCCTCGTTGCATCAACATTTCTCTCACACAACTTTAAAGTTACGTAATTAAATGTTTTTGTTGTTGTTGTGTATATGTGTGTATAACCTTATATATATATATGGGTGTATGTATGTATATATATATATAAACATATGTATATGTACATCTATCTATCTATCTATCTATCTATCTATCTATCTATCTATATTTATATATCTATATACATATACATATATATATATATATATATATATATATATATATATATATATATATATATATATATATATATATATAACACCCCGTCAAGTCCACTGTAAATATGTTATACAGGAGTGACGGAAACTCTGCCTACAGAGTGACAAGTAGGCTTTATGCAGCCTCTTTTAAAAGGGCACACATCTTCACAAAATATGATTGTGTGTCGTAGCCTGGAAGTTGTGCAGAGGTGAGAGATGAAATATGTCCACTGTGTGTTACACAAGTATTGAACTTGTCCTTCATCCTGACACATCATAACAATACCCTCTAAGCTGTGTGTGTTGATCAGTGTAAAAAACATGTTATTTCAGCAAAAAGGCTTCTTGTCAGGAATGATTAATAACAAAGAGAGAGCTAGAGAGAGAGGGAGAGAGGGTGAGAGAGAGAGAGAGACAGAGATATAGAGACAGAGAGACAGAGATGGTGAGAGAGAGACAGAGAGAGAGGAGACAGAGAGAGAGGAGACAGAGAGAGAGAGAGAGAGAGAGAGAGAGAGAGACAGACAGACAGACAGACAGACAGACAGACAGACAGACAGAGAGGGTGAGAGAGAGACAGAGAGAGAGGAGAAAGAGAGAGAGAGACAGAGAGAGAGAGGAGACAGAGAGAGACAGACAGACAGAGAGAGAGACAGAGAGAGAGACAGAGATAGAGACAGACAGACAGAGACAGACGTAAGGCATACACACACACATATAAACAGACACACATAATCGCGGGCAGACAGACAGACCGACAGACAGGGACAAACACAGAGGCAGGCAGGCAGACAGGCAGACAGAGACAGTTATTTACTTTCTTTCCCACCCTTCACCCTCCAGTGTAAATAACCATTCCTCTCTAGAAAGGGAGAAAACTTGCCGCCAAGTGTGACAGCCAAGGGACTGAACTGTAGCCAAGGGAGAGCAACATTTCAAGAGAGGGCCATTCTTCAGCATCAGTGATGATTCTCTCTGTCTGTCTCTGTCTGTCTCTGTCTGTATATCTGTCTGTCTGTCTGTCTGTCTCTGTCCCTGCCTCTCTCTCTCTCTCTCTCTCTCTCTCTCTCTCTCTCTCTCTCTCTCTCTCTCTCTCTCTCTCTCTCTCTCTCTCTCTCTCTCTCTCTCTCTCTCTCTCTCTCTCTCTTTCACTTTCTTGCAGCAGGTGAGTGTATTTGTACGAGATTCTTTTATAGAACAAGTAAGAAAAAAATATTCTAGATTTTGATCGGAATTCAGCCACAAATCCCTCCCTCCTTTGATGCTATATTGTCGTTTTTCAGCCTTCAGAAACTAACCACCCATCTTGGTAACATCTACTTTGTTTCCTCGCCCAGACAGCAATCTTCAGTTTTTGTTATTATTGTATACCTCTTTAAGTCACAGCAGATTTCTCTGCATGAAATTGAGGCTGCTCTCTCTGTCGTGAATGCTCGTCATATATAAGAGCAGCGCCATCCACTTTTTTTTTTCTTTCTTTTTCTTTCAGCAACTGTATTTGTTTCCCTTATCAGAGTGGCCTTTCTTCCTACAGAATGTTGCCAGGGACAACTCTCTTGTTGCCGTGGGTTCTTTTACGTGCGTTTATTAATTGTGTGTAACACACGGGACCTATCATCTCATTCGAAAATCTAGTACCCAGAGTACCACTAGTGGTCTAATAGATAGGGGGAGGGGAGGTTTTAGGCCAAAAAGGGTTCAAACCACCGCACAATTCGACCCGGACTTTTTGCCTTCTAAACAGGCGCGTTTACTTCTAGACAACCGATCCACCATGTTCAGAGAAAATATCATATTTCACCAATAATAATAATAATAATAATAATAATAATAATAATAATAATAATAATAATAATAGTGATGATGATGATGAAGATGATGATGATGATGATGATGATGATGATGATGATGATGATGATGATAATAATAATAATCATAATAATCATAATAATCATAATCATAATAATAAAACGTGGAATTTATATAGCGCTATATCTTGCGAAAAACAAATCAAACACCCAGATGAGGTCATACGACACTGTCTTATTTTCTGGCATCATTAGATTTACTCATGGAATATGAAACTTGATACTGTCTCTGGATTTTTTTCTTATGACCAAGAGATGGGGGGGGGGGAATGGGGGGGGGAGAAGGGTGTTTGTTTTCAAGGATTTGTGGATGATTATGGCACACACCTAAGGTTTGGGACCTCTCTGTATGGTGCTCCATTGAGAGAGAGAGAGAGAGAGGAGAGAGAGAGAGAGAGAGAGAGAGAGAGAGAGAGAGGAGAGAGAGAGAGAGAGAGAGAGAGAGAGAGAGAGAGAATATAAAACATATCAGTTTAGTTTCTTCTGAATAGTTACATATTAATTTTTGTGCATTTCTTCAATTGAGATTTCAGGTTTTCTTCTAATTTTTAAAGAGTTCATACCAACAAAAAATGTTTGTGTTCTTGTTTATTTATTGTTGTTTTTGTCGTTGCTGTTTCTGTTGTTGATGATAATGATAACGATGATAATGGTGATGATGACGGCGTTGTTGTTTCTTCAACTGTAACGACCTCACTGTAGAACACTATCAAAATAATCATCGTCACAGAAAGAATGGATTATCAAAACCGACGTCATACTTTTTTTTTAATCCATCTACTTCACTAAGGTCCCCCAAAATACTAAATTTTACCCTTTCACTCTTCTTCTTTTTTTTTTTTTTTACATTTATTTAAATTCAAGTTTGGAAAGATGAGAAATGTAAAGGCAGTACAGTGTGACTGGTTGTCAAAAAGTCTTTGCAGTTGTCTGGCTTTCAGAACTGTCTACTCCATGTGATTAATGGGGAAGCAAGGAACGAGGCCACAGAGTTTGCCGCCATTGATTATCTCTCTGCTCTCTTTGGCCCGCCTGTCAAACTCAGTTTTGATTGGCTTGCGAGCTGTAGATAGAAAAGGGGAGGTCGACTCTGATTGGTTGTTTTCGTCTGACGCGTATTTATAAACGAAAAGTTAATACGTGTAGTCTTTAGATCCCGTGATAGCTCAGTTGGTAGAGCGGAGGACTGTAGAGGCAAATCGTGTAGTCTTTCTTTAGCTTGAGTGTTGTTGTTTTTTTTTAAGTTGAAGATATGGATAACTCTCTTTATGGATAAATCTCTTTCTCTTTTTTTCTTTTTCTCTTTATATCTTTATACACGAAAAGTTGATACTTGTAGTCCTTTCTTTAGCTTTAGTGTTTGATTTTTTTAAGTTGAAGATATGGATAACTCTCTATGGATAACTCCCTTTCTTTTTTCTTTTTCTCTTTATATCTTTATAAACGAAAAGTTAATACTTGTAGTCCTTCTTTTAGCTTGAGTGTTGTTTTTTTTAAGTTGAAGATATGGATAACTCTCTTTATGGAGAACTATCTTTCTTTTTTTCTTTTTCTCTTTATATATATTTATAAACAAAAAGTTAATACTTGTAGTCCTTCTTTAGCTTAAGTGGGGTTTTTTTAAGTTGAAGATATGGATTACTCTCTCTTTTTCAGGTTTAAGGTATGTTGGGAATAAGAGAAGAAATAATAAAGTAATAAGTGAATGCAAAAAAAACGAAATAAATCAGTGCCCTTTCCATTACAAGTATACATACTTTGTGTCGCTTGCCTTCCTCGTTGCATCAACGTTTCTCTCACACAACTCTAATGTTACGTAATTAAATGTTTTTGTTGTTGTTGTGTATATGTGTGTATAACCTTATATATAAATATATATATATATAAATATATATATATATATATGGGTGTATGTATATACATATAAACATATGTATATGTACATCTATCTATCTATCTATCTATCTATCTATCTATCTATCTATCTATCTATCTATCTATCTATCTATCTATCTATCTGTCTGTCTGTCTGTCTGTCTGTCTGTCTGTCTGTCTATCTATCTATCTATCTATCTATCTATATATATATATATATATATATAAAATATATATATATATATATATATATATATATATATATATATATATAAAACACCTTGTCATGTCCACTGTAAATATGTTTTACAGGAGTGATGGAAACTCCGCCTACAGAGTGAAAAGTAGGCTTTATGCAGCCTCTTTTTAAAGGGCACACATCCTCACAAAATACGATTGTGTGTGTGTCGTAGCCTAGAAGTTGTGCAGAGGTGGGAGATGAAATATGTCCACTGTGTGTTACACAAGTATTGAACTTGTCCTTCATCCTGACACATCATAACAATACCCTCTAAGCTGTGTGTGTTGATCAGTGTAAAAACACGTTATTTCAGCAAAAGGCTTCTTGTCAGGAATGATTAATAACAAACAGAAGAGAGAGAGAGAGAGAGAGAGAGAGAGAGAGAGAGAGGAGACAGAGACAGAGACAGAGACAGAGACAGAGACATAGAGACAGAGAGACAGAGATGGTGGGAGAGAGACAGAGAGAGAGGAGACACAGAGAGAGGAGACAGAGAGAGAGAGAGAGAGAGAGAGAGAGAGAGGAGAGAGAGAGAGAGAGAGAGAGAGGAGGAGAGAGAGAGAGAGAGGACAGACAGACAGACAGACAGACAGACAGACAGACAGACAGACAGACAGACAGAGAGGGTGAGAGAGAGACACAGAGAGAGGAGACAGAGAGAGATACAGAGAGAGAGTTAGAGACAGAGAGAGACAGAGAGAGAGAGGCACAGAGAGAGAGAGACAGAGATAGAGACAGACAGACAGAGACAGTCGTAAGGCAGACACACACACATATAAACAGACACACATAATGGCAGGCAGACTGACAGACAGACAGACAGACAGGGACAAACACAGTGGCAGGCAGGCAGACAGGCAGACAGAGACAGTTATTTACTTTCTTTCCCACCCTTCACCCTCCAGTGTAAAGAACCATTCCTCTCTAGAAAGGGAGAAAACTTGCCGCCAAGTGTGACAGCCAAGGGACTGAACTGTAGCCAAGGGAGAGCAACATTTCAAGAGAGGGCCATTCTTCAGCATCAGTGATGATTCTCTCTCTCTCTCTCTCTCTCTCTCTCTCTCTCTCTCTCTCCTCTCTCTCTCTCTCTCTCTCTCTCTCTCTCTCTCTCTCTCTCTCTCTCTCTCTCTGGTGTTAGACTGATACTGATATACTATATCAGTTATTCTGTGCTGGACTTGTGCCCACCTGATGCAGTGCTCTGAAAGTGCAGCACACACAGTGACTGATCAGTGCCAGATCATACTCCATTCAGAAAAGATTTGACTAAAATTTTCCAGGATCTGTGCTTATTGTGTGCCAACACTTTTAGTCTTCATGAACTGCGCCGATTGTGCATCAGGATCGTAATCTGGCTGTGACTATTGTTTCTGTTACGGTGTTCTTATTTTATCATTCTTCCACATCTTATTGTCTTGACTGTTCAAGGTGTGTTCTTATTTTATTATTCTTCCACATTTTATTGCATTGACTGTTCAAGGTGATTTAGTATTGTTTTTGCTATCTTCATACATATTTTTTTCATTTTCTTAACCTATCTTCTTCTTTATAATTGTATCACCCTACTTGTGCTTCAGATTGCTGGTTTTGGTATATTTACGTGTTTTTCCAGTTAGATTAGGCAGGATTAATTGAATCAATATATACACATATATACATATATATATATATAATTATTATATATATTATTGTGTGTTGTATGTGTTAAATTTATTATATATATATATATATATTATTGTGTGTTGCATGTATAGTGTTTATTGATTTATTCCTTCCTAATCCATTTTATCCTCTACCCAACCAAGTGCTCACTCAACTCCCCCCCCCCCCCCCCCCCCCCCCCCATTATTACTCTTCTACTTTAATTCTTCATCTTCACCAAATTTTGCACACCTATCACATTTCTCACTAAACTAACTAACTGATGTATTCAAGACATACTTCATGGCCCCCAAGGATGGATTACGCATCTGCCACCTAAACATAAACCATGCAATAAATAAAATTGAAGATATTTTAACACTCATCACAAATCAAGGCAAACCATTTCACATACTGGGTCTTTCTGAGTCAAGAATTTCAAAACATATAACAGACACAGACATATATATTCCAGGTTACAAAATCCTACGAAGAGATCCACAGCATTCCAAAGAAACTGGGATCTTAATCTATATTAGTGAATCAGTAACATTTAAACATCTTCCCCATCTAGAATGTCATGAAGTAGAATCTATCTGGATTGAAGTTTCTGTAAAAGGTACATCCCCTATTGTAATTGGGTTTTGTTACAGAAATCCATCAGAAAGAAAAAATTGGACAGACAAATTTGACTCCATGATGAATGAAGTCCTATTAGAATCAAGGGAAGTAATCTTACTGGGTGACTTCAATATTGACCTAGCAAAAGTACACAATCAATGGACCCAAATTACGAACTCACTCAATCTTCACCAATTAGTCAATTCACCCACAAGAGTCACATCAAATTCAAGCACAATAATTGATCACATTTACGTATCTAACCCTAAAAACATCATAGAAACATGTGTCCCTGTCTATAACTGCAGTGATCACTATCCAGTCTGTGCCACATGGTCAAAAAAAGGAACAAAAATTCCCAAACCTGGACACAAAACTATAACCTATCGTTCATTCACAAAATTTGATGAACAGCTTTTTCTCCTAGAACTATGCAAGTCCACACTCTCGGAAACATTCAACATTACTGATCCAGACTTAGCTATTGAGTTCTGGATAAAGACATTCACTGAAATCTATAACAAACATGCCCCACTAAAAACCATTAGAATCAAACACGTCCCCAAGCCGCCTTGGCTCACAAAGGAACTAGAGGAAGCATGTTATCTTCGAGACCTTCTAAAAGAACACAAATATTATGAGGAATCAAAAAAATTAAGAAATGCCATAATCTCACAAAAACGGCGGGAAAAAAAGAAATATTTCCAAGACTTACTATCTTCCAAAACAAAATTCAAAGACAGTATGGCGAGCAATAAATCAAATAACTAACAATCAATCATCTTCCAAATCAAATGTAATCAAAGACATCTCTGCTGAAAAACTTAACAACCACTTCATCAATGTTTCTTCTAACGTAATCAGCAATGATAACTCAGAATCCAATGACCTCAATAAATTAAATCAATACTGCCAAGAAAAGCTTATACCTTCAAAACTTCACCTACCATTCATGTCTGTTTCAGAGGTCTATAACTATCTGACTCACCTCAAACAATCAAAAACGCGTGGTCTTGATGGAATAGACAGCAATATATTAAAATTATCAGCTCCAGTTATCACAGACACACTAACATATATATACACACCTCTGCCTTGATAAGAACTATTTCCCCAATGCCTTCAAATGTGCTAAAGTGATCCCCATCTACAAGTCTGGTGATACCTCAGATCCTTCAAACTATAGACCAATCTCTATTATACCTATCCTTTCAAAACCCCTGGAAAAAACATATGAATAAACACTTAGTCCATCATATTGAAACAAATAACTTACTTCATCCTAATCAGTCTGGATTTAGACAAAAGCACTCGTGCCATACAGCACTAATCAGTCTTGTAGACAATTGGCTATCAAACATTAATGACAATAAATTTTGTGGAGTATTATTTGTTGATTTCAAAAAAGCATTTGATACAATTGACCACAAACTTCTCCTTAAAAAGCTAGACCTGTATAACATTTCAACAAAAACCATACAACTACTAGATTCCTATCTTACAAACAGGCAACAGTGTGTCTCAATAGCTACATCAACTTCCAAACTAAAAACCATTCATTATGGAATACCACAGGGATCCATATTGGGACCAATTCTCTTTTCATTATACATAAATGACCTCCCTTTACATATCCATTCCAAATGTGAACTATTTGCTGATGACACAACCATACATACGAGCCATAACAACATTGACTATCTTGCAACCATATTACAAAAAAGCACTGACGAACTTGTCAAATGGACAGAACAAAACCACATGTCTATTCATCCCCAAAAAACTAAATGCATGCTTATCACCACCAGACAAAAGCGACAGAATTTATCACATAAACTGTTTAAAATCTACATAAAAAATGAAGCAATTGAACAAACCTCTCACCACAAAGTACTAGGAGTAACAATTGATGAAAATCTCAGCTGGTTCTACCACATATCTCATCTATGCAAATACTTGTCCCAAAAAGTTTACCAGTTGACTAAAATTAAACACTTTCTTGACTTCAACTCAAGGAAACTGTTCTTTCAAGCTTATATACAATCCTCAATAGACTATGCAGCAACCCTGTGGGATTCTGCCAGTGCAAATACCATGAAACCGTTACTTAGCCTGTATAAACGTGGTCTTAAACTGGTCCTATTGAAGAAAACAACCTTGCAAGAAGTGGACTATAATCAGTTGAATATTCTTCCCCTACACCAAAGACTAAAATATAACAAAGGCATCATGATGTTTAAGATAATGACAGGAAATGTCCCCACACCCTTAAGAGATAACTTCCCAATAAATCATTCCAGAAATATGGAAAAAGCCAAGAGTCCCAATCCCAAGAATAGACTTGTTCAAATCTAGTTTACTTAACTCAGGTCCTACCCTGTGGAACTCCCTTCCTGATTCAATTAAACAGCACCAATCATTAACAACCTTCAAAAATCACCTCCTAAACCACTTAAAACATCAAAAATAACAAACCCCACTCCCCATTCCTCCCCCCCTCTGTGTGTGTGTTTGTGTGTGTGTGTGTGTGTGTGTGTGTGTGTGTGTGTGTGTGTGTGTGTGTGTGTGTGTGTGTGTGTGTGTGTGTGGTGTGCGCGCGCGCGCGCGCGTTTAAATGTTTCACATGTATTTTACCATTGTATCATT
>CM060325.1:39433577-39438577 GCA_030674155.1 Stramonita haemastoma
ACTGGGGCCTCTTTTTGCGAATGCAAGCAGAACATCTTGCACATACGCTAAATACCTGTACCGCCTTTCGGAAGAGTAGTCTGTTTCGTGCCTGATGGAACAGTTGATAAAATTCTTTTTAAAAAAACAACCCATAAAAGCATGCACACAGATATCGTGTTTAAACACCATTACCCGAAGTGGAAATGTAGCTACCTAAACGATAGAGAAGGATCGGTCGCGTAAGGTAAAAAAAATCGCACCATTGACGAACCTCGGAGCTCTAGCCGAGGAACAGAGAGGAAAAATCCCATCAGTTTAAAGCAAGAAGGACTGAACAGATCTTGTAACAGGAAGTAGAAGGCGGAAGAACCTTGCTTCACTTTGCTTTACTTTAATAGTGGAATAAGCACTCGTGTACTTTTATACATCTAGTCCCCGTTTGTATGCAATTTTTTTTTGTAAATCATGTCCTCTATTCCCACTGGCACACGATGGCCTACTCTTACGAAAAGCGGAACAGGATTTAACCTGTGCGCAAGATGTTCTGCGTGCTGTTCGCTTACGGGGCCTCGGTTTAGACTATATAGTCTCATCCGAAGGACTTTTGGGGAGAGTGGAGTCAGCACTGATGGTTAACTCCAGAGGAAAAATCCCCTCGAACGGAGGCACCAGAAGTAGGAAGGGGTTGAGAGACGTTTTGCTCAGGCTCCATTATGGATCCAGGTCTGTTTCAGCAATGTCCTGCCAGCTTCAGGCCTGAGGATCAGGGAGAGGAGATCCAGACTGATGTCTATCGTGTTGAACTCTGACAGCCGTCAGGGTACGCAGCCTCATTGAACTTTCCTTTGTGTCACATGTTTGCTTAAATTAATCAAGCGCTTTGATTTCTTTTTTGCAAGATACAGCGCTACATAAATTCCATTTATTCTTATAATTATGATACTACTACTACTGCTACTACTACTACTATACATACTACTACTACTACTACTACTACTACTACTACTACTACTATACTACTACTACTACTACTACTACTACTACTATACTGATGATGATGATGATGATGATGATGATGATGATGATGATGGATGATGATGATGATGATGATGATATCATCATCATCATCATCATCATCATCATCATCATCATCATCATCATCATCATCATCATCATCATCATCATCATCAATCATTTGAAGAACTGTCGAAGAGAAAAAGGGATTCCAATCCTTTACAAATACACAGGAAGTACATAATTATTATTCGTTTTCAAATAATTTATCAATCCGGGATACTTGATTTTTTAAATTTTATTAAAGTGTTACAGGAAAAAAAGGATTAAAATTGTTAATGTGTGTAACAAGGCTTTAGTTCTAATCAAATATAAGTTAGAATTAATCTCTGCTCTCCTTTATTGTCTACCTACGTACCATCGTGGTTCTGTTAGGTCCCTAGTCCTTTTTATACACAAATCTCTGAAAATATTTGTATGCTCAACCAAAGTACCAACGCCACCTGTTAGCTGGCTGGTGATTGTGTATATAGTATTATAATGCTTAAAACTGTGAATATGTAAACCCTTGAGGAATGCTATAATTTCTGGGTTTTTTTTATCAGAATGTGGGCCTCCAAGACCACTAACACTAGAATTGAGAGGTTTATTTTCTTCCTTCTCTCTAATTAAGAATGCTAAACATCCCACTACTTTAAGGACATAGTAAAAGTTCTAGCCCACAAACATCAACACATTTGGCCAGAACGATCTTCATGTAGCATAAACAGAAGAAATGAAATGTTGAGTCATTATATTAGAATAATGTTTGTGGTTTGTCTTGAAATGAAAAAAAAAATTGGTAAACCGACATGGTGCCGTCAAAGTTTACATGTGCGTGATAGAAGACGTTGCAGTTTTTTTTTTCATACTCAAAGTTAAATATTGCGTGAAATACTTAAGAACAACTGTGTAGATCAAAGATACAGATGAGCAGATCTGAAAACCATACACATTTCTGCCATGCTATTTGGTTTGGTAACAGGCTGGAAAATGAGTTAATCTGAAAAATGAAGATATATTGCTAATGGTTTCTTATGAATTCAAGCAAGATTTTTAAAAAAAAAAGGTGCAACAGAAATTTATTTTACCAACGCAACCTTCTTAAAAAATGAAGAGGCCATAGACCTATCGGCACTAAGTGTACTCTATTAGAAAACTCCGTTATCGTGAAACACAAATCTTACAAATGCTCACAGCATTCTTGATTAATGCTTTCAAGTAGGACAGTTACGCAATTAAACTGTCGGCCTGTCTCTGGTATGTATTTTTATCCTTTGCAGAAATGTTCTATTGGGTACATTGGCAAACTAACTGTTGAGTTCCCCCAAAAGACACATAAATAGTGTGATGTGTTTTATAGCTTTAGTGAACCTAACAAAAAAAATGTATTTGTAAAGAAAATTCAAGATGAGTCTTTGAGGGATTGGTTTATGATGGTTTTATGAAGCAACGTTAAATGTAACGTACTTATTTAGAATTAGAAAAGCAATACAACACTCCGTGGGACAGATATATGAAAGCACCGTCTTTGATTGCCAAATATGGCGATTACCAACCCATCCCATCTCCACCCAGATTCACCCAGGTTTTGCATGCCTTTACATTTACAGGAAAATACCCTGTCGATATATACATTCAGAGGGTAATGAAAAGAAGTTTTAGGAGTTGTGTCTTACATTCATGTGCTTCATAGGTTTAATAAAATAAATTTTAAGAGTGTGTGTCATACATTCCGTTGCTGTGCTTTTCATTAAAAATACTAGTTACCTTTGACGTCAAATATATGCCAAACTCCGGAAACACGCTTATTTGACAAAGTTGTGCAAGATATATATATATATATATATATATATATATATATATATATATATATATATATATCTCCATCTCTGCAACTGATGGAGATAGCAGGAACACATTGCTTGGAACACCCAGTTATGTGAAGAAGAAAACAAATCGATTTTTTTTTGCCAGCAAATTAAGCAATGATGATGATGATGGTGATGATGATGATGATGAGGATGAGGATGAGGATGATGATGATAAGCCCAGCTGCTATTGAACAGGAGAGAATGTTCAACTGACTTAAACAGTACACATCATTGTTAATAACCCAGCTAGGGGTAAGGACAGGAACAGGAAATGACGTCACAATCAATGAAAATCCTGTTACCACTGAGGTCTTGTACACATAGGCAAGGGCACACAAGTCAAACGAATGCCTCTGGGGCCCAGATATTTACCCAGCTGGGAGGATTGAGAAAGAAGACAGGGGACAAGCCTCCAGAACGAAACGTGTTCCCTTTCTGTCTGTTCTGCACGCGAGAGAGTGTGTCATTCTGATTCAGAAAACAAGGGAACCCTGACTGTGCTGGTGGTGTTGAGGCTTCCATTCTGGTGGCCACAGGGGATGTGGGGATTGCTTGTCTTGTTTGTGATACAATTTGATCATTTTCTGATATTTTTACTTTAAAAGTTGCTAGATTCCTATTTAGGTGCGTTCCTGACTCCTCCTACTCTTCCTCCTCCTCCTCCTCCTCCTCCTCCTCCTCCTCCTCCTCCTTCTTCTTCTTCTTCTCTTCTTCTTCTTCTTCTTCTTCTTCTTCTTCTTCTCTTCTTCTTCTTCTTCTTCTTCTTCTCCTTCTCCTTCTTCTCCTTCTTTGCATTCTTTGCATTCTTTGCATTCTTCTTTTACTTTGCATTCTTCTTCTTTGCATTCTTCTTTTACTTTGCATTTTTCTTCTTTGCATTCTTCTTTTACTTTGCATTTTTCTTCTTTGCATTCTTCTTTTACTTTGCATTTTTCTTCTTTGCATTCTTCTTTTACTTTGCATTCTTCTTTGCATTCATCTTTTACTTTGCATTCTTCTTCTTGGTAATCTTCTTCTTTGCAATCTTCTTCTTCTTCTTCTTCTTCTTCTTCTTCTTCTTTCTTCTTCTTCTTCTTCTTCTTCTTCTTCTTCTTACTACTTCTTCTTCTTCTTCTTCTTCTTCTTCTTCTTCTTCTTCTTCTTCTTCTTCGTTGCATTCTTCTTTGCATTCTTCTTTGCATTCTTTGCATTCTTCTTCTTTGCATTCTTCTTCTTCCAGTGTAGTGTAGTGTAGTGTAGTGTAGTGTAGTGTAGTGTAGTGTAGTGTAGTGTAGTGTAGTGTAGTTTAGTGTAGTGTAGTGTAGTGTAGTGCAGTGGATGAATGAATGAATGAATGAATGAACATTTTTATTGAGGGAAAAGATTAAGCACAATGGTGGCTTGTTTTCATCCAGCCGTAAGTGGAGTGGAGTGGAATGGAGTGTGGTGTGGTGTGGTGTGGTGTGGTGTTGTGTGGTGTGGTGTGGTGGAGTGGAGTGGAGTGGAGTGGAGTTTAGAGTACTGTAGTGCAGTGCTCTGTAGTGTAGTGTAGTGTAGTGACCAGTGACAGAGATGATTGAAAGTCGCAAACATCGCGTGCACGTGCACATCTCAGCTCTTTGATGCATTTCTCTGGCTGCCTATGGTCTTATCCTCAGAGGTTCCACAGACATCACCTTTCTTCCCCTCTCTAGCGGCAGATTAGCCCCCTGTCTGACCCTTACGAAGTGTGGAACAGGATTTAACGTGTGCGCAAGATGTAGTGTAGTGTAGTGTAGTGTAGTGTAGTGTAGTGTAGTGTAGTGTAGTGTAGTGTAGTGTAGTGTAGTGTAGCGTAGTGTAGTGTAGTGTAGCGTAGTGTACTCTACTCTACTGTACTCTACTGTACTCTACTGTACTCAACTGTAGTTTAGAGTATTGTAGTGCAGTGCACTGTTAGTGTAGTGTAGTGACCAGTAATAGAAACGATAGTTGCAAACATCGCGTGCACGTGCACATCTCTGCTCTCTGATGCATTCTCTGGCTGCCCATGGTCCTATCCTCAGAGAGTTCCACAGACATGATCCCCTTTCTTCCCCTCTCTAGCGGCAGATTAGCCCCCAGTCTGACCCT
>CM060325.1:39461077-39481077 GCA_030674155.1 Stramonita haemastoma
ATATAATACATGGAATTTGTATAGCGCTATATCTTGCAAAAACAAATCAAAGCGCACACTACACACAAACACACACTACCACACACGCACACACACACATACACACACACTACACACACACACAAGCACACACATACACACACACGCACACACAGTCACACACACACACCACACACCACACAACACAACCCAGTCGATCTACAGACAGATAACATTAATGTTATTTTGCAAATAATGAGGAACGAAGATGCTGGAAACACTGTGGGAGGTTAACTACCCTAAAGATGGATGGTTGACATGATTCCTAGAGCTCAGTCAGCATTCTCATTCATCTGTCGCCATCCTTGACTGCTTCTACATAGGGGTCAGTACAGAGCCACGGCATGTACATATTTCTTCTTCTTCAGAGATCCTCATCCCTAGCTAAGTGCTTTCTGTGTCAGAATGCTGCTCCGGCTTGGTTATACTGATCATCTCGACAAGAGTAATTCATCATCATTATCGACGAAAGATTAGTACCAAAAATTAATGAAAATTAAAGTTGTTGTTAAAAACATATTTTGATAATGTTACTTTATCATTAGTCAGTTTTGTATGTTAATCCATATCTATTTTGTCATTTTCAAAGAATGCCATAATTATACAGTCAGGTCAACTTAGACGAGTGGTCCATACTGGCATATTATGTCCAAAATACTGCAATTAAGAGATTTTTTCCCCTTTTTTATCAATAAAATCTTTGATGAATCATTTTCAAAATAGCGAAGATGTTGTGGAACCAGTTACTTTCACTCTTTTACTTCCACTGCTTTGTTCTGAATTAACAAAAAATATATACATATATGTGAAGATTTATTTTGAATAGATGAAGCATTAAATATTGATTGTAAATCATCTAAGTCTAAAACAGAAGTATCCATTTTAAAGCTAGGAGTGTACAATAGCTAAATGGTGTCTTTTTAACTAGATTTTAAAATTCTCTTTTTTATCGAACTCTGTCAAAATGACAACGGTTTCCGTGTCTTCTCCATGCCCTGTCCAGAATGAAATAGACACTATCAAGATCCCATCAGTTATAGGCACCCATCAATCTCGGAAGACTATGTTATGGAGTTGCGCTCTAGTCTTGAGAGCGCAAAGCCTGGGTAAGTAAGTATGGATGGCAAGCTGTTACCCATACAGCAGACGCCTCTGGAATGATCCATTGGAAAGGCAATGACCGATACGAATGGTTCCAGTACCGTTGCAGGAGCCACCAGAACGTTGCCATATACAGCCCCGAGCTGCCCTGGGACTCCAACTCCCCGATATTTCCTCGGGGATGGTGTCTAAACACGACACCTGTGTGCATGCTGGGTTTTGTTTTTAATTTTGTCATCCGCTCCTACCGGCACACGATGGCCTGATCTTCCGAAAGGCGGAACGGGGTTTTAACGTGTGTGCAAGATGTTCTGCGTGCGTTCACACACGGGGCCTTGGTTTATAGCCTCATCCCATCACTGCTACACGAAAGCCAGCGAGTTGACAAGTATCCTATAAATATAACCTTTACAACTCTCAGTGATTTTGTGTGCTGTGTGAGACCAAAGTTGAATCCTTTCAGCGGTACATCAATGCTAGCAATTTGTGTGTCTCAATGTATACTCCCTTTCAAACCGGAGTTCCTACAAAAAGTTTCTCACAAATCTCATGGCATTTTACTCGCAAAACCTCCTATCTGACCTGTCCTTCTCAATCTAATTCAATCGGAAATATTTACTGCCTCTAGGATTTGAATGTTCTAACAGCCTGTGCCAAACCCTGATGTTTTAAACCTGGGTCTTTACTTACTGATATACATTATTCTTTCTTTAGTCATTCTTGATTAACTCTGTTTCCGGCATGTTTTAGTGGGTTTGTACCTATCATTTTCTTTAATCTAGATTGCAGGATGTTTCTTTTTTATATGAAAAACAGTTTTTTTAATTAGGACAGTTCGCCTAAAACTATGACAATGGCTTGTGCTATCTCAAGTGGTAAATGTGTTTTTATTTATTGCTTTTAGCTGTGCTTGTAACCCACATGAATTTCTCGTGATTTTGAGATACACAAAGTTTGTATTGTATTGTATTGTATTGTATTGTAGATATGCACTTGTGTGTGAAGGAGCACAGGTGTATGTATGTTTATTGGCGTGCATGTTCATACGTACAAACATACGTATGCATTTAATGAGCTGTAGCAGTAGCAATAGCAGTAACAATCACAGCAGCAATAACACTAACAACAACAATAACAACAGACACAGATAAATGCACAAACATGCACACACACACACACACACACACATACACACACACCACATCACACACATACACACACACACACACACACACACACACACACACACGCACGCACGCACACACACACACACACACACACACACACACACACATACACACAGTATGCCATTTGTGACCCGGAGGAAACAGACAACAACAGTTAAAGAAAAGCAAATGTGCCCTTGTGCCGTGTTTAGACATCACCTCATTAAGTCAGATAGCGGCTACCTGAATAGTCGCATACGCAAAATATCTCCATTGGTGAATACCGGAGCTCTAGCCGAGGAACAACAAAATAAACTCAAAAAATAAGCAAACAAAAAGCATTACTTTTGTTCATTACAACCCAGTAAAAGAAACATCGCAGCATGGAAAGTGGAAACAGAGCTCAAAGCTAAACTTAATTCAAGAATATGATAATCATTAAATATAATTGTTATTATTATATTTATACCACTTTAAATCACAGCAGATTTCTACGCGTAAAATTCGGGCTACTCTCCCCAGGGAGAGCGCCTTGCCACCAGAGCAGCGCCACTCATTATATTCTTCCGTTCCTGTCTGCAACTGTATTTGTTTCCTTATCAGTGTGCCTTTTTGTTTGTTTTTCTTTTTGTCCCCTTTTTGTCTTCTTTTTTTACAGAACTTTGCCAGGGATAACACTGTTATTGTCCTTAGGCTCTTTTACGTGCGCTAAAAAAAATGGGTGTAACACACAGAACCTCAATTCATCGTATCATCCGAAATACTAGCACCCAGACCACCACTCATGGTGTAATAGATGGGGGAGGGGGGGGAGTTCATGACCCACACGGGAACCACAGCACACTTCCGACCAGGAGTTTTCGCTTTCTAGGCAGGTGCGTTAGTAACCTCTAGAATACGATCCAGCATGCCAAGGCAGCAAGACAGTCAGCCTTTTCTCCCATTGTTCTCTATCTTTTCCCCTGCCATTCATCATCCCTTGACGTGCTAATGTGTCTGTCGTGGCCTAGGGAACAAGAAGACATTAGCCACAGTCAGTCAACTAGGATGAAGTTGTTAATGGGTACCGAGTTCTTAGTGTCTAATGGCAGGACTAGGAGGAGAAAGAGAGAATACGGACTGTCATTGTTCACTGACTCCCCCATGTGTGTGTTTCTATTAATGTATTTATTTATTTATTTACTTGTTTAATTGTTATTTACTTTATTGTTTTATATCGAGGATAATGAGATAAGCACTCATGTGCTTTTTTTTACATCCAGTAACCACTAACACTCAAACTTGAAACCAAAAGTTCTAATGCATTCCACAATGGAACGGAAAACAAAAACAAAACTTCCCTCAAACATGAAGTTTGAAAATGGACAAGACAGCTAATGCCCTGAGAGCTAGAACACCCCGTGCCAGGTTTTCAGCCTTTTCCCCTTCTTTCATTTCTTTCTTTCTTTTTTTCTTTCTTTTTTATCGTTCTTTCTTTTTGTTTCTTTCTTTCTTGTCTTTCTGTCTTTCTGTCTTTCTGTCTGTCTTTTCTTTCTTTCATTTTTTTCTTTCTTTCCATCTTTCCATCTTTCTTTCTGTCTTTCTTTCTTTCTGTCTTTCTTTCTTTCTTTCTTTCTTTCTTTCTTTCTTTCTTTCTTTCTTTTTTTCTTTCCTTCTTTCTGTCTTTTTGTCTGTCTTTCTGTCTGTCTTTCTGCCTTTCTTTCCTTCTTTTTGTCTTTCTGTCTTTTTGTCTGTCTGTCTGTCTTTCTTTCTTCATTTCTTTCTTTCTTTTTTTTTCGTTCGTTTTGTCTTTCTTTCTTTCTGTCTTTCCTTCTTTTCTTCCTTTCTGTCCTTCATTCTATCCATTGTGTGTCGTTCCTCATCGCGTGATGTGCTAATGCGTCTGGCATGGTGTGAAGAACAGAACACTGACTTGGAGCAAATAGGCTGTAGGTGTTAATGTCTGTCACCTTTGCTCCTTTAATTGCATGAGAGGGGGTGAGAGTGCAGACTCTCTGTCTCTTTCTCTGTTTGTGTATCTGTCTGTTTTTTTCTCTCTGTCTTTGTCTCTCTGTCTTTCTCTTTCTCTGTCTTTGTCTCTGTGTCTGTCTGTCTCTCTGTCTCTATCTCTGTGTCTGTCTGTCTCTCTGTCTCTGTCTGTCTGTCTCTGTCTGTGTGTCTGTGTGTCTGTGTGTCTGTTTTTCTGTGTGTCTGTGTGTCTGTGTGTCTGTGTGTCTGTGTGTCTGTGTGTCTGTGTGTCTGTCTGTCTGTCTGTCTGTCTCTCTCTCTCTCTCTCTCTCTCTCTCTCTCTCTTCTCTCTCTCTCTCTCTCTCTCTCTCTCTCTCTCTCCTCTCTCTCTCTCTCTCTCTGAGTGGGAGTATGTGTGTGAGAGGGAGAACGGTGAACACTGAAACTGTTTATTGTACATCGGCTTTACACCACAATACGAGAGAGAGAGAGAGAGAGAGAGAGAGAGAGAGAGAGAGAGAGAGAGAGAGAGAGAGAGAGAGAGAGAGAGAGAGAGAGGAGAGAGGAGAGGGGGGGGGGGGGGGTTGTGTAAACTGTTTATTGTCGAGTAGTCCAATGGTTAATGCAAGGATATTGGGCAAAACCTGCAAATGAGAGTGACAGCATGTTTCTCAGCATACACATACTTTGGACACTCCTGCACAATACTGGCATAGGAAACACCATGTTGTCCATGTGTTTCCCCACTTGTTAAATACTTTTTTCTATCATGCAGACATGCCTTCTGAGTGATTATAAATATAAACCACAGAGGCATTCCTTGTTTGTTTGCTTGTTAGTTTTTCTTTCTTCTTAGTTTATTAATTAATGTTTATTCGCCAGAGGGTGATTGAAACAATGATACCACTTATCATATACCAAACATAACCTTCTTCTCCCTCCCAACTCAACCAGTTCCCCAGCATCCTATCCCCTCCTATCCCCCACTGTTAAAACCCCCTTTACCTACCACCTTTCCCCTTCCTACCTTTCTCCTCTCCCCAATATACTAATTAATTTCTTCCTATCTCTCCCCCTCTCCTATCTTCCCCTATCCCCCTCCCCCCCCCTCCTCCTTCCCCTCCTGTCCTATCTCCCCCTACCTCCCTCCTCCTGTCCTATCTCCCCTCTCCTATCTCCCCCCTCCTCCTCCCTCTCCTGTCCTATCTCCCCCCTCCTCCTCCCTCTCCTGTCCTATCTCCCCCCTCCTGTCCTATCTGCCCCCCTCCTGTCCTATCTCCCCCCTCCTCCTGTCCTATCTCCCCTCTCCTATCTCCCCCCTCCTCCTCCCTCTCCTGTCCTATCTCCCCCCTCCTGTCCTATCTGCCCCCTCCTGTCCTATCTGCCCCCCTCCTCCTCCCCCTCCTGTCCTATCTCCCCCCTCCTCCTCCCTCTCCTGTCCTATCTGCCCCCCTCCTGTCCTATCTCCCCCCTCCTCCTCCCCCCTCCTGTCCTACCTCCCCCCTCCTATCTTCCCCTCCCTCTCCTGTTCTCTGTCCCCCTCCTCCTTCCTCTCCTGTTCTCTGTCCCCCTCCTCCTTCCTCTCCTCTCTCCCCCTCCTCCTTCCTCTCCTGTCCTATCTCCCCCTCCTCCTCTCTCACCTGTCCTATCTCTCTCCTCCTGTCCTATCTCCCCCCTCCTGTCCTATCTCCCCCTCCTCCTCCCTCTCCTGTCCTATCTCCCCCTCCTGTCCTATCTCCCCCTCCCTCGTCTGTCCTATCTCCCCCCTGTCCCCCATCCTGTCCAACCCCCCCCCCCTCCTACCTCTCCCCCATCCTGTCCACCCCCCCTCCTCCATCCTGTCCAACCCCCCTCCTACTCCCCTCCTATCTCTCCCCCGTAACCTCCTGTCCTATCTACCCACGGCGGCCTCCTCCTCCCCCTCCCTCTCATCCAGACACAAACACAGGAAGATAGACAACACATCTCCTCCAAAGCTCAGAGGATTAGAAGTTAGGGGGAGATCCCTCATAGAGATCTGCCATTTCTAACTCAGCTTAATTAAGTTACTGCAATCTAATTTTTAGGGCATGTTATCAAACAAACAGTTCCAAACTTTGAAGGTGTTTTCCTGTATTAGTTTAAAAATGAAAAAAAGATATATATTTACAATCATTTCCTTTATCTTGTACTTGTTCAAGACAGGTAAACAGCAATTCCTACAAATTCATATAAAAGTTGTTGCTTCTTTTCCATGATATGTCAACTTTTATCTGGACTACTAAGCAACTTTAAACAATTAAAAGGGATTGAATTGTTTAAGATAGTCTCTGAAGGGGAAGTAATAATGATATGAAATAGCCACACAGCATGTGTGTGTGTGTGTGTGTGTGTGTGTGTGTGTGTGTGTGTGTGTGTGTGTGTGTGTGTGTGTGTGTGTGTGTGTGTGTGTGTGTGTGTGTTTATTTCTCTTTCTCTATTTCTGGTCCATTGGTCTGGAATTACGCCCCTCTCTCACTTCGCTAAAAGCCTACTTATGACAGTTTTCAATCCAGCCTCAAGATACACTTATTTCAAACATTAAAATTTCCCCTCCTGTTTCATTTCTTATCTGTCCCTGTATTGCCCCCAGATAATAAATTTGCCAGTGGCAACTGTCTTCAAACTGTAAGTTGTTTTACCTGTGTTAATTTATGCTGCACGTATTTAGAATTTCTTACACATTTTATATGCTGATAAAACGTTAATTTATTTTAAGGCAATATTACCCCCCTTCAAAGGCTGTCATAACAGTTATGTTCTTTTTTATTTTTTTAAGTTTCTCAGAAGTCCAGAGGAAAATCTGTATCTAATGTAAATGAAGCAGCAATTTTTTTATATAAAATTGTAGACTGTGCTGTTTACCTGTCTGAAACAAGTACATGGTGATAAGAAATGTTTAAGATAAAGTTTTTTTTTTTCAATTTCTGATCAGACTTAGGAAAAGAACCTGTAAAGTGTGGTATTGTTAGTGCAATAATATGTTGCAAAACTATGAAGGCAACAACTTAAGCTTTGAATTAGGAATGTCAGATCTCTACGGGGATCGCCCCCTAACTTCCAATCCTCTGAGCTTTGGAGGAGATGTGTTGTCTATCTTCCCATGTTTGTGCTTATTTTTTTTCTATTTTGGTGAGGAGGGGGATAGGCAGGGGGGTGGGGAGGAAGGGGATAAGTAAAGAGAGGAGGAGATGGAATAGGCAGAAGGAGGGGGGAGGAGGGAGAGAGGATAGGTAGGGAAAAGATGGGGAGGGGGTAGTTAGGGAGGAGAGGTGGGGAGGAGAGGTGGGGAGGAGAGGTGGGGGATAGGTAGGGGATAGGTAGGGAAAAGAGGGGAGGGGTGGATAGGTGGAGGGGTGGGGGGATAGGTAGGGAAAAGAGGGGAGGAGAGGTAGGGGGATAGGTAGGGAGGGGAGGAGGGGGGGAGGAGGGGGGGAGGAGAGGGGTAGGTGGGGGGGAGGAGAGGGGGTAGGTAGGGGGGGAGGGAGGGAGGAGGGGGATAGGGAGGGATGGAGGTAGGGGGGGATTGGTAGGGGGAGGAGAAAGGGATGGGTGGATAGGTAGGGGGAGGAGATGTAGAGGGTGAGAGGAGAATAGATAGGTGGGATGGGGATATGGAGGATTTAAAATATCAAAATTGCTCATTTCCAGGAGACTTGCATAACTGCACTGTTTACCATAACTCCCAGGGGGGCACAGATTCATCGTTTCCCACGCTAATATTGTTCACTGTGATAGTAAGTATCTGTATACAAACTGGCTTGCTGTCACTCTTCATGTCAGAATTTAATCCTTGGCGGCTGTGCTTGAGCTTTATATTGACTTTTGTTTGTATGCATGTGTGTCAGTAATATAGAAACGCACAAGAATGACTACAAAGGAAAGGCGTTTGTCACTGTGGAAGATATTTATTAAACTATTACTTATACACTTCTTCATTTTTTTATCTGGTTAGTTATGTATTCGTTTATTGGTTTGCTCTTTCGTTTAATTGTTTATTTTTCCTCTTTGTGATGAGGACTTGGGGTAAAGAAGCCACAGGCTTTTCCTAGTACATTCAATAATTACATTCGAGTTCAAGTTCCCTCTCTCTCTTTGCGTGCACGCATGTTTAAGTCAAAGCCAAAAATTTATTTCCAGATTGTACATTGAATAAGCATATATGCGAGTGTGCGTGCGTGAGTGCGTGCGTGCGTGCGTGCGTGAGTGCGTGCGAGCGCGCGCACGCGCGTGTGCGTGTGTGTTTATTTTTTATTTGATTTTATGTTATTCTTTTATATCGAGGATACTATGTCTGCTTTCTCAGACTCCTTGGCATCTCTTACAAAGACCACATTAATAACGAGTAAGTGAGAATCAGAATCGGTCAAGCCATCGGGCCCTTTGAAGATCTGACCATAGTCAAAAAACGCAAACTGAAGTGGTATGGGCACGTCGCAAGATCAACAGGGCTTGCCAAGACGATTCTGCAGGTAACTGTGCAAGGCGGGAGATAGAGAGGCAGGCAGAGAAAGAGATGGGAGGACAACATCCAAGAGTGGACGGGCCTCAGGCTAAGTGACACCCTGAGAAAGGTCGAGGACAGAGGGAAATGGAGAGAGCTGGTTGCGAGGTCTTCCGTGGCGCCCCTACGGTCTAAATAGACTACGGGATAGAAGAAGAAGAAGAAGAAGAAGAAGAAGAAGAAGAAGAAGAAGAAGAAGAAGAAGAAGAAGAAGAAGAAGAAGAAGAAGAAGAAGAAGAAAATATCGAGGATAATGGGATAAGCACTCATATGCTTTTTTTCATCCAGTCCCCGTGTGTATGCAGTTGTATAAATAGTGTCATCTGTTCCCACCGGCACACAATGGCCTACTCTTACGAAAAGCGGAACAGGGTTTAACGTGTGCGCAAGATGTTCTGCGTGCGTTCGCACACGGGGCCTCGGTTTACAGTCTCACCCAAAAGACTTTTAGGGAGAGTGGAGTCAGTACTGATGTTAACCACAGGGGAAAAATCCCCTAGAACGGGAATCGAACTCGGGTCGTCAAAATGCCAGCGCAATGTTCTGACCACTAGGCTATCCCGTCCTCTGTGGTGTGTGTGTGTGTGTGTGTGTGTGTGTGTGTGTGTGTGTGTGTGTGTGTGTGTGTGTGTGTGTGTGTGCGTGTGTGTCTATGTGTGTGTGCGTGTGTGTGTGTTTGTGTGTGTGTGTGTGTGTGTTTACAACTTTCCTGATTCAACCAGTACACAGGTTTTGTCTGCACTGTGTTCAAAGCTGACCCCTATGCCTTTCTAGTGTTCTGCACCAACGGAACTGCTTCTCTCTCTTATCTTCTCTCACACTTAACTGTGGCCAATAGGTACCACTATTTCTCTGGCTGAACTGCTTAAAAGTAATGGTATCTTTGGGTTGGGCTTTTTTTTTCGTTCCTTGGCTATAGTTCTAATATTCTCCAAATGCTGATGTGAAATTTTGCGCATGCCATTATTTGCTTACTGTTCATATCGGGGGACGGATAGCATAATGGTCATAACATTGCGCTCGTAATCTGACGACCTGAGTTCGATTCCCTGTCGAGGGGACTTTTCCCCTGGAGTTTATATCAGTGCTGACTCCATTCTCCCCAAAAGTCTTTCGGATGAGACTGTATACCGAGGCCCCGTGTGTCAACGCACGCAGAACATCTTGCGCACACGTTAAATCCTGTTCCGCTTTTCGTAGGAGTAGGCTATGTGTACCGCTGGGAACAGATGACAATATTTACAAAACTGCATATACACGGGGACTGGATGAAAAAAAGCACGTGATTGCTTATTCTGTTATCCTCGATATAAAAGAATAAATAAATAAAATCGCTGCGTTTCAATTTCCAAACTGTCTAAAAATGACACCAGTGTGCATTAAAAAAAAAATGGTGATTTGTTCCTAACGGCACATGTCAGCCTACATTTCTGTAAGGCAAAAATGGCTTTAACTTGTATGTAAAATTATCTCTGTGTGTTTTCGAGGGAGTAGAGTCAATACTGTTGTTAACTCTAAGGGGAGTTAACCCAGATGCCCTCAGATGATCATCTTGGCAGTAGCTTTAATCCACGCTGTCAGATAGCGAGCTGAACGCTTTGAGTGCAAGGTTATCCCACCCCCAATCTCTCAGTTCGAAATAGAAGGAATGTGCTTATCCAGAAGCCAGATGAACTAGAGACTAAGAGACAGAGCTGGCAAAGGGACTGATAAGTCATCTGGGCTTCGCTGGGATTTTAGCAGATAGACAGGCGGCGGGATAGCTCAGTGGTCAGAACACTCGCTTTCCCTAAAGCTAATGTTAAGTGGCATCGAGCGTGGTTACCGGTTAGATAGGTGACCAGTACAGTGCCCCCTAGTTCACCCAGCTGTAAATGGGTAACTGCTCTCTTTAGGGCCAGGGAAGGTAAAGCAGCGAGGGAGAGGAGATGAGCAGCGCTCTTCATTGAGAAGCTGAGGTCTCTAATGCCTTGCTCCCCTACGATCACATAGGTTATGGGACAAAATTAATTTGCCTGTGCCTAGACAGGCTGCATGATTCTACTATTAGGGGTATATAACGTGAATATTGAATAAATGATATTATTATTACATTTTTTTACCACTTGTAAGTGTAAGAAATTTAGCGTTTCACCTTTCTAGTCGTTTTTTTTTGTAACTCTCTCATCTCAATATGGTTTTTTTAGTCTTGTTCTTATTCTTGATTTTGTTGGTGGTGGTGGTGGTGGTAGTGGTGGTGGTGTTCTTGTTTTTGTTATTGTTGTTGTTGTGTTGTTGTTGTTGTTGTTGTTGTTGTTGTTCTTCTTCTTCTTCTTCTTCTCTTCTTCTTCTTCTTCTTCTTCTTCTTCTTCTTCTTCTTCTTCTTCTTCTTCTTCTTCTGCCTCGCAATTCTTCTTCTTCGCAATTCTTCTTCTTCACAATTCTTCTTCTTCACAATTCTTCTTCTTCGCAATTCTTTTTCTTTGCAATTCTTCTTCTTCGCAATTCTTCATTTTCCTTATTTCTGTATTCTTTCTCTGAGTGTTTGTCTGTGTTTATTTTTATACTTGAACAAACATCCAACAGTCAAAGTCACTCAGTAACGAAGTGATTATGATGTTCAAGACAGACCTACCTCACCATATTCCTTGCCGTTTCTATGTTCTTCTGTTAGTGTAACTGACACAATCTTTTGACACCGCTATTTTTTCTGTCGATGGAATGTTTGGGAAACAATCAATCAATTTTTTTTTCTAGCGTCCACTCTCTCTTGCTTTACTGTGTAGTGGGCACACACCGATACAAACGACAACGGTGAAAAATCCCCCCCCCCCAAAAAAAAAAAAGTCTCGTCATACAAAGTCACAATTCCTTTATCTCTACTTTTTATATATACAAAACATTTTGTTTAAATCACCATTCCAAATTTCAAAAAAAGAAACGAGACATTTTAACCCATAAATATTCACACAGAGACTTGAAAATTCTGGCACCGCACGCTAAATGATTAAGCTCTGCTCTGAGCTGTTCTGGCAGATTCACTTCATGGCACAGCAATTTCTAAAGGGTCTGGAACTGGGGTAATAGCTCCCAGGGTATCAAGAGGAGGGGTCAACGTTTCTCACATAATGCCTTTTACCCCTTTAGGGATTTTCGTCATCATAAATCTTGTGACATGGGCAGTGAATGAATGGATAATGCCTTTGAGGTTTGCTCCCTAAAGTCCTGCAAGAAATTGTTTAAAATTTGGTCGCAGTAACTGGGATAAAACTGGTGGAAAATTGTAATATAATATTATCTCATAAGTCACTTCACTTCACACACATACACACACTGACACGCATGCCAGTGACACACACACACACACACACACAGACACACACACACAGACACACACACACACACACACACACACACACACACACACACACACACACACACACACACACACACACACACACACACACATACGTGAGCATACACCTCCCTCCTCCCCCCTCCTCTCCCATGAATTTCGAGCAAACAATTACAAGAACTTGCTATTGTCCTGCGTATGTCTATACATCTGTAAACATGTACAATAGACAAACACCCACATATACAGCTAGAGACAGTTGTCTGTTTGTTTGTGTGTTTTTTTTTTTTGGGGGGGGGGGTGTTGTTTTGTTAGATCTCCGTCTTCAAAATTTTCTAAGAACTGGCGTGAATTTCTTTGTGAAATTTATTGTTGGGTTGTTGTGCGTTCCCCAGCTTAACACCTCGTAGTAACTGGTACTGGTAACTTGTTTTCAGAACGTACGTGGTCGATGGAAAGCGAGGCTTCTCCAGGGGCCAGAATATCGAGGGCGGCTCTTACCTCTTTTCCTTCACTGCTTTACTGTCTTTCTCCCCAAAGAGGGGTGGTACCCATTGACTAGTAGGTGAAGAGGGAGAGTGTACTGAAGCTAAGGCACGCAAATTAATAGTCATCCATCCATCTGGTGACCACGCTCAATGCTGCTTAACCTTAGCTTGAGGAAAGTCGTGTGCTCTGACGTGACCGCTGAGCTATCCTGTTTCCTTCTCTCCAAAAATGCATACTGTCTCACTGATTACACAGGAGATTCATTGTAGGACTGCAAGTATATACTGGTTTTAAGAACTTTGTGTACGCCAGGGATGTTTTATGTCATCATATTATAAACAGTCATATTCGAATTTCAGGTGATATCTCTCTCCAGCAAAAGAAAGTGCAGGCTATTATGTTATGGTTTTGTTATGAGAGAAAGCCATACACACAAAGCACTTCAAAGCATAACGTATTAATTTTGATGCAGGCGTTCCCATTTTCCTTTCATTGATACATGAGGAAGCTTTTTCCTCCCGTGTCGGGGGGAGAGAGAGAGAGAGAGAGAGAGAGAGAGAGAGAGAGAGAGAGAGAGAGAGAGAGAGAGAGAGAGAGAGAGAGAGAGAGAGAGAGAGAGAGAGAGAGAGAGGGGGCGCCAGGCAAGACCAGGCAAGGCCAAAGCAAGGTAACACTCTTTATTCTTTTCAAGGATAGTAGAAAAGCACAGGAGATTTTTTTTTATACTTTACAACACGTCCTTCTAATTACTAGAGAGTATAATGATTATGATATCAAAATCTAGATGTATATACTATAAAATTGAGTAAATATGTATTATGTTTCTCACTTTAGCAGCTTTCAGTCTGGGAAGTCTATGGAGTTGCCTTCGAGGTGTTTAAATCTGGCCCTTTGAAAGGCAAACTCCGATGCGCATGGTTCCAGTGCCGCCGAACGTGGTGATAGTGGTGGCGGTGGTGTTTGTTGTTGGTGAGGGTGGGGGTGACTGTGGAGGTTTTGGTGGTGGGGGTGGTAGAGGTAGTGGCGTTGGTGTTTATTGTTGGTGGGGGTAGTGGTGGTAGCGTTGGTGTTTGTTGTTGGTCGGGGTTGGTTGTTATGAAGGCGGCGGTGACGGTTGTTGTGGTAGTTGTGGTGGGTACTGGGGTGACTCCAGATAGTTTGTTGTTGGTTGGGGGGTGGGTGGGGGTTAGGTGGTGGTAGTGGTGGTGGTAATGGTAGTGGTGATGGTGGGTACTCCACATCTTCACACCTTGAGGGCAGACAGAGTGGCAGTCAACTCAGCTGGGAATCAATGCCCAGACCATGAAGTACAGACACTGAGAAGTCTGCTGGTGTGTCTATGTTTTGAAGCACAGTTGCATACAGGCAACGACATTCTGACTTTAAAAAATGTCGTCTTCTTGAATGGGGAATACAGTTTGTTATTCTAGCATCTTGATATGGATGAAAAACAACTCAGTATGACGACATTCTGACTTCAAATGATGTTGTCTTCTTGAATGGAGGGTGCAGTTTGTTATACTAGCATCTTGATATGGATGAAGAACAACTCAGTATGATATTGTTTTTGTCAAAGCACGACGATATTTTGATACAGGTTGTAGCATTTGCATTTTGCTTCTGTTAATATAACTGACAAAGTTGGGGTTTTTTTTGGCCTAGGTAAAATATACATAGTTTAAATCTTAAAAAAAGAAACATATACTTTTTATT
This sequence comes from Stramonita haemastoma, assembly GCA_030674155.1. Classification (NCBI taxonomy): domain Eukaryota; kingdom Metazoa; phylum Mollusca; class Gastropoda; order Neogastropoda; family Muricidae; genus Stramonita; species Stramonita haemastoma. The sequence goes on from CM060325.1 coordinate 39,475,389, forward strand.
CATTCATTCCTTGTCTAGAGCTCTGAGGTTCCACAATGGTGAGATTGTGTATATTGAACCGTTTTTACCCACCCTCAAGGTGGCCATATTCTGACTTTGGGGGAAAAACTCCCACTTTGGGGAATTAGCAGCCAGTGATTTAGATAACGAAATTGTTTTGCTTTGGTTTTAGTGAACGTAAGGGTTATCTATGTGCTTTTGTTGACTTCATTAACTTCCCCTTCTCTCTGTCTCTCTGTCTTTGTCTCTTTCTCTATGTCTCGCTTCTGTCTCTGTCTATGTCTCTCTCTTTGTGATCTGTCTCTCTGTCTGTCTGTCACTGTCTGTCTCTGTCTCTCTCTCTGTCTCTCTCTGTCTCTGTCTCTGTCTGTCTGTCTCTCTGTGCTACTGTTGCTTTCTTTCTCTCTGCAAGCTACAACATGGTCCAGTGAGGTGTTAACGCATTTGCTGTACTCAGGCCCCCTGGTCAGTACACCACTGAGAGGTTAAACTACGCGCGCTAATGTCTGCAACCCACCCTGTCTACCAAATTGGAAAAGACAGAAGGTAGTAGGAGGTGAGCATTTTGTGGTAATTACATTGTACTGTCTTTCAGATTTTGAGTTAAAAAAAGACCAAGGCTCATCTGTTTCTGTCACTAAGAGAACATCTGGAAAATGTCAATTTGGCCTGAAGAGTTTGGAGCCAGGCTCCAGGTTTTATCACAGTGAGGCAGCAAAATGAGTGGGTGGGTGGGTGTGGATCTTGGTGTAGTTGTGGGTGTAGGGAAGTGGGGTTGTGCATTCAACGTACGTGAGTTTTGTTTCCTGCTGAGAACAAACTGCACTGACGCTCTGATTGGTTATGCCATATGCTGTAACTGTATGTCTCATGCCATCTCCCCCCCCTGCACGCATAGACACACACACACAGTCTCATACACAAACACACTCATACATTTACAGAGAGAGAGGGGGAAGGAGAGAGAGAGAGAGAGAGAGGAGAGAGAGGAGAGAGAGAGAGAGAGAGAGAGAGAGAGAGAGAGAGAGAGAGAGAGAGAGAGAGAGAGAGAGAGAGAGAGAGAGAGAGAGAGAGAGAGAGAGAGAGAGAGAGAGAGAGGAGAGAGAGAGAGAGAGAGAGAGAGAGAGAGAGAGAGAGAGAGAGAGAAAAGAGAGAGAGAGAGAGAATGAGAGAGAGACAGATAGACAAATAAAGAGACAGGCAGACAGAGAGAAAGAAAGAAAGAAAGAAAGAGAGAGAGAGAGAGAGAGAGAGAGAGAGGAGAGAGAGAGAGAGAGAGAGAGAGAGAGACAGAGACAGAGACAGAGACAGAGACAGACAGACAGACAGACAGACAGACAGACAGACAAGACAGACAGACAGACAGACAGAGACTGAGACAGAGAGCAAGACAGAGAGAGAGACAAAGACAGAGACAGAGAGAAGGGGAAGTTAATGAAGTCAACAAAAGCACACCGATAACCATTACATTCACACTAAAAAACAAAGCAAAACAATTTCGTTATCTAAACCTGCTGGCTGCTGCTAATTCCCCTAAGTGCAGCATCCCCATCTCCCATCTCTGCTGTAAATCGTTCACTGAGGTGGTGTGCTAATGCACCTGCCTGCCTCAGCCACGAAAGCCAGAGTACCACTGCAACATTTGAGATCGTTAGCTGCACGTGCTAATGTCTGCCACCTTCACCACTTAAGTGCACCAACAGAAGCCCAGACAGAATCTTTGAAATAATTGAATTTCAGCTTGGCTGAAGTTGCCCTAGGCTTCATCTGTAAGCTGTGTCTGTTCACTGTGTGGGAGTGAGAGTGGAGGGGGGGGGGCAGAATTGGAAAGTGTCAGGATGATCTTGATAGGTATGGGTAATCAGGTGTATATTATTTTTGTTTTGCTTTTAAAAGTCTCTCCCATAAGGATTGTTGTGGGGACATGTCGATATAAATGGCATCCCTCCCATCTAAAACACACGAGAGAGAGAGAGAGAGAGAGAGAGAGAGAGAGAGAGAGAGAGACAGAGACAGAGACAGAGACAGAGAGATGGAGAGAGAGAGACAGAGAGAGAGAGGGAGAGAGAGAGAGGGAGAGAGAGAGAGAGAGGGGAGAGAGAGAGAGAGAGAGAGAGAGAGAGAGAGAGAGAGAGAGAGAGAGAGAGAGAGAGAGAGAGAGAGAGAGAGAGAGAGAGAGAGAGAGAGAGAGAGAGAGAGAGAGAGAGAGAGAGAGAGAGATCAAATAAAAAAAAATCAAAATTTTATTTCGAGATAGTACATTGAGTAAGCAATAAATTTGCTTTTTTTCATCAAGCCATCTATATAGCTAAAAAAACAAACAACAAAAACAACAACAAACAACAAAAAACCCAAACAAACAACAAAAAACCCAAACAAACAAACAAAACCAAAAGATACAAAATTCAAACAAAGAAACAAACAAATATAAAAAAATAATGAAAAGACAAAAATAAACATCCCCCCAAAATAAAAACAAAAACAACAACAACAACAAAACAACAACACTTAAACAAAAAACAGACAAGCTAGAAAAAAAACAAGAAAAAAAAAACAGCAAACCAACAGCAAGTACAACCAGAAAACCCTACTAAAAAAATATTTAAAGAGAGAGAGAGAGAGAGAGAGAGAGAGAGAGAGAGAGAGAGAGAGAGAGAGAGAGAGACAGACAGACAGACAGAGTGAGGAGAGAGAGAGAGGGGGGGGGGGGGGGGGGGGGGGGGGGGGGGTGGAACTCTCCATGAAAAAGGGGAGGCTGGTGGCTTGCTGACTGTTGTATTTAATTTAAAATAACCCCAAGAGGAACAGCCAGTGAAAGCCCCCCCTCCCTTTCTGCCTTATATTAGAGCTGCTAGTCCATCTCTATCATGAAACTTGACACCCATTGTTGGTAAACGTGGTCTTCAACAGGAAAATTTCTCTTGTTAGGCCTACCTAGGCTTGGATTGCCTTGTGACAAAACAAAGGGAAGTAATTACTTACCGGCATGGAAGAGTTAGTTCCCTTGACCTGCTTTCGTAGGTTTCTTTTTTCTCCTGTTTTTTTTTTCTTCTCTTTTTTACTTTTATAAAAATTTCCACGAATTTGCAGTGAGTACCATACCTGATCTTTCCATGCCAATCTCTCTCTCTTTCTCTTTATCCTTCTAAGTCTTTGGTAAAAGTAAAATTCAAGTAAATTTCAAGTACTTTTCAAGCACCTGGAGGCATATGCCTGATTTTTAAGGACTTTCAAAGCATTGTAAAAGGGGGTTCAAAATTGAAGGATTTTCCAGAACTCGCAATGACCGTACGAATCCTGTTTAAACATAACATTAATTTATCACAAGTGTTTATTGTTACTAGTGTTACACTATCAATTATAAAAATGGAAACATCAAAACGCCAGCTAAGCTGCTAATACGACTACTACTGTCATCCCCACCACCACCACTACTACTGTTCCTACCACCCCTGTGGTTACCTGGCAGACTTGGGTTTGCCCCTGTACAGGGGATTGCAGGAATCAGGGGGAGGGCACTCGGCAACGGATTTTTGTTGCTTAGGGGGAGAGCACTCCTGCGTATTGTTTTGTTTTGCTGAAAGGGTTTCTCCATGTTTGTTCTGCCTCTGCTGTCTATCCCTGACGGAATAGAGTTGTATGTCCGGTCTCTTTTTCCTGGCGGGAGTGGGTTGTGTGCCCCTGACCAAGGCACTGGCGGGGTCACAGGGGGTGCTGTCCTGACCCCCTTTAGCTGGGGAATCCGTGGGAGGAGTCTCCTTCCCATCTTTGCTCAGCTTCTGCCGTCTGTCACAGGGGGCGCTGTCCTGACCCCCTTTAGCTGGGGAATCCGTGGGAGGAGTCTCCTTCCCATCTTTGCTCTGCTTCTGCCGTCTGTCACAGGGGGCGCTGTCCTGACCCCCTTTAGCTGGGGAATCCGCGGGAGGAGTCTCCTTCCCATCTTTGCTCTGCTTCTGCCGTCTGTCACAGGGGGCGCTGTCCTGACCCCCTTTAGCTGGGGAATCCGCGGGAGGAGTCTCCTTCCATCTTTGCTCTGCTCCTGCCGTCTGTCACCTGTCCTGACCCCCTTTAGCTGGGGAATCCGTGGGAGGAGTCTCCTTCCCATCTTTGCTCTGCTCCTGCCGTCTATCCCTGACGGAATATAATGGCACCTCTGGCCTCTTCTTCCTTCTCTCGCAGGGCGTTGTGACATTTTCCTTATCGTTTTTTGCTTCTTTGGGTGGGTGGGTGTGGGACGTGGAGCCGAGGAAGCCTCCACCTCCTCTTCATCATTTCTTCGTCTGCTGTTCAGTTTGTGCCTGAGGTCGTCAGGCTTCAGCTGCCCTCTTTGGCCAGGTGTTAGGCTCTGGAGGGGGGTGGGTTCTTTCACCCCTTCTTCTGCAGTTTTCCTTGGCTGAGGTCGTTAGGCCTCAGCTGCCAGGGTCCTCTCTGCTTCTGGGCTCTGTTGTCTGCCATCTTTGACGTCTTCTGAGTTTTCCAAACTTTTGAATCCACACGAGTAAATCCAGGTCTTTGTTCTTCAGGCAAGGTCTTAAACTGAGGTGTGGGGAAAAGAGAGAGAGAGAGAGAGAGAGAGAGAGGAGAGAGAGTAGGCAGCCAGGTCTGTCCTCTGTGACGTTCACCGTCAAACTGAGGTGTGGGGAAGAGAGAGAGAGAGCCACTAAAACTAGAAACAACAACAGAACCAGTAAAAACTAATTGTTTTTAAGATACAATCATGCAATGGCTGACATCCACGAAGGTTGTCATGACATGATCTTGTTCTTCCCTAGAGAAGAGAAATACTACGCAACAAAGCAGGCAAAGTTCTTTTGTTTTTTTCGCTTGATTTTACTGCAGGTGATAATCCCCTAAAACCTAAGACTCACATCCCCATCTCCCTCTATAAATCGTGCACTCACGTGCTAATGCACCTGTCTCAGAGAGGAACTCCAGGATCGTACCATGCCTTTGAGAACGTTATCTGCACGTGTTAATAATGTCTGCAGCCTTCCCCACTTTAAGCGCATCCACAGAACCGCAGACAGAATCTTTTGAATAATGGAATGTTAGCTTGCTTAAAAATTGGCAGGGTACATGTGTTTCTATTCACTATGGGATTGATTGATATATTTATTCTTTTATATCGAAGATAATGGAATAAGCACTCTTGTGCTTTTTTACGTCCAGTCCCCGTATGTATGCAGTTTTGTAAATACCATCTGTTCCCAACGGCACACGATGGCCTACTCTTACGAAAAGCGGAACAGGATTTAACGTATGCGCAAGATGTTCTGCGTGCGTGGGAGATAACGGTAGCTGCATCCTGATTTTGTGGATGCTTTAAAATTCTTTTTTTAAAAATTACTTCATGACTTGCTTACGTATTTGTTTTTTTCTTCTTTTTTTTCTTCTTTTTTTACAAGGATGGCAAAGTTGTAGCAAGTTTTTTTTCCTCCCTTTTTCATTCAGAACTGTTCTCTTGATCATTATGGCTGAGAGAGAAAGAAAGATGGACTGAGTGACAGAAAGAGAGAACTAGAAGGAGATGTAGGTTGACCAGACAGACATCAGATAAACAGATTCCAGACAAACAACTGTAATGTAAAAAAAAAAGGGGGGGGGGGGGGGGGCAGACTGGAAAAAAGGCATTCTTTGATCTCTGGCCGCTGGGAGACTAATTACCTGAAAAACACCTGCTTTGATCACT
>CM060325.1:39488577-39531077 GCA_030674155.1 Stramonita haemastoma
ATTGAAACAGGACGGGTCAACGGCATTCCGCGCGAAAATCGTCTTTGTAAACAATGTGACATGAAAACGATAGGAGATGAGTTTCACTTCATAATGGAATGTCCAAAGTTTTCTGAGCTTCGGAAGAATGTCCTACCTCATGAATATTTGTATCCAAGATCCATGTTCACATTTTGTAATTTGTTCTATTCTGATAAAAAATATGTTATTAAAACTTAGCAAATTCATACTTAAGAGTAAAGTTGCATGACATTAATGAAAAGGTTGACTAGATTTTTATTTCTGTGAAAAATTTTGTGTATGAACGTATTCTATTAATGCAAATTATATATGTTACAGTTGATTTTGTTTGAAATCCTCCATGCCCTAAGAGGGGTCAAAGGCGAATTAAATCTTGAATCTTGTGTGTATGAACGTATTCTATTAATGCATATTATATATGTTACAATTGATTTTGTTTTCTGAAATCCTCCATGCCCCACAAGGGGTCAAAGGCGAATTAAATCTTGAATCTTGAATCTGTCTGTCTGTGTGTGCGTGTGTGTGTATGTGTGTGTGTGCGTGTGCGTGTGCGTGTGCGCGTGTGAACCTTTATATTTCTTTTCATCAAAGCTTCCCACAGCTCAGATCCCTGCTTCAAACCTCGCACTATTTTTTGATGTTTCAACATAAAGCACCAGTATTTCTGCCACAGTGTACCCAGGGGTACCTGTTTCTCCACCACTATCATAAAACAACGAGAGGGGACAGAGCTGACGTTTTAACTCCCCTACTGTCCGACCGCGAGGCATCCATCAGGAATACCCCAAAGCCTCTGTGAGATTTAGGTTTAGAGATAGTGGAACCTTCCCAGGGCGTATACTAGGTGCTTACACATATATTATAGCACCTTCATTTTTGGAAGATGGAGCGCGTGACAGTGAGTTTCTATTGGGGTGTTTACTTTATCAATTTTCAACTTTTTTGTTTTTTTTAACTACAGACTTAAGTCAATTTTTTTTTATCTTAAGATTTTCTGTCTAATTTTCCAGTCTACTTGCTAAAAGAAATAGGAAATGCAGGAAGGTATATAATATCTATATCTATATCTATATCTATATCTATATCTATATCTATATCTGTACCTATATCTATATATCTATATATCTATATCTATATATCTATATCTATATCTATATCTATATATCTATATCTATCTCTCTCTCTCTCTCTCTCTCTCTCTCTCTCTCTCTCTCTCTCTCTCTATATATATATATATATATATATATATATATATATATATATATATATGACTTTTATTATTATCTTTTCATTTGCTTTGGTTATCTGTGCCGTTTTTTGCTTTGCCTATTTTATGCAATCGTATGTTGTTTTTTGTTTCCTAAGCTTGAGTTCAGAGTTTTACAAATGGTCAGATTTTGCATATGGATCGTTTTACGCAGCATACAGACAGCCATTTTCTTATGTAGGGGATATATTTAATATTGTAGTTGAGGCACAAAAAAATGTAACTTTCAGATATTACAAACAGCTGCACTTTTACACTAGTTTGTGTTCTTGAAAGACTTTTTGGTCAGAGAATAACGAAACAAAATTGGGACAAAACAGAACCATTTTATATAATAGCCTTTGTTATACTAAGCATGAATTATATATATATATATATATACATATATATACATATATATATATATATATATATATACATATATATATATATATATATATATATATATATATATATATATATATATATATATGTGTGTGTGTGTGTGTGTGTGTGTGTGTGTGTGAGCTCGTGTGTGTGTACGCGTGCGTTTGTGTGTGTATGTGTGTAAGCGCATGTGTGTGTATGTGTGCGCGCATGTGTATATATATATATATATATAATATATATATATATATATATATATATATATATATATATATATATATATATATATATATATATATGCGTGTGTGTGTGTGTGTGCGCGTGCATGTGCACACGTGTGCATGTGCTTGCTTGGTTGTGGTTTGTTTTGTTGTTCTTGTTGTTGTTTTTACATAAATGCTTTTTCTGGTGAAATAAGATTGAGGGGAATGTACGGAAGACGAACTTCAGAGCAAACGAACTGTAAAAGGAAAATGATGATGCATGAAATGAATTCCATATCCACATCACGGCCAGTTAGCTTGCTAATGGCGCAGACATGGCGGAAATTGATATAGCTGGGTATAGATTTCCCTCTTCAGTAATTGCGCTGTAGTTTGTTCTAAGCGGAATGCTGTTTTGCAGTGCTAAAGTTTTTTGGTGTTTTTTTTTTTCATTAAATCTGCATGTGGGGAACTTGAATGTGATCACATGTGTTTCCTGTATCAGATTGTTAGATTATGATAGTTGCCTGTCTGCCTGACTGTTAGATTATGATATTTGTCTGTCTGCCTGACTGTTAGATTATGATATTTGTCTGTCTGCCTGACTGTTAGATTATGATAGTTGCCTGTCTGCCTGACTGTTAGATTATGATAGTTGACTGTCTGCCTGATTGTTAGATTATGATAGTTGACTGTCTGCCCGTCAGTCTGATTTCTGGGAACATCTCTCAGCCTGCCTGTTTATTTATCTGTCAATCTGTCTGTCTGCCTGCTTGTCTAACATTCTTTTGTCTATGAGTACATTTCTGTCCACTGTCTATCTCTCAGTCTTTCTTTCTTTCTGTCTGTCTGTCTGACTGTCTGTATCTGCACAGATATTTCGGTCTCTGTATGTCTATCTATCTTTCGATCTCCGTCTTTATCCCTCTCTAATGTTGTCCTTTTGGCTTTATTTCTTGTTTGTCGATGTCTCTATTTCCGTCTGTGTACAAATAGTAACATGAGTGTTTTAATACAGGATGTTGAGTTACAATTTAATTCCAATAATTTACAAAGAAACGGAGTCGGAAACAAAGTTCATTCCAGAGGAAATAGATCCACTGAAATGGATACTGCTGAAATGACTCAAACCTACTCTCTTAGATAGCCGTCAGCTCAAAAAGCGAAAGCTCTAAACACTAAAACATCTCAACCCAAAGGAAGATAAGACTTTTTTTTTATTGCTGTAGAATCCTGATCCGGGAAGACCTTGACAGCAGAATGTCTGTAAAAAAGGTAAAGGTGTCCCATAACCTATGACTGTGGTCGTAGAGAAACAAGGTGTCTAAGACCTCAACTTCTCTAAGGGCCAGCATATTGAGGGCGGCGCCCATCTCCTCTCCCACGCTGTTTTACCTTCCCTGATCCTAAAGAGGGCAGGTACCCATTTGCAGCTTGGTGACCTGTGGGGGGGGGGGGGGGGGGACTGTACTAAAGCCAGTGCGCGCAAACGGTCACCCATCCACTTGGTAACCATGCTCGATGCTGCTTAACCTTAGCTTGGGTAAAAGTGTGAGTGCTCTGACTACTGAGCTATTCTGTCCCCATGCTTGTAGAGAAGAAAACTCGGCCTAGTCAGTGTTTTAATAGTTTCTACTATTTTGGATGAAACAATAAACTGAAGTGTCGTATGTTGCATACATTTAGTGCAGGTAATAGATCCCAGGGCAACGAAAGATGTTTACCCCTCAACAATCTCTGTAGAGAAAAAAAATCCTTAACTCTGATAAGGAATAGCATAAACATGCAGACAGAATTTTTTTTTTAAAAGGATGGTGCAGTTTTTTTTGTGTGGCCACAAGCACTTTGGGAGAGTATCCCAAATTTTACGCAGACAAATTTACAGCGACTTAAAAGTGGTCTACTTCTTCTCTGAATGCTTAAATCACAGACAGAAACTATTGCTGTCTGTTGTATGAGCCAAAATGAGTTGTGCTGCTGTTAGTTAAGCGCCTGACAAGTCAGAACGAGCGTATCCAACTTATTGATGGGACAGAGTTGTTAGCTTTTAAGTTTTTCAAGGAAAAAAAGGGCAGGAGAATGGACTAAGTCGACGCTACAGAGAGAAACATAAACTTCAGGCACCGTTTTTGTATCTTATACAAAGTTCTCTGCAGATAAAAAGAAAGAGAAAGACAGAAAGATAGAAAGCAGAAAGACAGACAGACGGAAATACTAAAAAGAACCCACAAACAAACGTAAAAAGAAAACACAACAGAAATAGTAAAAGAAAGAAAAGAGAAAAAAAAGAAAGAAAGAAAGGAAAGAAAAGAAAAGAAAAAGAAAGGAAAAGAAAGACCAAAAAGAAAGACACAACAACAACAACAACAGCAAAAAGTACAGAGAGAAAAAGGAGAATAGTTTTCGAAACCTGCATTAACGGTAGCTAAGGACATCATATATATATATATATATATATATATATATATATATATATATATATATATATATATATATATATATATATATATATATATATATATATATATATACGAAAAAAACAGAGATATGTTTTGTGAATCTACACAAACTGTAGCTGAAAACATGATATTTATAATTTAAAAACCCAATCTCTTTTAGTTCAATATTCAGACTCTCCATCCACTCCACCAATATCTTAACCTAACAAACGTCAGTTCCAGTCCTTCACGTTTTTTGCAGTCTAGGATATACCGTGCCTTGTGCACAAATAACTATATTTGCTTCTGTCAAACATGCTACATTACTTGCGAAAGCCTACACTTTTAAGCTGATGACTTCGTTCCATTTCGTTCCCTTTTTTCTTACACAACAACTCCCAACCCATCTCTCTTATCTTTAGCTGCAGCTAGGAGTGATATGACAAGACCTACCCTGATCCTATTAGCGACGAAAGCCTTTTAAGAAAATAAGGTTAACACTATGAGATTGCCTTGTGTTTGTAGCAAACAACTATGTCTCAAAAGTTCTAGCACTTGTCAATCACGCTCTAACAACAATAAACAAAAAGGATTTAAAAAAACTTTTAAAAAGATATTTAGATATAGCTGTCTGTTTGTATCTAAAGAAAGGTAATCATATTCTTGTTGTGCAAATACAATTAAATGTGGCGTCAGAATAAAATTGAAGTATGTTGCTGTAACATAGTTTTAAAAAAGGACACTTTAAAAACCTATGAGAGGTAGAACGGTAGAACTGCAAAACGAATACAAGATTGTAGAAAAAATAGCTGAAAAAAGAAGAAAAAGAGACATAGAATTTAATTAAAAAAGAAAACACAAAAAAGCGTAGAAAAAATAGCAAAAAAAGCCAAGACAAGCGCTAGGCTAAAAAAATCAACACAAACTACATGAAAAAATAAAAAGGACGGTTTACACACACACACACACACACACACACACACACACACACACACACACACACACACACACACACACACACACATACACACACACACACACACACACAGAGGAGGGACAGGTTAGCATAGTGGTCAGAACATTACGCTAGTAATTTGACGACCCGGGTTCGATTCCCAGTCGAGGGGATTTTTCCTCTGGGGTTAACATTAGTGCTGACTCCACTCCCACCAAAAGTCCTTCGGATGAGACTGAAACCGAGGCCCCGTGTGTGAACGCACGCAGAACATCTTGCGCACACGTTAAATCCTGTTCCAGGTTTCGTCAAAGTAGGCCATTGTGTGCCGGTGGGAACAGATGACACGATTTTTAAAAACTGCATACACACGGGGACTGGGTGTAAATAAAGCACGTGTGTCCTTATTCCATTATCAGCGATATAAAAGAATAAAGTAAAATAAATCAATCAATAAATAAAAGTAAAATAAAGACACACACACACATACACACACACACACACACACACACACACACACACACACACACACACACACACACACACACACACACAACACACACACACACACACACACACACACACACACACACACACACACGCATGCTCGCCACAATGATGGAGACACAGACACAGAGACAAAAGAATAAACAGACAAAGAGACTCCATGATGTCTTCTGCTTCATTTGAGATGTCACAACAACACCGTAATTCATAATTACGGGTGAAAACAGATTGATTTTGCTACAACGATGGTCAGTATCTGAGATGCACAGACCATGTCTGATTGACCCTTGATTAATGATGACATTGTTATTTTGCTCAGGTGAAAAAAAACAACGGGCAATCCTACAAGATCAAACTGAACTTTATACACCTGCACAAATAATAGCCACCTTGTAGTAAAAAAAAAATCATGATAAAAAAGAGAGATAGTTAAAAAAAAAAAAAAAGAATGAAATGAATTGCTTATTCAAGATTTATTTTTTCTATCTTTTCGTTTTATGGCTAGCGCTGCAAAGTTTACGAATGGTGAGATTTTTTTTGCTAGCGACCGTTTTTTGCCCACATTGATGGTACTTGATAAGTGTAATATCTGAGAAATAAAGCAAAACAACAAAAAAAAAACAATATTGACTTTGGCTTGCACTTTATGGAACAAACTAATCTGCCAGACCAGAGTTTAAGGTCATCTGATTATACCATAATAGTACTTTATTTTGTTTCCATATATATCATGTATATACATGGAGTAAGATGAAGAGGCAGACAGAGAAAACGATGGGAAGACAACATCAGAGAGTGAACTTGCCTGGGGTGGAACGATTTGCTACAGAAAGCAGAAGGCCGTGGAGAGTGGAGGAAGCTGGTTGCAAAATCTTCAGTGGTACCTTCACGGTCTACATGACTTCGGGAAAGGCGAAAGTGAAGGTTAAGATCAGACTATTCTGAGGGACTAAGTTCTTTTGTAAGGCTTAATTTACTGTCCAAAAGCTACTGTTTAAACTCAAACTACACTTAACAGTATTTTGTTCCATCTGTGATTGTTCAATTTACAAACGATTGCTTTTACATCATCATTATCACCATCACCACCATCATCGTCGTCGTCATCACCACATCACCATCATCATCATCATCGCCATTACCGCCAGCAGCAGCAGCATGGTCGTCGTCGTCGTCATCATCCTCACCATCTTCATCCTCATCACCATCCACATTAGCATCATCAACATCATCATCGTCGTCGTCGGCGGCGTCATCATCATCAACATCATCCTCATCATCACCGCCATTATCAACATCATCATCCTCACTATCACCATCATCATCACTACCACCACCACCACTTCCATCATCATCATCATCATCATCATCATCATCATCATCATCATCATCATCATCATCATCATCATCATCATCATCATCATCATCATAAAAAACACCATAACAAGTCTCCATAAAACTAATGCTGATTTTCAAAACCAGGCTATTGGAGCAGAACATCCCGAGGCATACAAAATGGATCCCATAGAAGCTGCCCTAGCCCTCAACACAACATGTAGCAAAAACAAAAAAAACCGACACCAGTTCCAGCCCCACAACACAACAGGAAGATACATACACCCCCATCAATCAATAAAACAAAAAAAACCCAAAACAACGTTTAGTTGCTATCTTCCTCTGGCAGACTAGACACACTCTACATACAACATAAGAGGCGTTAAATGAACTTTTTTCTTCTTCTTCTTCTTTTTTTCCCTAGCAAGCAAATAACTGAATTATTATTTAGCCAGGGAGGCAGTGAAGAAAGGAAATACGATGCCAGAGTTGAGATTTGTCCACTGTCTGATTTTACAGTGGGGGTGATGGTGATGATGGAGGTTGTGTGTTTATGGACAACAAAATCAGGAGACCGCCTATGGGGTCTGGAATCTAATTAATGCTCTGCTATGGCCTCACCAGCGACAGGGGTGTGTATATAAAGTTACCCACTACGAGGGATGTTGCTGCCTTCAGTATTTTGTTTCGTTCCGTCCCGTTTCTTTTGCCTGGGGCAGGGGTGTTTTGGATGTCTGCCAAGAAATTGTGTTGAATCTTGTATCGCCTACAGTTTAGTTACTTTCTTTCTGTCTGTTGGTTTCTTTGTCTGCTTGTCGGTCTGTTTCTATCTGTTTAGGTGGTGTTTGTGTTGTGTGTGTGTGTGTGTGTGTGTGTGTGTGTGTGTGTGTGTGTGTGTGTGTGTTTTGTGTGTGTGTGTGTGTGTGTGTGTGTGTGTGTGTGTGTGTGTGTGTGTGTGTGTGTGTGTGTGTGTGTGTGTGTGTGTTCCCAGAAAACGAATGTACCCGACTAAAGATTCTTAGTTTGTAGGGACGCCATTAGGTGATAACATATATTATTATGTCGAAAACTTGCAATTTATTTTGTTCAGTCTTTTCTATTCTCTTCTGTTAACAGCGAGCATCAGGTCTATCCACTATTTCATACTGTCTCGTTATCCTTTTTCCAGTTTATCTGTCCTCTTGTTTCCTTACATAATGATTCATGACACGTCATTTTTGGAGGAATAGGACTGTGGTTATGTAACATTTATACTTCTGCTTTCACTTTTTGCTGTTAATGTAAAAGTTTTCGAAACGGTCGTCTGCTGTCTCCATCATTCTGACAAGCTTTCTTTCCTGATGATGGGGTAGTTGCCGGATACGTTGGCTCTATTTTCAAGTTTGGATTTGTAAGGGATGTCAGAATATGTGTTACAGGAGATTTCGCCCCTTTTTCTTGTACATCTTAATACCGGTTTTCCTTCCAAAGTCAGAATGCGGGTACCTGATTGGTGGTCAAAATCGGTAACATATCCAAAATCTCAAGCCAAGAAACCAGAAGAAAAAGACCGATTCTGTTTATCTGGGCCTCAGACCAAGAAGAACCCCCTGAGGCACAAAAGCAATGCTATACATCCTGACGTGGATTTCAATACAGCGCTGTGCAAATAAGGTAGACCTCATCTAGATCTCCAGCCCCCCCAAAAAAAAAAGAGCAAGGCCCTATTCAGTAAAAACTCTGTTACCTTTAGGGCATCTGTACACACCCGAAAAGAACACACAAGTCAGGTCACTTTTTTTTTTGGTCCCGTTCTAGAGCCAGATATTTACCTATTCAGAAACCTCTGCAGAGGAGAAAGGAAGCATCATTCCAGAGCAGAGACTTGTCCACTTTCTGGCTTTTGCAGTCTTACAAAAGGTGTGTGTGTTTTTGGGACAACATCATCAGGGGCTGCCAACACTTCCATGTTCTGATTTTTGGTTTTCCTGACATTTTCATGAATGATGTAGATGTAGAAATTGTTGCGCGCTCATGCATGGGAATTGCCGTGTTCTTTATATGTGTATTCCATTTTTTATGATTTGGGCTTATTAGTATGGTGGGCTGAATAAAAAGTTTTCTATTAATCATATCAGCATAATAATTATGTACCTGTCAGCGTTGTGACTAACTTTCATGGGAGGTTTAACATTGTTTTGACCTAACGCGAATGTATTTTTCTTTACCTTTAACTTTTTTTTACATGTTTTTCTTTTCTTGTCTATTTCCTTGTTTTCTTTTGTTTTCCTTTTTTCCTTTTTTTTCCTTTTTTTTTCGTTTGTTCCTTTTTAAAGCCAACTGGTGTACAATATGCTAACATTGAAAACTGATATTTAGTCTGTACTAGCCAAATCCTCAAGATCTCTACAGCATAACCCCAAAGACAATCATACCCATTAAACAGAAGAAGTTGTCAAAGGCCTTCATGTTTGCTTATGTCGTCTCTCCATCCCAACAAGTGTGTTATTTTTTATTCTTGTTTTTTTATTCTTTTATTCTTTTATATCGAGGATAATGGAATAAACATTGATGTGCTTTTTCATCTATTCCCCGTGTGTATACAGTTTTGTCAACTTTGTCATCTATTCCCACCGACACACAATGGCCTACTCTTACGAAAAGCGGAACAGGATTTAACGTGTGCGCAAGATGTTCTGCATGCGTTCGCACACAGGGGCCTCGGTTTACAGTCAACAATGAACAGCAATCCTTTTTTTTTACCTGCACAAAGGGAGACAGACACCGGTGTCCCAGGAGTTTACCGTAGTGTTGACGTTGTACTACTTCTTTCTGGACATTAGGCAAAGGTAGAGGGTACAACTTCTGCTTCTGCTTCATGGGAACAGACAGCCAAACAGCCAGTCCCAGAGGGGCAGTCAGGAGGATGGAGTCTGATGCATCTCTTCTTCCTGTGCTCACTTGGCTTAATTCTGCATAGGGCCCCAAGGACTTACGTTTCTGGGAGTTAGTTTATTTGATCTGCGTACGCGTTGCATTTCGAAGAACAGAATGATGGAAAAATGTGTGTGTGTGTGTGTGTGTGTGTGTGTGTGTGTGTGTGTGTGTCTGTGTGTGTGTGCGTGCGTGCGTGTGTGTGTGTGTGTGTGTGTGTGTGTGTGTGTGTGTGTGTGTGCGCGCGCGCGTGTGTGTGTGTGTGTGCACCTGCGCATGCAAGCGCACGCACACACGTGCACGTTAAGGATGTAAATCTTCTTAGCAAAGGATATTATGTTAAATAAAACTTGATGTTATTAACGACTTCACTGACACGCCATATTTTTCCACAATTTTTCATGGTGAACAATTTAGATACATTTTTGAAGCAATGCAGAAAAAAGCACCATTGATAATACTCATAATTGTGTTCATGTGGCTTCTTCTACAGTGGCCAAGACTGCCCTACAGGGAAGAGTACAAAGAGGGATGCAAAAACAGTCATGCAGAAAAAAAAAAAAACGATGAGAAGAAAACATCAGAGAGTGGACTGGTCTTGAGTGGAAAGATTTAGTACAGAAAGATGAAAACCGTGAGGAGGAGTGGAGGAAGCTGGTTTGAATATATTCAGTGGAGCCCCAACGGTCTTCTAGACTATGGGATGAGTAGAAATGAAAGAAGCTTCTTCTGATATCTTGTTGTAATATGGGGGAGTAAATCGTTGTCTAGCATGGGATTTAGCTGGTGTACGGGTACTCAACATAGGTCTTTTTAGATACAAGTCTTGAATCAGTGTGTGCATTATAATTAAAACCACTAACACAAGAGTGCTAAAAACTGAGAAAACTCCATCAGCCAAAGAGATCACTAGTGCCCCAAACATTTCTGCTAAAAGCTGGGAAAGTCCCAACACCCAATGAGCTCAAAACTGACTCCATACTTGCTCCTTTCAAGTAAATAAGTCTAGCACTTAACACTCGACATTACTCCACATCACCACAGTTATGAAAGACATGATACCTAGGACTAAAACGTGAGAGCAATAAAAAAAAAACCCACAGCTTCAGAGAAAAGTGTGAAAGGCAGTGCATGTATCCTATTGAGCAAGGACAGGAACATGCATTAGAATATCAAAAGATGCAACTTTCGTTTTAGTAGTCAGACCCACTGCACTTTGCATCCAAGAAAGTTTGTGTGATAAAAAAAAATTAAAAAATAGCTCTGTCGATAACGTACTTAATTTGTGATGGAAACTAACTTTTCTGAGTTTTTTGAAAGTGACATGATATTTAATGCATTGAATAATGTCAAAGTTTGAAACTAAACGGTTGTATTGCAGTGTTTAAAAAAAAAGAAACGAAATGAAGGTTTTGCCGTCCATTACACCACAATGATAAAGAACTGAGAACAACAATAGCGGTGCACAACAGAAGCAGGCGGAGTAGAGAAAAAAAACAACACTTGTCTGCACGTCAGAGACTTTCACCATTTAGCTTGCAGACTCTACAGGATTGTACAACAGTGACTGGCACTATGGCTGATGGCTCCACCATTCCCTGCCAGTCCCTGCTCTCTGATACATTCTCTGTCTGCCCAGGGTCCCCAGAGAGTTCCACAGACATCCCATTTCTTCCCCTCTCTGGCGGCAAATTACCCCTCGTCTGGTGTCGTCGTCACAACAAATCATACTTCATGGCTCGCGACAGTTAAAGAATTGTCCTTTGTTAACATTTTGCATGGAAGGACATCTTTTTTGTTGTTAGAAATATGTAATGTGATGTGTACTATTCAAGCTTTACTTACTCATAATCCTCAATCTTTCTTTTCAATGTCAATGATAATGATTTACGATAAAGGTAAAGGTGTCCCATAACCTGTGTGGTCGTAGGGGAGCGAGGCGTCAGAGACCTCAGCTTCTCCAGGGGCCAGCATGTCGAAGGCGGCGCCCATCTCCTCTCCCTCGCTGCTTTACCTTCTCGGACCCTAAAGAGGGCAGGTACATATTTACAGCTGGATGAACTGGGAGGGACTACACTGAAGCCAAGGCGCGCAAACGGTCACCCAGGTTATTATGAACATTGTAAAAAAAAGAACATCGTCAAAGCATGTTTGTTGAATGTGCTGGGAACTCCCGTTTAAAGAAAAAATAAAAGCAAATAACTTTAAGAAAGTCCATTTATAGCTTAACGCTGACTTATACTCCTGACCTTCAGATCACGACTTACATACTTCTACCACTAAACTATATCACCTCAGACAGACACATATGTCTCAAGTATTAGTAGCTGATGCACATGCACAACATCAATAGAGAAACATCAAAAGACAGCGCACGAGTACTATTCCAGACAGCATCTCGAGTAAACACATGTACTGTACATATTAAAAGGATCAAACTCTTCAGTTATAACATCTGCTGGTGACTCCACCACTCTCGAGTTTATTTTGCCACGTAATGGAAAAGTGTCTCTACAACTCTGTAAGTACTTTTGCAGAAAACACTTCTAATGATCCAGCGGTGCAGCGACTTCTCTACTTGAGTTGATCAAGTATTGATTTGCAGGATGGTAATATAATTCACACACACATACACACACACACACACACACACACACACACACACACACACACACACACACACACACACACACACACACACACACACACACAAACACACACAAACACACACACACACACACACACACACACACACACACACTCACACACACAAATACGCGCACACACACACACACACAAAATCGCGCTCATACACACACAAACGCGCCGCACACACACACACACACACACACACAAACGCACGCACACATACGCACGCACACACACGCACGCGCGCACACACACACACACAGATTCGATTCTCTTGGATATCACAAGTACCACACTTAGACACATAAATCATCATTTTGTAGAACAACCAGACTATGTCCAATTCTTGCAAAACAAAGGAATCCATCCCACACAGATATTGTATTTGATGGCCGTGCTTTGGTGGTTTTCCCTGACCCTATCTTCAGATGTCTCATTCCAGATATTGGCTAATAGAACTGTGAGAGTCTTTGGCTAGGAGTGTTCGATTCTTTCCATTCTAATACACCTTACCTAGAAATACCCAAACTAAACACTAGGAGAAAAGTGTGTGATAGACATTGTACAATAAGAGATTCTTTTTACCGTGCAAATATAAAGTAAGACATATGTTTGTTTTACTACAATAATCATGCTAAATCTGAAAAGACTATGATAAGGTACCTGTACTATCGTGTTGTTAATTAGTCCAAATTTGAAAAAAATAGTTAAATATTTGAGTACATTCAATTCCATGTTGATTACATAGACACAATTTTGTGAAAAAATTCATTGTTTTTTTCTTTGATACTATCAAACCGATGGCTTTTTATGGTATTTCTATCTAAAATGTACAACTTTAAATACTTTGCCAAAAGTCAGTTTCTATCACATTTGGTTTCACTATACTGCGATGCTAAACGATGTAATAAAATTGTATTTTAAATATTTTTTGCATAATTAATACGTCTTTATGCAGTCTCTTTCGTTAAATCTGAATCAAAGCCCAGCCCTGATTCTATTCAATAACTGTGTAAAAAAAAGGTCAATACCTTAAACATTGAATGTTGAAGTTAATGTAGGCTAGTATACAAAATATTTCCTTAAAACTACAATCACATTTGTTTCCAAAGTTTTAAGACATCTGTATTTCCTTAAACGTTGCGTTTGTAAAATCAAGTTGTGAAAACATTATTAAACCTTCCATCACTTAATCATGTAGTGCAAATAATATTTTTGCACCCCTACACCATTCCATTTTGATTAACTTGTCACTAAGGCCTTAAACAGAAAAAAAAAATAACAAACTACTTTCACATAAAAAGAGCAGAATATCTTCAAATGGACTGTCAAACTCATAGCAAGCATACTGTCTTTTTGTCAAAAAAGGAAGAAGCTGTGAAATGTAAATGCACCAAGAGTACCCCCTTGGCATATACCTTTTATCTATGCACACAATCTCACAGACAGACGTGATTCACGTCTGCCAGTAGGAGAGTCTAGGAGCTGAAATGTCAGACTGTTCCCTTGAGATGTTTTATCTCTGCCAGAGTGCTCCCTTGGGTACACTGCCAAACTTCTCACTGCCTCTCGCAAAGTAAAGAAAAAAAAAGATGGTATTAGCTGATCCTAGAGGACTTTGGTAGAGGAATGTGCTGTGTTATGTGTGCGACTTCAACAACACTCCCAACGTGAACAGAAAATTCTGAGACATGTCCAGCTTCGTTAGTTCTTTCTTCCGCCTTTAAGTCTTAAAGGATGTAAGTAATATTTTTTTATGCACACACACGCAACTAAAATGTAGCATCAATGAATGAGCAATGATAAATCCACTGAACTGTCTACTAATCAAACACTAAACATACCAACAAGATTTCATGCAATTTAAAATCAATCTTTTGTTTTATACCAAGTCACAATGCCAGAGTCGCAAAACTGACAGTGATGATCACATTTTGGACATATACTTTAAAAAGTAATAAAATCGCTAATACTCAGAAAGCTTCATTGCATTACGTTTTCTTAACCGGCTTTGACACACATTCCACAACGTACATCTCTTAAAAAAACAAGCTCAAGCTCATACACTGATTTCGTGACTAAGATAGCACCTGACATGTGACAGACTTACCTCCAAAGGAGTCAAACCTTGTCTGGACTCGTACAAATAAAAAGACACTGGTTTATACCCGACCCCAAGCAAGAAGCATGGTAGGAATCAATCCCATCTCTGTCAATGTTTCACCCTCCAGACCAGCCGACAGGACACAGGAACCAAATGAACTTTTCTGGTACCATTTGTTTACCCAGACATCAGGGACAAGGTGAGGGGTACGCACAGTGAAAGAAAGTACTGGATGTAATAAGATCAGCCTGGCTTGTCTTGACTTCACTTGACTTAACTTGGCTTGACTTTATTTGACTTGACAGACTTGCTTCACTTGATTTGACTCCTCCTGTAACTATCTGAGCAGATGTTAAGGTAAAGCACTGACGTTTTTAATCAGTTTGACAGTGGACAAGTTGAAAATGGTGAAGCTGACTGTTACTCTGGTTAATGGGTGCATTCTGGGTATGTCCCCCTCATCCATGGTACTAGACAGACTGGTCTACTTTTCGGCAAAACACTGAAAAGATTAGTTGTGGGGTGTATGTATGTATGTATGTATGTATGTATGTATGTATGTATGTATGTATGTATGTATGTATGTATGTATGTATGTATGTATGTATGTATGTATGTATGTATGTATGTATGTATGTATATGGATATGCTGGGCCTAATTTGTCAGGTGCTTAATGGCAAGGTAATGTATTTTCATTCATAACGCAGACAATGATGGCTGCTCTCTGAGCATTTGACAAAGAAAAATCAGTTTCTGGATAAGCAAAATATTGTTGTTCCTGGTATTACATTACAGTTGTTGTGTTGTTATTTCTTTCTTGATGACAGCTATCAGGAATTTTTCTCTGATACTGCAACTCTGGCATTTTTCGTTAAAGGATAAGTGCAGGACATTCACAAACACAACAAGCATGCTTTCCCCTCAGACCTCCAGATAAACACAATACCTTAGATCAATATGAACAGGCTGCAGAGGGAACCTCTCTTATGACATGGCAGACAACACAACTACGGTGTGCTTTGTTTGCAGTAATGCATTCTCTCTTGGGGATGGGGGAGGGAGATAAACCAAGAGGAGGGCTTTGACAGGCATGTCAGTTTCAGAGCTGTGGGGTAATTCATCTGTCCCTTGATAGCACCTTCACAAACATTATCGGGAATGTCTCAGCACGTGGCACATTTTGTGAGAGATATGTCGTTTAAGGTAAATGATATTGAGTGATTTGAGAACTGACTTATTTGACTTGACTTTTACTTGGCTTGGCTGACTTGACTTGACTTGATTTGATTCCTGCCCTAACTCTTTGAGCAGATATTTGAGGTACTGTGCTGAGGTTTCCTGTGTTATGGACAAGTTGAAACTGGCAGAGCTCATTTCTCTCCTTGTCAATGCTTGTTTATCTCATGCTTAGCACAAGCCAAAACTGGTACTACTTTTCTAAAAAAACAAAGATGGGATTTTTAACAAGTTTTTTTTAGCAGCTGTATTACACTTACATTAGTCAGTATTTGCATGGTTAGTATAATTTATTTTTGCTGTGCTGTTTTTGGACATTATTGCTGTGGTTGTTACTGTTGTATAGTTGTCAACTTGTTATTATTGATGTCTAACAGGAAAGTTGCTTGGAGGTTGTATGTCTGGCATCTTTTGTTCTAGGATCTGCACAGGACACTCACAAAGCAACAAACCTGTCCCCCCACCCCACCCACACACACACTCACCCCCCAGAAATCAGGATAAACAGAACAGCCTAGATCAATATGGAAAGTCTGCATAGGGAGCCTCTCTTATTACACAACTGACAACACAAGACTGGTGTGTGCTTTGTTTGCAGTAATGTGCTCTCTCTTGGGGATGGGGGAGAGAGATAACCCAAAAGGAAGGCTTTGACAGGCACGTCAGTTTCAGAGCTGTGGGGTAATTCACCTGTCCCTTGATACCCACTTCACAGAACATTACCAGGAATGTCTGGGCACGTGGCACTTTTTGTGAGAGTTATCATTTAAGGTAAATTATAAATGATTTGTGTGACTTGAGACTTGACTGACTTGAATGACTTGACTTACGTGGCTAAATGATTTGACTGACCTGACTTGATTTGACTCCTCCTTCAATTCTTTGAGCAGATATTGAGGTACTGAGTTGAAGCTTTCAAACAGTGTGTCATGGGCATTCTGAAACTGGCAGAGCTAATTTCCCTCTGGGTCAATGGGTGTATCAGGGGTATGGTGGTCTTATCCATAGCACAAGCCAAGCTGGTGCTACATTTCTACAAAACAAAGATGAATGTTTTAACAAGTTTGCAGAAGTTGTATTACCATATGTATTAGTAGTGTTTGTATAAGTTAAACACTATTGTTGTATTGTTTTTGTATTGTTCCTGATATTTGTTATTGCTGCACGATTGTTAATTTGTTGTTATTGATGACTATTAACATTTCCCCCTCTAAGAATGTTTGTCTGTCAGTTGCCTATTATGTGGTCTGTGCAGGACACTCACAAAGACAAAAAAACTCGCCCCCCCCCCCCTTACTCAGATAAACAGAACTGCCAAAATCAATATGATCGGGCTGGAGAGGTAGCCTCTCTTATTATGCAGCAGACAACACAAGACTGGTGTGTGCTTTGTTTGTGGCAATGTGTTCTCTCTTGGGGATGGGGAGAGAGATAACCCAAGAGGAGGGCTTTGACAGGCACGTCAGTTTCGGAGCTGTGTGGTAATTCATCTGTCCCTCGCTACCATCCTCACAGAATGTTATTGGGGAAGTCTGGGAATGTGACGTTTTTGTCAAGGATTTAGTTTCAAGGGAATAATATTTTGCGATTTCAGACTTTTTTTGTGAAAGAGTTGCTTGTTGATTTGTTAATGAATAATAATCAAACGAGTTGAATAGTTACATCACGAGACCTTAACTGAACTGGTGTTGATATTAAGCAGATAACATCATTCTCAATTTTTTTTCAGAATCTTGTCTTCTGTTCTCTTCACCATTATAAAAGACAAACATTTAAACTAAAATTTAACTAAAAACTGGAGCTGAAGCTACATCTGACATTAGCATTATTCTGCATTCTGGAATGCCTGTCTTTCTGTCTGTAAATATTTGTACACACAGTCTCTTGCAATCTCTCCACTGGCTGCCTGTGCCACAGAGAGTTAACTACAAGATCAGTATTCTCTGTTATAAATGTCTCCACAAAACAGCACCCTCCTACCTCTGTGAATGTCTTCACGTGTACACACCTTCTCGTTCCCTTCGCTCGGCTGCAGATACCTTATCCTTAAAAATTCCGAGATTCAACCTATCTACCGTTGGCCGCCGCTCTTTCTCTATTTCTGGTCCATCAATCTGGAATGACCTCCCTCTCTCCCTCGGCAAAAGCCTACATATGACACTTTTAAATCCAACCTCAAGACACACTTGTTTCAACCTAAGATTTTTGTCTTCTGTTTTCATCTCCTATTTGTCCCTGCCTTCAACATTTGAAATTCCATTCACCCTGTCAAAATGTATAACCTCTATAAGTGTGTGTGTGGTGTGTGTGTGTGTGTGTGTGTGTGTGTGTGTGTGTGTGTGTGTGTGTGTGTGTGTGTGTGTGTGTGTGCGCGCGCGCGTGTGTGTGTGTGCTTTCGAATTTGCTAGAATCATTTATTGTCATTGGTTGTTTGTTGTGAGGGTCGAGTGCAAGCGCTTTGATTTGTTTTTACAAGATATAGCGCTATATAAATTCCATATATTATTATTATTATTATTATTATTATTATTATTATTATTATTATTGTTATTATTGTTATTATTATTATTATCATCATCATCATCATCATCATCATCATATTATTATTATTATTATTATTATTATTATTATTATTATTATTATTATTATTATTATTAAGAAGACACTTTCTGTCTACAATGCACAGGTGGACTAGATGTAACAAATACAAGCATATGAGTGCTGATTTCCATTATCATTGAAAAGCAAGAATGAATAACTAATAATAATAATAATAATAATAATAATAATAATAATAATAATAATAATAATAATAATAATAATAATAATAATAATAATAACGAAATAACTATAATAACGATAATGATGATGATGATGATGATGATGATGATGATGATGATGATGATGATGATGATGATGATGATATGATAATAATAATAACAACAACAACAACAACAACAACAATAACAACAGATAAGGAATAAAACAACACTGCACACTCTAACACAATACAACATAACGCAACTAACCCACACACAAAAATATTTCAGCTGCAACGAATGACTATACTTCATGTACAAATGGAATAATACAAGGTGCCACAGATCATTTCAAGATAACAGGACTGATCTAAGCCATTCAGACAATAATTATCCGAACGTCTAGGATTCTCGATAGTGCAGAAAAGTGCTTCATGTACTTTGATTGTGTAAACGTATTCCTCCTTAGGGTCCGACAAAAAAACAAAAAACAAATGAAGATAGAGGTTTTGACAAGCGTATCAGCTTCAGGACTCTTTGTACAATTTCTGTGTCCCTTTGCTCTTTATACTGCTAAACTGAATCTTTGTGCGCCCATGAAAATCAATAGGATGCTGCCTAATTCTATCTTTCTGTGTATAGAGGACAGAACTCAATATAACGTGGATTCAAAAACAAGATGAAAGTGAGTGAAATTAGATCATATCAAATAACGTTTGTGTCAGGCTTAACAAAACGGAATAATTGTTTCAACAAACCCCCTTTTTGACAAAAAATAAGTTTTATTTTGCTGCCAGAGAAGATTAGATATTATGTAATTGTGTAAATATATGTATAAGGTTTGTTTGCTTGTTTGTTTGTGTGTATGTATGTGTGTGTGTGTGTGTGTGTGTGTGTGTGTGTGTGTGTGTGTGTGTGTGTGTGTGTGTGTGTGTGTGTGTGTGTGTGTGTGTGTGTGTGTAAAAGTCCGTGCGTGCGAGCGTGCACTCTTTTTAATACAGAGGAAAATTATCGGAAGTCGGAAAATCACTGTCTGTATGTTAAGTTACTAAAACAAGAATGTCAACCTCGCAAATTATTTATTTAGTATTTATTCAGTTTTACTGTGATTCTCGGGTGTAAAAAAAAAGTCAGAGTGCATAATCTGTCTGATCATTAGTAATGTTAAGCTAAGGAACGCGTGAGAGCCTGAACAGCAACAACAACAACAGCAACAACAAGAAGAGGAAAAGCAACAGCATATCATACGGACAAGGAGTGTTAAGAGAAGGATCAAATTCTGGTCAAACTGCTTTCAGAAAGCGAAAACTAGGAAAAGGTTTTGTCTGAGAAAGTATCATGGGAGCCCTGAAAGACCGCAAAACATCAGACACAGAAGAGCTGCACGAAACGTCGGTGCCCCGATATATATCTTCAGTTATAATGCGTGAGACCCCTGTCATGCAATGTCTCTGTAGGTTTTGTTTTCGGGCATTATAAACTACTTTCAGTCACGGTAGATTTTTCTGCGTAAACTATGGACTCCTTATCCCCGAGAGAGAACAGCACCACACGAATAGGGCTACGCATTTTAGACAAAGAAAGCCTTTCTACAGGTTTATTTGCTTTACTTTATCAGAGTGGCTTTTGTGTACAGAGTTTTTTCAACGACTTTTTTTTTGCTGCCGAAGACTCTTTAACACAGGTCGAATGCGTGTTGCACACGGGAACTCCAAACATCGTCTCATCTGAAAGATGATCATGTTTCAAAGTCTAGAGAATGGGAAAAAGCTTGGATGGAAACAGGAACTGAACCTACACTTCTCGCTGTTTAGGCTGACGCGTTCGAGAAATATGATTCTCGTCTCTAATAGATATTCAAGAATATTTGAGCGTTTTTTTTTTCTTTTCCAAAAGAAAATTATTCGTAAGAGGTAAATTCACAACCACAATGTTATCCATACTGAGCTCAAAAGTATTATGTGAACCATACTTATCAGTTTTCGTTATGGAAGCTCATATTTGTGTTAAAAAGTATCATAGTAATGACTATGCGTATACAGCAATACACGTATTTACCGAGACATGAATTGCAGCAGAGTGACAAAATTTTGTATGGCTCGTTTTGTATATATTGAAATTTATTGTCTTTTGTACAGTTTACTTCAATATCAAACGAGGAAGTCATACATTGAGATGGGGGCCACTTATTCAGTTATTTGTACTATCAATCCTTCATCCCTTAACTTTATTCATTCATTCATTCGTTTAGTCATTGGCTCATTCATTCACGTATTTATTCATTCATTCATTCATTCATTCATTCATTCATTCATTCATTCATTCATTCATTCATTCATTCATTCATTCGTTCATTCATTCGTTCGTTCGTTCGTTCATTCATTCATTCGTTAGTCGCTTTTCAATATCAGTTTTCCTGCCTTTCTTGTGTCACTGTAATGTACGTGTGTTGTTTGGATGCTCGTAGGCTTGGTTGTTTGTTTCGATTCGGGGTGTTTGTTAGTAGCTTTAGATTTGCTGCCCTGTTCTTTGGCTTGATATTCTGTGCTTTCTGGAAGAAAAGAAACATAAAATAATAGAAGACAATTGTTTCCCTGTAAAGCAACGATGTCCCACCTTTAATATTTTGGATTCATCAAAAAGGTAATATAATAAAGGCTACATGCTGGATGGAGAAGGAATTTACCCGAAGGTAACGTTTTCTTGAATAATAGCCACACTCTATCTCTATCTATCTATCCCTTAGTCTGGCAACCGTGGGGCATCCCTCAGGTCTTGACAACCAGTTCCCTCTATTTCTCTCTCTGTTTTGCATTTCTCAAAATTTGCTCGAGTTCTAGGCCTGTCCATTCGCTGATGTTGTCCTCCCATCTCTTCCTTGGTCTGCCTCTTTTTCTTCCTCCCTGGACAGTGTCTTGCAGTATTGATTTTGCAAGTCCTTTCGATCTTGTGACATGCCCACACCATTTACGTTTACGCTTCTTTACGATTGGTAGATTTTCGTAGGGACCAATGGTTTGCTGGATTCTGTTACGCACCTCTTCGTTGCTTATGTAGTCTCTGTATGAGATGCCAAGGAGTCTCCAGAAGCATCTCATCTCTACCGCCTGTACTCTTCTCTCCAAATTAGCAGTCAGGGTCCACGATTCACAGGCATATAGGAATATGGATATGACAAGCGAGCTCATTGGTCTGATCTTGGAGTTGGGTGAGATATTTTTTATCTTTCTAGATAGTGTTCAGTCTTGACAGTGCTGTTATTGTCTGTGCAATCCTGCATACTACCTCTGGCTTGGGCCCCTTGTCTGATACAATGGCTCCCAAGTACTTGAAGCTGTGAACTGTTTCCATCCACAGTGTAAGATCATATTACCTATGAGGTAATTCGTTTCAATATCTGCCAGAGTGTACAACCATGTAGGAGGAGAGAAGACATGAAAGCCATCTGCACTGGTGGTAAACCCAGCCACCAGCTGAGAAGAACATCAACCTGGCTTCATCAACAGTGACTATCCCCCTCAGACGTGTTGCCTGACGTCCAGTGTGAATGCACCGACATGAAAACCTTTAGCCACCTCTTACCAATTTCCCCTGGGATCCTGCAGATCAAGGCAATAACAAAGACAAGAGTGGAAGAGAGAAGCAGCCTGGGGAGTATGATTGTGTGCAGAAGGAAAGAGCAGTTTGTGTTCACTCATCCCCCCCTTTGTATAGTGGGCCAGCAGAAAATAGGACCACAAATACAAGTTCTGACAAGCGTATCAGCTGCAGAGCTGTTCAATATTCCCCAAGTCCCAGAAGGAAACTTCACCAGACTTCATATAAAAAATCCGCTGCGTTGTCAATTGGTTTGAAAATATTTATTCAGTCAGGGAGTGGCATGCGTGGCTTAAGCTTACATATACTGCAAGTAGGGGTTGCACTAGACTGGACACAAAGCCTGTTTTTTGTTTAGTTGAACCCTCAGATTGTAGCTATTGTTGTCTGTCATATGAGCAAAACTGCGTTACGCTGCGGGTATTGTCAATTATTGGTATTGAGATTGTCAAGTCAGATCCAGTGCATCCAATGCTGTCTCTTTCTAGTGCTGTTCTATTGGGGAAAAATAAAAGGGCCAAAGCAAACAAGAAAAATCCCTTTGTTTGGCTTCAGTGCTAAGAATAGTTGCACTCCCAGCAAACTGTCAAACTTAATTCTGTAAACGAAAAATATTTGAAAGCGAAAAATACATACATGATTAAAGGCTGTCAGTTTGTACATGGCATGTTTAGTGTCAAAAACAGACAAAAGATTGTAGTATATAATTATTCCAAATTTCTGTTTTCTTCTTTTGTTGATGTTTATCTATTTACTTGAATATACATAACTTCTCTTTTAAGGGGTGCAAATATATAGGGAATGCTTCCTAGAAATACTACAGTGAAAATACAAATGACATTGTGACAAATGGAATCAATGACTTTCTGATATGAATTACATTTCCTTTACCAATCAGAAAAAGTGCGTCCTTATATTTATTATTTTTCTTGAACAATCACATTAGCACAATCATACAACCTAAAATACACTTGTTTTTACAAGATTACTAACATGTAAAAGTGAACGACTTTTTGGCATGATCAAGGTCAATACCATCATCATGGTAACAGATCTAAAATAAAACAAGGACAGTGTTTCCGTCTCCTGTTATTTAGAAAGTATCGACCTCAACAACAGGAGACATTTTGACTCATTTCAGAATTGAAAACAAATATAATTACAGGTCAGTGCACTTACTGAAAGAGACAAGAATGATTACCCTGTGCAGTGTGTATGAAACAGAAACTTCATAATGTTGCTTTCTGTTATGTTTGACATGTGGAGAGAAGGTATGGCTATACAAAGGTTAGACGCTGCTTTAGAGAACAAAGATATACGATCTTCACTGAAATCCCAAAGGAACTTGGGCAGTCAATACACTTGTCGGAACTTGTAAAGAAGACATAAACTGGGGTAGATTTTGCACTGTGCAGAAACCAGCATGCGCGCCAGGCAGTATGCGGTATGGTAATATCTTTAGAAAGCTTTTTATTTTGCTATATTTCTTTTATTTTATACTACTGTATGCAACAGTATATTTTTCTGCGTGAAATCTGGGCTGCTCTTCCCGTGGAGAGTGCGTCGCCACAAGTACAGCGCCACCGATTTTATTCTTTTTTCTGTCTATTCTGAGACGTCACATAGCTTACAACATATGAATGCTGAACAACTATTGGATTTGATTGAAAATAAAATTAACTTATTTTTATAACTTGGCTTATAATAAATATTA
The DNA here is from genome assembly GCA_030674155.1 of Stramonita haemastoma. NCBI lineage: Eukaryota > Metazoa > Mollusca > Gastropoda > Neogastropoda > Muricidae > Stramonita > Stramonita haemastoma. The sequence goes on from CM060325.1 coordinate 39,512,643, forward strand.
TGGCAAAACGTGCTGTTGCATTATCAAACTTGAAATTATCATCACTATTTCTAAAATAGGGAACAATTAGACAAACTTTTGTTCCAATTTTATCTTTCTTATCATCATTAAAATTGCTGGAAGCAGCTTGGTAGACAGCCAGAGAAAAAAGAAAAAACAGAAGCACACAAACAAAAAACATCTAAGAAACGTTATATCTAAATGCGTGAAAAAGTGCACAATCGTTGCTGAACAAAGAAGCATGACCTGAATTGTATCGTTTACCTTCCAACTCTCTTTCGAAGGAACATTACCCTCAGTTTGTCAACAGCAACAGTTCTGTGATGTCTACAGCCTGACATTCTGTCTGCAGGCATGGATATGTGAACCTTTAGCAAGCAATTAACAATTTCCCCTGAGATGTGTTAGGAACGCAATAACACCCATGAAGCAGAGAGATAGATAAGGCACTCTGGGGAGTCTAGCCATGTGCAGAAGAAAGAATAAAGCCTCTGTGTGTGTTAAGCTGTTGTTGTTCTCTGGGGTATGAAAAATATATAACAACAGTTACAGGCTCTGTCCAGCGTATAGGCTGCAGAGCTATCAACTTTTCCCCATGTCCCTGAACAAAAACTGATCAGCCTTGATCAGATCCATGGTGTGGTCAACTGGTTTAGATAAGATTATTCAATAAAGAGGTAGCACGCCATAAAATGATAAATGTGCATCAGCACAAAGACATCAAGCCAGATCTTATTCTAGCCAAGTCCCAAAGTGGAAAGCAGCAATTGTTTTATTGGCATGCAAAATACAGTCATATCCATGTGCCATTGCCAACAGGGTTTTTATCCTCAGTGTAAAGTCAAAGAAAGATTTGAAAGAAAAAAAATGCCAGTAACTTGAGTCTAACAGTTTGTCAATGGTGATACCTTTTAGTGAATAGTAAGTTTCAGAAGTGAACAGAACTTTCTACTTGTTACTGAATTCTTCAGTGCTTGATTTTTCTTGGCATTTGTACTCCTCTGTTCAGTTGCTGTGTTATGTGTTTGCTGCTTGTTAGCTTAGATTGTTGGCTACATAGCTGGTGTTTTACTATTTGTTAAGTTTTTTTGTGTGGGTTTGGTAGTGCATTGATTTTTTCTTTCTCTTGTTTTTGTTTTGATAGGTGTCCTATTTTGTTTGATTTTTTAAAAAGTTGGTGTTCTATTTTAATAAAGAAATCAGTGATAAGAATCAGATAGTTAAGTAGTTAAGCACTGTCCCTACTTCTTTTTCTAACCCCCCTTAAGATGGCTGTAAGCAGCTTGATAGATGGCCGGAGTAAAAACAAGTCAAGTCAAGTCAAGTCAAAAACACTTTAATCATCCCTGAAGGGCAATTACAATACTGACAGGCATATTGATACAAAACTAAAAAACTAAACAAAAACACACAAAGAAAATTGAACAGACATCACAATTATGTAAATAGTGAGAAAATGTAGAATTATTGTGGGACAAATAAACAAGACCTCATATCATATCATCTACTTTCCAACTGCCTTCTGCTAGAGTTAAATTTACCTTCATTTTGTCAACAGCAACAACAGTCTTGTGAGGTCTGTAACCAGGCGTTCTGTCTGAATGCATGGGCATGTGAGCCTTTAGCAAGCAATTAACCATTTCCCCTGAGATGTCTTTTCAAAAACGCGATAACACCCAGGAAGCAGAAAGAGATAAATAGGCACTCTGGGGAGTCAAGCTATGTCCAGAAGAAAGAAAAAGCCTCTGTGTGCGTAAAGTTATTGTTCTCCTTTGGGGGTACGAGAAAAAATTACAGTTACAGACTCTGTCCAGCTTACCAGCTGCAGAGCTATCTACCATTTCTGATGTCCTTTAAACAAAAACTGATCAGCCTTGATAAAAAGTCATGTGGCCAGCTGCTTGAGATAAGTTTATTCAATAATGAAAAAGAGTGCCATAAAATTGATAAATGTGCAGCTTCACAAACACATCAAGTCAGATGTTATTCTATTCAATTCCCAAGTGGGAAAGGGACACAACGTCATATAGATTCTTAACTTTTAAGCCTGGTGTACCTTTCAGAAGAGCAGGCTATTATGTGCTAGAGAGAACAGGTAATAAAATTTGCAAAATTGCATGCACATGAGGACTGGATGTAAAAATAAATTATATGAGTATGTAATAATCGACCTCAAGTTTCATTTCTAAGAAAATAGATAAAAGAACGCAGACATGAAAAATGCATTTCCATTTATCATTGTTAACTACTGTATCCACAGTATAGAGTCAAACAAAGACTTGGAAGAAAAAGAATGCCAGCAGTTTGAACTGAATTATTTATCAAGGATGGGCCTTTTCGGTGGATCTTAAGCTTCATAAGTAAACAGGTTTCTTACTATGGTACCAGGCTTTTTTCTTAGAACTCATACTCATGTGTTGAATTGATTGTACCTTGCTCCTCTTCCTTAACCTTTTACTGGCTTATATGCATAACAATTATTTCTTCTTTTTTGCCTTTTCCTGTTTTGAATAGTCCTGTCATTTTGCTTAGCTGGTTGAGTCTTTGGTTGGTTTTCAGTTAAATATTGTCATTGTTGATGTGTTTCCTTTGAATATTCGTTTGTTTTTTGGAAAGGCAACAGCAATGCAATTATCACCCAGAGTGGGAGATGAATCACCTAAATCACACAATCATTTTCAGCAACTGCCCAGTTATTAAATCATATCAGAGCTCTGTAAAATCGTTCAACTTGGTCACATTGTTTACTACCTAACCCGCAATTCAAGAGAGAGTATTAACCTCACATTATATTCATATTCACTGTCAGCCGAGGATTTTTGTTGCGTGATGACTGTGTGGATGATGCACGAACATACAAACCCCTAAAAGCTATTGTGACTTTCCTCGGGACATTCATAGCAGGGGCAATAACGCAGGCAAACAAGCCAGAGTTCAGGGGCTTGGGGAGTATGACTGCTTGCGAAGGAAAGAGTTGTTTGCTCAGGTTATATCTTATCTTCCTTTGGGAGGGGAAGAAAATATCACCGCAAACGCGAGCTGTGACAGGCGTATCAGCCTCGGAGCTGTTGTATATTCCCACAGGTCCTCGCAGAAACCTTTTCAGCCCTCACGTAAAGAATTGTTGTGATGGAAAACCGATTGATCCTTATTTGTACAGGTTAGAAAAGACACGGTATTAGCTGACTAGACGACAACAAGTAACTAACAAAAATCCTAAGTCACCTTTGCTCCACAGCAGAAAAGCATGACTGTGGATGAGAATAAAAGCAAACCAACACTTGCATCTTAGTACAAATACGTTGATAGAATCAAAGAGCCAAAGTGGTCACGTAGAATGGAACCGTTTAGATGTGAAAAAAATGTGTATAGGTTTGTGGGATGTCAGTGTGCTAATGGTAGCCTTTTGAGCATGTCACGTCAGGCGCCACTAACTGGAGTCGACACACCACAACACAGCAATGATTGTCTCGTGCAGCCTACGTGGAAAGGGAGGTCCCAGGACATTGCTTGCCATCAGTGTTGATGATGTGGAGAGAAAACCTGGGGCATACACAGGATATGTGTCTTGTTTAGGGAAGGAAGGCACACACTATTTACCGTAGTCCTGAAGGACATGCTTGCTGTTAGCACGCACGTCAGGTATTGTAAAGTGTGCAACAAATTATAGATGATCTCATAATCTGCACAAATCATCTACGTTTGTAGGAATACACACAAAGCGTATAAATATGTCTTTAATGTGATGCATGTTTTCAGAAAGCTATTTTCTTAAGCAAAGATATGCGAATAAATTCATTCATATACTTATTGTATTGGAATGCTAGAATGTTTAGTTTGTGATAAAAGGCTTTGCTACCATCTCAGAAAGCTAAAGCTATAGCATATAAAATATCTTAGACCTCAGGAAGTAGACTGAGTTTTAGATGTACCAGGCTTTGTAAGTTTTGAAGTAGACAATGCAATACAGACGTGCCCCTCCCTCATATCTGCCTGCCCACACCATCTCTTCCCACCAGGTTTAGTATTCTTGATCCTTTGCAAGACAAATCACTATCAAACCACTGATATTGGTTTCTATACAGTATTACCTTTTCAAAACAAATTCTGCAAAAGTTTCTGAAAAACTTTTACTTTTAAAAGTTTAAATCTCCCTTAAAGTAAGGCCGTATAAATTCAAACTGTGTATCCTGATATAAGCCATTCGTATTTTATTTCTTTCATAGAATAACTGGCCAAAAAGATATGCAAGCTAAAATCTTTTTTTTTGCAAAAAAAAACAAAAATAAGCTATAGATTGTAAGAAAGCACGAAACCATAGGGCTGGATAGCACAAGACCGTAGGGTTGGAGTTTGAAATTTCATAAAGTTTGGATTTTAAAGAGAAAAAAAACCTTTCTCACAAAATGTATGCCAAAATACAACACTATTTTTTAAATCCACGATACTTTCAGTGGGGTGGGGGCTACTGCAGCATCTGTCACAGACCCAGTTCAGATTACTGCTCCCTGAAGCTGTGCATCAAATTCCGGCTGTCTGCCAGAAAGAAATCTGATCCTGGATTCATCCAACTCCTTAGAGAGTCTTCCGTCTTCCATCACTTTCTGCACATTGAGTTTCTGTCCACGTGAACTACTTTGCGGATAATCTGTTGATAAAAGACTGTCTGAAACTTGCTTTAACTTCGAGGAGAAAGAATGGAAATGTCAGATCCTCCCTCTTTGTCCTTGTCTGTGTGTCTGTCAGTCTGTCTCTTTCTGTGTTTAGCGTTCTTTCTTGGCCTGTATTTTCAAAACTCTTGCTATTTAGATCTTGTGATTTTTAGTGAAGCCATGGCGTGCAAACGGTCACTCATCCATTTTGTAACCAGTTCGATGCTGCTTAACATTGGCTGGGGGAAAGCCAGTGCTCTGACAACTGGCCTATTCGTCTCGTGCACACAGTTAAATCTTTTCTGCACCTTTGGACGGGTACGTCGTACCGGTAAGTGAATACGGCAAAAACACACTTAACATCAATCTGTATGCACACAGTGCCGTATTTAGACATCACCTTCGAAGTCAGAATACGTTTACTTTAAACATGGGCAAAAACGAATGCAAACACAAAAATCTTGCCACTGATAAACCTTAGAATACCAGCAAAACAACGTTAAAAGAAAGAAAAACCTGTTTCACACTAAAGGCATAAAGTTGTCACAGCAGGAACTGTTTATGCAATATTTTGAGCGTCATAATTATTTACTACATTTTTGTTTCGGTGGATACTAAAGGCTATTTTCCATTTCTCTTCTAGTATGCAGATTGAAAACATTGTAAAAGTATCTAACCCCACCTAAAGTGGATGCGCTAGGCCTGATTTATCAGGTGCTGAACGGCAAAACAATGCGTTGTTGCTAATATCACAGACAGCAATAGTTGCTTGTCTGAGCTTTCGATGACTAGGAACAGCAACGTATTAAACAAAATTCAAACGAGTGTAGGAATCCCTCATTTCCTACTTCTTTATTTTTTTTTAAAATTTCTGTGTACAGTCAGCAACCTCTGTTACCGTGTTCAGAATCACAGATGCTATCAGAAAGGGTGTGAAGGCATTGTTTGCAATTCCAAACACACAGTCTGTTTTAACAAGAGCCCATCAGAGGACTGTAGAAACATCTGGACTGCCAAACAGGTTACCTTGGTTTGGAGGCTTTTGGGCTGTTTGCCAAAAGTTCAATGGTAACAGAATTTACATCGCAATACGCCTTCAGCCCTTTCTTCTGATGTTCCCATCTGGTAAACGTTTATTTGTTTAAAGCGGTGTTAAAGTCTGTTCTCATCTGTGTTGAGTCTAACTTGTGCCATCCGTTTGTTTTCCGTTTCTTTACTTACGGTGTGCTTTTTGCTTCGAGGTTAGAGCTAATAGTATGATCTGTTTTGTAAGTTAGACAGATAAACGTTGTTTATAGCATGGATATCGATTGTCACCATCTCTAAATTAGCTACATTTGCTATTGCTACTATATCTTCAATTGTAAGTCAATATACTAGATGACTATCTGCTTGTATGTTGCCTAATTATTGTGCTTTTATACTCTTAATTATGTGGTGATTAGGTAATCAGCTGGCTTAAGCACTAGTCTGATTGCCTAGTTCTTTGCTTCTTTATCATAACAAACTCTGTTAATTACTATTTTTCGGGTAGTTAGCTTTCCTCAATCTGTCTCGAAAAATCTCAATCTGTCGTATTTTCTGTCTGTTGTTATCCTCGATATAGACTGAGTGGGATATTAATTAATTCATGTTGAAAACATCACATCTCAGAACAATATTCTTTTCAATATAGATGCGCTTTGAAGCAAACACAGGAACAATGATTCCTTTTAATATTCCATGCAATAGATCATACTCTTCAAAATTATCTCCTGGTACTTTTACCTGATAAAACAAAACAGAGGATGAAAAAAGAAAGACTACGGGACGACTGTAATAAAAAAGAAGAGGACGAAAGAGAAGACGAAGAGAAAGAAAAAGATATGCGAAGAAGAAGAGAAGAAAGAAAGAAGAAGAAGAAGAAGAAGAAGAAGAAGAAGAAGAAGAAGAAGAAGAAAAGAGAAGAGAAGAAGAAGAGAGAAGGAAGAAGAAGAGAAGAGAAAGAAGAAGAAAGAAGAAGAAGAAGAAGAAGAAGAAGAAGAAGAAGAAGAAGAAGAAAGAAGAAGAAGAAGAAGAAGAAGAAGAAGAAAAAGAAGAAGAAGAAGAAGAGAAGAAGAAGAATGAAGAAGAAGAAGAAGAAGAAGAAGAAGAAGAAGAAGAAGAAGAAGAAGAAAAGAAGAAGAAGAAGAAAAATAGAAAGAAGAAGAAGAAGAAGAACGAAGAAGAAGAAGAAGAAGAAAAGAAGAAGAAAAAAAGAGAAGAAGAAGAAGAAAGAAACAACAACAACAACAACAACAACACAACAACAACAGCAGCTGCAGCAACAACAACAGAAACAACAACAACACTCAAGTTCTCCTGAATGAAATGCTTGTCTGTTTTTCTTTCACGTGAACTAGTAAAAACGAATTAAAAAAGAAACCAGTCCTATTTATTCTAAAACTCCGGCCAGACCTGTCTATATATAATATTATATATATATATGTTGTGTGTGTTGTTGTGTGTGTGTGTGTGTGTGTGTGTGTGTGTGTGTGTGTGTGTGTGTGTGTGTCTGTGTGTGTGTCTGTGTCTGTGTCTGTGTCTGTGTGTGTCTAGATATACACCCATTACAACCCATCACCACTTTGCCAAGTTCCTTCTAGATTCTCTGCAGACACTTGTATATATATTCAAATGCCCTGTGTATAGTGTTGTAATTTATAGATCATTAAGTCTTACTCTTTTTTCAACTTTCGAACCTAAACTGTCCATGAAGTATAAAACCAAACATCCAAACCACCATGACTTCTTATATGATCCTTTGGTTTGGCCTTTTCTACGGATGAGTATGTTATCTACACGATAGACTTTGAGGCTCCTAGGAGCAAAGCGCCGCTGTAATGTGATTTATAATTATATAATATTTTAATTTAATCTATAATTTTTTCCATTACATCGGGGACAATGGACTAAGCACTCATGTGACTTTTACATCCAGTCCCCGTGTGTATGCAGTTTTGTAAATCTTGTCATCTGTTTCCACGGGCACACAATGGCCCACTCTTACGAAAAGCGGAACAGGATTTAACGTGTGCGCAAGATTGTTCTGCGTCCGTTCGCACACGGGGCCTCTGTTTATATTCTCTTATCCGAAGGACTTTGGGGAGAGTGGAGTCAGCACTGATGTAGAAAAATCTCCTCGACCGGAATCGAACCCGGATCGTCAAATTGCCAGCGCAATGCTCTGACCACTAGGCTATCCCGTCCGCTGTAGTGTAAATGTGCGGCGTTCCCAGGGCACCATGATATATCTTGGCATTTGGCATGGCCTTTATTGCTGCTGCTGGTGGCACACAAACACACAGAGTCACAAACACACACACACACACACACACCACACACACACACACACACACACTACACACACACAACACACACACACACACACACACACACACACACACACACACACACACACACACACACACACACACACACACACACACAGAGTCAGACACAGTGGTCCCGAGTGTCATTCATCAGGCCAGAGAAGGCAGTGTGCTATTTGTTGTTAGTGTCCTGGTGCCCTGGTGAGTCGTTGGTCATTTCTACTGGGCAACGTGGTATGGCTCAGAGAGAGAGAGAGAGAGAGAGAGAGAGAGAGAGAGAGAGAGAGAGAGGGGGGGGGGAAGAGAGAGAGAGGGGGGGGGAAGAGAGAGAGATAGAGAGAAGAGAGAGAGAGAGAGAGAGAGAGGAGAGAGAGAGAGAGAGAGAGAGAGAGAGAGAGAGAGAGAGAGAGAGAGAGCAATGATTTTTATTTTTCAAGGGTTACAGAGTAAGCATTACATACTTTTTTTCATCCGGCCCTTGAAAGAGAGAGAGAGAGAGAGAGAGAGAGAGAGAGAAGAGAGAGAGAGAGAGAGAGAGAGAGAGAGAGAGAGAGAGAGAGAGAGAGAGAGAGAGAGAGACAGACAGACAGACAGACAGACAGACAGACAGACAGACAGACAGACAGACAGACAGACAGAGACAGAGACAGAGACACAGAGAGAGAGACAGAGGCAGAGAGAGACAGAGACAGAGAGAGACAGAGACAGAGACAGAGAGAGATATTTATTTTTGTCCCTCTTTATCTTTATGATGTTCTTAGACAAAGACGAACAATAGATTCCCCATACCCCTAGATTGGTCTCCCCTTCTCTTTCCGTGTCTATTTGTCTCTTTGTTCTCTGTCTGTGTAAGTCTGTCTGTCTGTGTAGTCTGTCTGTCTGTCTGTCTGTCTGTCTGTCTGTCTGTCTGTCTGTCTGTCTGTCTGTCTGTCTGTCTGTCTGTCTCTCCTCTCTCTCTCCTCTCTCTCTCTCTCTCTCTCTCTCTCTCTCTCTCTCTCCTCTCTCCCTCTCTCCCCTTCCCCTCCCCTCCCCTCCCTCCCCTCTTCCCCTCCTTCTCTCTCTTCTCCAGTCCCCTATCTCTCAACCGTCTCTATTTGATAATTAGCCATTTTTGTCTGCGTTTCTTTGCATTGCAGTCTTTGCATAATTATAGCAATTACAATTGACAACATTTGCATGGTTTGTAACGATATTTGAAAAACAAAATCCTCTGTCCAAGTTTTTTTTTTGTTTTTGGTTTGGTTTTGTACATATTGATCAATATAGCTGGTGTGGCTGTTCTTGTTGTTATACTGTGCGCTCTCCAACCTATCACTTAGGGAGTCATCCACAGCATACACTCAGACTCACTGCTAGCGGCTGGAAATCACCGAGACACCGAAAGTACACACTGCACTAGATGAAAACTGGGCGTGCATAACTGTTTTCAAGTACCTCACGCATTGTGCAGCTACACTCCTACTCTCAAAGTTTGTGTGTGTGTGTGTGTGTGTGTGTGTGTGTGTGTGTGTGTGTGTGTGTGTGTGTGTGTGTGTGTGTGTGTGTGTGTGTGTGTGTGTGTGTGTGCGTGCGTGCGTGTGTGTGTGTGTGTGTGCATTCAAATTTGCTATTTTCTAAAACTGGTAATTGTTGTTGATTGTTTATGTGTTGTATCGGTCGAATGCAAGCGCTTTTATTTGTTTTTGCAAGATATAGCGCTATGTAAATTCCATGTATTATTATTTTTTAAGTAGTAGTAGTAGTAGTAGTAGTAGTAGTAGTAGTAGTAGTAGTAGTAGTAGTAGTAGTAGTAGTAGTAGTAGTAGTATCATTCTTCTTCTTCTTCTTCTTTTCTTCTTCTTCTTCTTCTTCTTCTTCTTCTTCTTCTTCTTTTCTTCTTCTTCTTCTTCTTCTTCTTCTTCTCCATCATTATTATTATTTTTAATACGCATGTAATAAGTGGTTGCTGCTGTCTTGTGATTCAGAATTCATTATTTACATTTTACAGATTAAATACTTTAATATCTCACTGATAGGGAAGTTCATCATTGACACTTGCAGGAAGGCACAGAGATGGACTAATAAAACAGCGGCACTTTAAGGATGCGAGTTTGAGAGTGTTGCTCAAAATTACCAGACCAACACTTCAGGTGTCTGTAGCTCTCGGACCGGGTTGACGCCGGGATATAATATTATGATAGTAAGCTTTTCGTACAACCCTGTCAAGTAGTCTCAAAGCACATGCACTTCCATAACAGCATCATTACATCCACCTCCTCCTCCTCCTCCTCCTCCTCCTCATCATCATCATCATCATCGATCATGCGATAACAAAAAAGATGCCTCGTCTTTTCCAACCTATCACCATCACCGAAACTTTCCTGCTGCCCCATTCTTCCTCTCCTCCACTCACCCCCCCCCCCCCCCCCCGCTCCCCCGCTCTCTACTCCCCGCCCAAGGAACTGCCTTGTCCCTACCCCCTTAGAAAAAACCCTGCCTCCTATACACGAAAGTTAAACATTGACAAAAGTGAAGGAAGCTGTATCAGCGTCCGTCAACTTGTTTCATTTCTCTCCTAGTCTGACCCCTCCAAGAGTTCTTCTGAACGCTGAGCACACGTCCAGCAGCAGACAGTTTATTCATGTTCTGTACTTTCACAACTTTTCTCCCTCTTTTTTTTTTTACAAGGATTCAAAAAATTGAAAAAGATTTAAATCGATTTCGGAGTCCCTTCGTTTTTGTGTGTGTGTGTTTTTTCTCTGATCCAAGCTGGCGTCATGTGTTTGAGTAAGTAGGGGGTGAGATGTACCTTGAAGTGAATTTCTGTCTCGCTATGTCTGTCTGTCACTGTCTGCCTGTCTGACTCTGTGTCTCGGTCTCGGTCTCTTTATCTCTGTATCTCTGTCTCTCTGTATCTGTTTCTGTCTCTCTCTGTCTCTCTCTATTTAAGTAAACAGATAAAACATAACTAAACAAACGAAAGCAAAATGAATTTGAGAATCAAGTACTTAACAAATCAACCAGTCAACTGACTTATTATTTATCAATTGAAGTGGTTTGATTAGATAACTCATCCACCTGTATATCCAGCAAGTCAACCATCCGCTAGTCCACATGTCCACCAATCAATCAACCAAGCAAGCAAGCAACCATCTACATAACCAGCCAACCAGCCCACCAACCAACCAACCAACCAACCAACCAGCCAACCAAATCAAGCAACCAGTCAACCAATCCATCAACAATCTAGAACACTACTCCTAGACAGAGAAAAAAAGGTTTGCGTGTATGTCTAGCAAAGTTGACACCAGGACTTAAGTGTACCCACAGTCAAGCAGATAACCTTTGATGTGGACTTCAAAGACTGCAGTCCGTTTCTTGCGGCGCAAACTCCTCAATAATCAAGTTAGCAAGGACTCAGCGGTAATCGGAAAAAAGTCACAGGAAAAAAAGTCACAGAAAAAAAATCTCAGAAAAAAAGTCACAGGAAAAAAATCACAATGGTGGCTGTGTGATGTACTCTCTTCTACAACAAAAAGTATGTGTGTGTGTATGTGTGTGTGGGTGTGGATGGGTGTAGGTGAGAGACAGAGACAGAGACAGAGAGAGAGAGACCTAATCTTAATTGATGCATATGAATGGGGTCTGCATATAGCTAGAGAAGCTAGACTGGTATTGTTGCAGTTTTAAAAATCTTTTACCGACTATCTTGAATCTATGACATTGGCTTTTTTATCCTGCTCAGATGAAATAAATAGTTGTTGATTTAAACTGGATTTTACTTGGCTTTGTTTGACTTGATTGTGACTTTTTTTCCTGTGACTTTTTTCCTACCCAATTTTGTGACTTTTTTTCTGTGACTTTTTTTCCTGTGACTTTTTTTTCCTACAACCGACTCAGCGCTCCCTGTTCCCTTTGTAGCATGATTATACAGAAGTTCCATCCACATTGTCCTTATTGTAGGTCTTATGGCAAACACCGTTATCTTATTTTATTTATCTATTTCATAGCACTTTCTGTGACAGCAGATTTTTCTTTGCGTAAAATTCGGGCTGTTCTCCCCGGGGAGAGCGCGTCGCCACAAGTGCAGCGCCACATTTTGTTTTTTTTTTTTTTCATGTCTGCAGCTGCATTTGTTTCACTATCAGAGTGACTTTTTCTATAGAATTTTGCCAGGAAAACCTTCTTGTTGCCATGGGTTCTTTTAAGTGCGTTAAGTACTGGTTTGTAATAGTCGGGACCTCTGTTTATACTCTCATTCGAAAGACTAATACCCAGACCATAACTCATGGTGTAATGGATGGGGGGAAAAGCTTTGGGCCCAAACGGGATTTAAACCATCGCACACTCCGACCGGGACATTTCGCTTTCTAGGCAGGCGCGTTACCTCTAGACCATCAATTCATGTTGCTGTTTTAATAGAGCGGTGTTAAAATCTACTTCAAAGAGGAATTAGTATGTTTGTTCGTCTGTCTGCCTGTTTGTTTGTTTATCTCTCTCTATTTCTCTCTCTTTTTTCTCTGTCTGTCTCTCTGTCTCTGTCTCCTATTTCTCCCGTTCTCTCTGTCTGTCTGTCTGTCTGTCTTTCTGTCTGTTGTCCGTATGGCTGGCTGGCTGCTGGCTGGCTGTCTCTCTGTCTCTCTCTGTCTCTCTGTCTCTCTCACTGTCTCTCTCTCTGTCTCTCTCTCTATCTGTCTCTCTCTGTCTCTGTCTGTCTGTCTGTCTCTCTGTCTCTCTGTCTCTCTTTGTCTCTCTCTGTCTCTCTCTGTCTTGGTCCTCTCTCTCTCTCTCTCTCTCTCTCTCTCTCTCTCTCTCTCTCTCTCTCTCTCTCTCTCCTCTCTCTCTCTCTCTCTCTCTCTCTCTCTCTCTCTCTCTCTCTCTCTCTTTCTCTCTCTTTCTCTCTCTTTCTCTCTCTTTCTCTGCTTTTACTTAACATGGTATATAAACACAAACGCCGTCACATGTAAATAAAGAAAAGAAAAAAAAGGGGGGGCTGTGTTGGTAGTAAAACAGTTTTAAGCAAACATTGATTTATGTATGCTTGCATCCTACTAAGTACACTCACTCACCAGCCCTTTGGTAGTTAATACACTGTCCAGAACACCAGATGTTGTTCCCAGCCAGCCATGGCTGGAACAATCAGAATGCTGGAGGAGTGAAGTCAGGTCTGCAATTCCACCAGACCCACAGATTTGTTTTGATGACTTGGGGGCCTGGTCAGAGGCCTGTGTAAGCATCTGTACCGACGAAAATACTTTTTACCCAGCTTTTACAGTAATGTTGTCTGTCAAAGCTTTACTGTATCACAAAAATTTACGTGAAATCATACAGTTCCATTTCTTCTTGTTTTTGTCTTTTTAGCTAGTGTGGTGCTGGTTTATTTGTGTAGTAGAGAAAATATGTGAAGATCTTGAGTGTGGTGCGTGCTTTGGGGTTAGTTCTGTCTTTTCAAGTTTTCAATCTGAGTCTTTGGTGTAGAGATTAATTTTCAGCTGTTACTGTGCTTTGTTCCACGGTGGGCTTTAGCAAACATAGGCAGAATACATGTATTTATTTCCCCTTTTCTCGAAGTCGGAATGCAGCTACCTTTATATTTGGTATAAAAAAACCGGTTGCATACGTAAAAATGGGACCAAACAGGATTCAAACCACCGCACGCACACTCCGACCTGGACTTTTTAGCTTTCTAGGCAGGTCAAGTGCATTACCTCTAGACCACCGATTGTTTGTCTATAGCAGACAAGAGCTGTGCTCCCACAGGTTCAAGAATTCCATCTCTTAGGATTCTGGACTAGTTTTTATACTCTGTCGCAGACGGACGGACAGAGTTGTGCTCCCAAAGGTTCAATAGTTCTATCTCTTGGAAATGTAGATAAGTCTTTCCTGTCTACGGCATACAGACAAGAGTCAGACACCTCAGTGCCAGAAGTCGTGCATCATGTCCTGTATACAGCCAGACCCGAAGTGCTGATTCTGGTTCTGTCTGCTTCCTCAGGGAGCCGTTAGTCATTTTCTGCACGGTAGGGCCTAAGTTGTCGTCTGCTTTTAAAGAGACCAGTGAGAAGCGTGACCTTTCACCTCCCCTCTCCTTAATAATGATGTTTCGGGAAAAAAAAGAGAGATATGGGCAAAAATAACAAAGACAGATCTATGTTTGTATATTCTGTGACCATTGTTTTCTATCTTATCTGTTTTGAGTGTTTGTATGTCTTTTTGTCTGTTTTTTTTTTTCTGTCTGTTTTCCATTCTAAGTTTGGGTTTAACTGGGTGGTTGGTCTAGTAGGCAACTTGTCTAGCTCTGCTTCTGATTGTTTTGTATGTCTGTCTGTCTTTTTATCTGTATGTCTGTCAGTCTGTCTGTCTGTCTGTTCTCTCCTCTCTCTCTCTCTCTCCTCTCTCTCTCTCTCTCTCTCTCTCTCTCCCTCTCTCTCCTCTCTCTCTCTCTCTCTCCTCTCATCTCTCTCTCTCTCTCTCTCTCTCTCTCTCTCTCTCTCTCTCTCTCTCTCTGTACACCTATCATAATTATCATCTTCTCGATTTGTTTTTTTTTGTCCTTTCCTACCGTACAGTCCCATGCCAAGTACAAAAAGTGATAACATTAATTTTGCAGAATAGGATAATCAAACTTTATACACAATCTGCTATGTCCCGATCTTTCTTTGTTTCATGCAAGTCAGTAGCAAACAGTAATTGCTATTGTTGTTCCTGCAGCAAATTTGATCTAATTCCACGCATAAGTAAACCCTCACAATCAGTGATATTTGTGAAATACAAAGCATTCACTTTCACCTTCACCTATCCCGCTGTCTAGTTGACCATCGGGGCACCAGTGTAGATTTTGCATCTAGCTTCCTCCACTCGTTGCAAAACTCAATTTTCCGTCGCCTGTCGTTCCACTCGAGGCCAGTCCACTCTCTGATGTTGTCCTCCCATCGTTTTCTCTGTCTGCCTCTTAGTTTCCTTCCTTGTACTGTTCCCTGTAGGACAGTCTTGGCCAGTCCAGATATTCACGTGATGTGCCCGTAACATTTCCCTTTGCGGTTGTTTTTTTTTTTCCACAGAAGTCAGAAACTCTTGGTATGCACACAGGTGTCCTGTTTAGACACCATCCCTGAGGAGAAAAAAATAATGGGTAGACGCTGCACTTGTGGCGACGCGCTCTCCCCGGGGAGAGCAGCCCGAATTTCATGCAGGAAAATCTGCTGTGACATAAAGTGGAATAGGATAAAATATAAAATAAAATATAATATAATTTTTCACTTTTTGTTTTGAATTCCTCGTTTGTTATGTTATCGCTCTATCAAACACTGAAGAAGGTTGCGCAAGCATCTCTTCCCCATTGTTTGTATCGTTCTTTGGAATGTTTGTTGTTATGGTCCAGAAGTAGACAACCTGAAATACAGTAAAATATCCCCAAGCAAAGGTCTCTCTTGTGCCCTTTTTACTCCCACATCCATTTTTTTCCTTATGAGTTTTCTGGACTTTTTTTTCATTTCAACAGTCTTGGCTTTCTACACACGACAGTGAAATATCGCTTTAAGTAAAGAAAGCTGTAGCGATGTCCATCCCTTCACTTTAGTTCTTTCCTAGAGTGACACGACCCTTACAAAATTTTTTTGGGGGGGACACTTGTCACCGGCGCAGAAGCAAAGAGTTTGGTTTTATGTCATGTAAAAGATGATGGACTTTTCTAGGTCTTTGCAAACGTTCAGACATATAAATATTTCTAAAAGATATTTTTATCTGTGTTCTAGCTAGAACCATTTCATATGAGTCTAATGGTATTGAAGTGCAATTTAAAAGCAGAAACACGGTGTTGCCGTGGGTTCTTTTACGTGCGTTAAATAAAGATGTGTAACACACGGGACCTCGGTTTATCATCTCATCCGAAAGACTAACACCCAGACCACCATCCATAATCTAATGGATGGGGGGGGGGGGGGGAGTTTTAGGCCCAAACGGGATTCGAACCATCGCACACTCCGACCCGTACTTTTTGCTTTCTAGACAGGCACGTTACCTCTAGACCACCGACCCATGTCCGGAATCACAGACATTCTCAGAGAGAGAGAGAGAGAGAGAGAGAGAGAGAGAGAGAGAGAGAGAGAGAGAGAGAGAGAGAGAGAGAGAGAGAGAGAGAGAGAGAGAGAGAGAGAGAAGAGAGAGAGATATATGTATATATATATATATACACACATATATATATAATATCTATTTATTTATTTTATTCTTTTATTTCGAGGATAATGGGATAAACACTCTTGTGCTTTTTTTACATCCAGTCTAGTCCCCGTGTGTATGCAGGTTTGTGAATTGCATCTGTTCCCACCGGCACACGATGGCCTACTCTTACGTTAAGCGGAACAGGATTTAACGTACGCGCAAGATGTTCACACGGAGCCTCGGTTTATAGTCTCAACCGAAGGAGACAGGAAAATAAGGGAAGGCAGGAAGGCAAAGTCTGCAGTTCCAGCCCTACAATCTGTAGGGTTTTTTTTTTCTTTCTCAAAACTGAGGTTGATCAGAGGACTGAACAAACACGAGCGCCGATAATCAATCTGCTTCAGCGGCTGTTTCTTTGACGGATCGATGCTAACAGGATTAAACTGACCTACGTTCCTTTCCAGGGTTTTGGGGTTTTATTATATATTTTTCTTCTCGGATTTCTTAGCTAGCAGGGCGTTCGTTTATTTGTGCTGAACAATGCTGAAGTCTGCTTAGGCTGTGTTTATCTTTCTTTGTGCCCCCGGGCCTTTTCTCTCTCTCTCGCCTTTTTAAGTTTGTTCCGTCTCAGTCCTTTTGCTTGGAAGGTCTGAGTCGTGTATATGTGTGTGTGTGTGTGTGTGTGTGTGTGTACTTTATTTCGGCCAAACTCTTATGTTGCTTCTAACACTTTAGGAACAAGGGTAGTGTGGTGGTCAGAGCAGTGTGTTGTCAATGTGACAGCCACGAGTTACAACCTGGGTTCGAACCGTCAAGCAAATTATATATTCCCCTGGAGTCAGCTAGCATCAGTAGCGACTCCACTTTCCCGAAAGTTCTTTAAATGTAACTATTATTTAAGGGCCCGTTTGATTTAAAGTTTTAGATACACAATTTACTCAAACGCAGGGTGTAGATTTTATTTTTTATCGCTATCAAACTGAATGGAATAATTGTTTATCAAAATAAGGATACTTTTTGTAGATGCGTTCAATAAAGCAGAGTAGTCCAGACATGGTAAGGATGAGAGGTATGTCTTCAGAGCTGATGATTGCATATTAGCTTTTTGAGAATCTCAGCTTAAAATCCACTGAGATCCTCAAAAAGTTAATAAATTATGCAATCATCAGCTCTGAAGACGTAGCTCTCATCCTCAATATAAATGTATAAATAAATAAATAAATAAATAAATAAATAAATAGATAAATAAATAAATACTGCTTTTTAAAAATTTAAACGACTTTCAGGAAAAGAAGAGATAAATGTCTCATAATATTCAATGTTCTCTTCTTCTTTTTTTTTTCTTTTCTCAGAGATTGTGGAGAGTGGATGAAGGCCTAGAACAGAAAGGGTTCAGAAAGGTTATGGACCCGGTAGTTGTTTAGTTTAGAGGTCAGAAGAAACAAGATTGTCATCGATTCCTACGCCATGTCCTTTTTTTTTTTTTTTTTTTTTTTTGCTTTTTTTGGTTGTGATCTTAGCTGGCACCAGTCTGTTTGTGGGGAGCAATACCAAAGAGTGCTTGAGGTTGGGAACTATCTCTTTTCTCTGTGGCTCTTGTCTCTTTCTCTGTCTCTGTCTGTATGTCTGTGCAGTTATTGGGAACCCTCTCTTGTCTCTATGACTCTTGTCTCTGTCTTTGTCTGTATGTCTGTGAGTTCTTGAGGTGGGGAACTATCTCTTTTCTTTGTGGCTCTTGCCTCTGTCTCTGTCTCTGTCTCTGTCTGTATGTCTGTGCAGTTATTGGTAGCACTCTTGTGTCTCTGTGACTCTTGTCTCTAGCTGTCTCTGTATACATGTCTGTTTGTGCAAAGCAATACTCAAAGAGTGGTTAAGGTTGGGAATCCTCTATTCTCTCTGTGGCTCTTGTCTCTGTCTCTGTCTGTATGTCTGTTTGTGTAGATCAAGAGTGCTTCAGGATTCCTGTCTTGTCTCTATCTTTGTCTCTGTCCGTATGTGTGTGCAGAACAATGCCACAGAGGGATTTGAGGAAACTTCTCTTTTCTCTAGGACTCTTGTCTCTGTCTCTGTCTGTATGTCTGTGCAGTTATTGGGAACCCTCTCTTGTCTCTGTGGCTCTTTGTCTCTGTCTGTTTGTATGTCTGTTTGTGCAGAGCAATACTCAAAGAGTGGTTGAGGTTGGGAACTATCTCTTTTCTCTAGGACTCTTTTCTCTGTCTCTGTCTGTATGTCTTCTGTGCAGGCAGACTCAAGTGTGATACATTCGGAACCCTCTCTTGTCTCTGTGACTC
>CM060325.1:39538577-39551077 GCA_030674155.1 Stramonita haemastoma
GAGAGACTGAGAGACTGAGAGACTGAGAGACAGAGAGAGACACTGACACTGACAGACACTGACACTGACACAGTTTTATTGTCCATACAGCATTACAGCCCTGTAGACAAGGGGGAATAACAAGTTCAGATAAATTTGTGTAACATAATAACATTTTCAAATTTTCCTCTCACTTCGCACTTACGTATACTACTGCACATTCTAATTGCCACGCAGGTCATACACACACACACACACACACACACACACACACACACACACACACACCACACACACACACACACACACACACACACACACACACACGGATAGCCTAGTGGTCAGAACATTGCGCTCGCAAATTGACGACCCGGGTTCGAATCCGGTCGAGGAGATTTTTCTCCTGGAGTTAACATCAGTGCTGACTCCACTCTCCCTAAAAGTCCTTCGGATGAGACTATAAACCGAGGCCCCGTGTGCGAACGCGCGCAGAACATCTTGCGCACACGTTAAAACCTGTTCTGTTTTTCGTAAGAGTAGGCCATCGTGTGCCGGTGGAACAGATGACCTTTCCAAAACTGCATACACACGGGGACTGGATGTAAAAATCACAAGGGTGCTTATTCCATTATCCTCGATATAAAAGAATAAATATATAAAAAAAAGAATTGAAATTAAATCTGTCTGACTTTCTCTCTTTCTTGTTGTGTCTTTCTGTCTTCCTGTTATTTACCTCTTAATTACATACTATCAATTTGCTTTGTTTTCTCAGTGAGTTGATACTCTTTTACTATTTTTCCTTCCTTTCTTTTTTGGTATTAATTTTGGTGTTTTTTGTCTTTCGGGAGCAATTGCTAAGGTCCTGGTTCTATCCTGTATTGTTTTTTCTGCTGTCAAAACCAGCTACTCAAGGCATATAAGCAGAACTCGTTCCACAATGATGAAAACAGACGAGAGGGAACCGACTGCTTGAGGTTACCTGACATTCTGATTTCCAAATGATAGAAAACATAAACGTCTTCACCTGTTGTAAGGTCAGGGGGTTGGAGTGTGTCTCAGAATAGCTTGCTCACAGACGCATACACACATACACACACAACACACGCACACAAATATAGACATACAACACACACACCACACCACACCACACACCACCACACACACACACACCACATACACACAGACACTCACATACACACACACACTCTCTCTCTCTCTCCACACACACACACACACACACACACACACACGCACGCACGCACGCACACACACACACACACACACACACACTCACATACACACACACTCTCCTCTCTCTCTCCCACACACACACACACACACAACACACACACACACACAACACACACACACACCACACACACACCACGCACGCACGCACGCACGCACGCACGCACGCACTCACACAACACACACACACACACACACACACACACACACACGTGAACAGCAGGAGCAGTAGCAGCAGCAGCAGCAGCAACAGCATAGTTGCAAAACATTTTACACAGCAGGTATCCTCAAAAACGAAGGCAGGGCGTGTAAAGCCATTAGAGTTTTGTGAACACAGTTTCATTCCTTATGTGTTATCGTTTTGTTACATATTTCTTGTCATAGAGTTTTCTGCTCTACCCCCCCCCCCCCCCCCCCCTCTTTTTTACCTCTTCTTTTTCTTTGGTTTATAGCTCTTTTCTACGTGGCATTGTAGATGTCTATTTCTTGCTTTCGTTTTTTCTTTTTTTTTTGGTTTCTGTCATTTTGTGTCATTTTTCCCTTTCATTTTCTTTAAACTTTTTCTTTGTTTCTTTTTACCCTTTTCCTTTTTTTTCGTTTGGTTGTCTGTTCGTTTGTTTGTTTGTTGTTTTGTTGTTTTGTTGTTTCTAACTTACTGGTTTGTTTTCTTTCTTTCTTTCTTTCTTTTTTCTTTCTTTTCTTTTCTTTTCTAACTTACGGCTTTTCTCTTGTTTCTTTCTTTCTGTCTGTCTTTCTGTCTGTCTGTTTGTTTGTCTGTCTATCATTCTTTTGTTCTACTTGTCTGTCTGTCTGTCTGTCCGTCTGTCTATCTGTTTTTCTGTCTGTCCTTCATATTTTAACTACTTACAATCTTACTTACTTACCTTCTTAATTACTTATTTACTGAACTACATACTTAGATACCTACTTAATTACTTACTTATTTGTTTACTTACTTAATTGCTTGCCTACTTACTTATTTCCTTATTTCCTTCCTTCCTTCCTTCTTCCTTCCTTCCTTCCTTCCTTCCTTCCTTACTTACTTACTTACTTACTTACTTACTTACTTACTCACTTACTTACTTACTCACTTACTTACTTCTTTTTTTCTGTTTGTTTTCTTTTATTTTTTACTTCATTAATTCCCTTCTGGTTTTACTCTTTTTTCTTATAAATATATTTCTTTCCTTGTTTATTGTCATTTTGTCCATGTGCTTCTTGTGTTGTGTTACTTTACATGGAGGCTTTACTTTTTATCTCACATCTCTCACACTGTCATGTTTACATAAAGTCTTTTTCTCCTCTGTACTGTTTAGACTTTATTTTTTTCAAAGAAAAAACAATCTTCGGAAACATTTTCTCTTAGTTGTACTATGTTTTCAAATCAAAGAACAGTCCCAAAGTCAAAACACTTTGTATACATCATACATACTGGGTGATGAGCATACCACAGTTTACTTGACAGTCATCCATCACTTTGTTTTGAAGCTGCCAGTTCATGCGTGCATTCACATAAGACCTTGCTAGGCTTACTGCGGTATCTCAGAGTTCCTACTGTCACGACATGTAAATAAGCAGAACTCGTTTAAAATGATGAAAACAGAAGAAAGAGAACTTGTTGCTAAAGCTTGCTGTCAGACTGATGTCTAGAAAATGGACAAATAATACATATGTGTGTAAACTTTAACATCACCGTCTGACCTGCCTTTCCTTAGGAACATTATTGGTGTATGGTATTTGATGCATCCGTACACACTTAAACAGTGATGAAGCTGTATATATATATATATACATATGCATACACACTTGCGCTTACACGCGCGGCCGCGCGCAAACACACACACAACACACAAACGCATAACAATCACACACACTCACACACACCACACCACACACACACACACACCACAACACACACACACACACACACACACACACACACACACACTACACACACACACACACACACACACACCACTGCATAAAGCACTCAGGTCAGTGTCAAAACGACTCCTCAAGAAGAAGTCATGAAGTAAAGATCAGGCAAATCAGCCTCCTTACATGACACCAACTTTCCTCCTGTCTATCTCCTGTCTCCTCGTTTTAAATCTTCTCCATCTAGAGCGGGTGGCCTAGTTGTCAGAACGCACGCAGAACGCACGCAGAACGCACACAGAACGCACGCAGAACTTCTTTGCACATGTTTAAGACCCGTTCCGCCTTGATAAAAGAATGCTAGGAGATACCGGTAGGAACAGCTAACAGATACTTTTTTAAAAATAAAAAGTAAAATGACGCATGCGCACACCTGTATTTAAATTGAATTCCCGAAGTCGGAATGTGGCTACCGTATCGGCGGGTGCAAACGATCGCGTACGCGTCATCTCACCATTGGAGAACTTTGAAGCTCTAGCCGAGGTAAAGGTTAAAAAGGTAAAGGTGTCCCGTAACCTGTGTGGTCGTAGGAGGGAGCGAGGCATCAGAGACCCCAGCTTCTCTAGGGGCCAGCATATTGAGAGCGGCACCCATCTCCTCTCCTTTGCTGCTTTTACCTTCCCTGACCCTAAAGAGGGCAGGTAACCATTTTACACCTGGGTGAACTGGGGGAGAACTGTATGAAGCCGAGACGCGCAAAAGGTTTACCCATCCAACTGGTAACCACGCTCGACGCTGCTTAACTTTGACTTGGGGGGGGGGGGGGGGAAGCGAGGGCTCTGACCACTGAGCCATCCTGTCCCTTAGCCGAGGAACGGTGAGTGGGGAGTGGGTGGGGAGAGGGGGGGGCGAACCAACCCAAAAGTCCCCCATCGTCTTGCTCTCCCCAGAGAGGCCCAGGGAAAGTCATTTGCATAACAGCCCATTTCAAAGTGTATGGAAATGTTCAAGACGTCCACCGCTGTTGCAGGGTCCTTAGAGATTACTGCAGAAGAAAGGGGGCACAGAAGCAAGCAATTTTAGCTTGCGTTCTGTGTACGTTTCTAGCTGTCTCTGTGTGTCTGTGTGTCTGGCTGTCTATATGCCTGTTTGTCTGTCTGTCTGTCTGTCTGACTGGTTATCAGTGAGTTCATCTGCTTGCTTTCGTATAAATTTGTGCATGTCTAATTGATTCTCCCTTTAATGTGTTTAGATGTCTGTTCTCTGTTGTCTGTCCACCTCTGTGTCTTTGTCTGTCTGTCTTGTCTGTCTGTCTCTGTTTTCTGTTTATCTCTGTCTCTGTCTCTTCTCTTGTCTCCTCTCTCTCTGTCTCTGTCTCTCTCTCTGTCTCTCTCCTCTCCCTCCCTCCTCCTCTCTCTCTCTCTCTCTCTCTCTCTCTCTCTCTCTCTCTCTCTCCTCTCTCTCTCTCTCTCTCCTCTCTCTCTCTCTCTCTCTCTCTCCTCTCTCTCTCTCTCTCTCTCTCTCTCCTCTCTCCCTCCTTCTCTCTCTGTTTCTGCTCTCATCCCCACCCACCCAAGAGGAGGCTGCCTGCCTGCCACAACTATTTGCATAAGAGCCTATTTGCGAGTCTATGAAGGTTGTGAAGCAGGCACCTTTGGCAAGTCCTGTGGGAGTTAGACAGGAAAATGCTACACACAGAATGGCATTCCCTGTGTCCTCAGAGATGCAGTAGAATATTCCTTCTGACACATTTTTCTTTTTATTTTGGTTTTTGCATTCTTGTTGTATATGTATTTCGCCTTGATATTTTTCTTGTTTTTTTTTTTGGGGGGTGGGTTTTTGTATTTCAGTAGATATGTGCGTGTGTGCGAACCTTTTTTTTTATTTGTGTTTTAGTAGATATGTGCTGTATGTTTGTTTCCGTGCATATATCTAGTTATATGTTTATAAAATTTATTTAGATAGATAGATAGATAGATAGATAGATAGATAGATAGATAGATAGATAGATAGATAGATAGATAGATAGATAGATAGATAGATAGATAGATAGATAGATAGATAGATTGATAGATAGACAGACAAACAGACAGACAGACAAACAGAGAGACAGACAGAGACAGACAGACAGAGACAGAAAGAGACAGAGAGACAGAGACAGAGAGAGAGGGGGGGGGCGAGAAATATTGATATACATATAATCATTTATCATTTCATCCTAGCAGGCAAAATGCCTGCTCCGATTCCCTTATCTTATACAAGAAACACCAGGTGCAGTTTAAACAATCAAAATGGGTACATACAGCATCTTCCACTCTCGAGGCCCAACTTAACAGTCTTCAAGGGAAAAAAAAAGTAGACCATCTTTCTGACCCTTCACATTCAGTCCCAGAGGACTACACTGCTTCAGGTACTGGGAGCACGTGCTAAGTGCACAAATGATCCAACCACACACTCTCTGGTTATTATTATAATGTTTGTCCCTGATGGCGCAAGTGGCATTTTTGTCCATGAATACTAAACCACCAACACCTATGATCTTAGTTCCAGGCTTGGTGCAGTTGACTTTGCGAACACTAACAGAGACACAGAGACACAGATGTTTAGTTACATTAACTCCCACAGAGACATAGACACACAGACACAGGCATAGACACCCATACACACATACACACTGACACACACATACACACACATACACACACACGCACGCATACACACACACACACACAGACGCACACACACACATACACACTCACACACACACACATGTAACATCACACACACACACATACACACATTCCTGGTCGAGGGACTTTTCCCTGGAGTTAACATCAGTGCTGACTCCGCTCTCCTTAAAAACTCTTTCGGATGAGACTGTGAACCGAGGCCCTGTGCGCGAACGCACGCACAACATCTTGCGCACACATTAAATCCTGTTCCGCATTTTCGTAAGAGTAGGCCATGGTGTGCCGGTGGGAACAGATGACAAGATTTACATAAACTGCATACACACAGGGACTGGATGAAAAAAGCACATGAGTGCTTATTCCATTATCCTCGACATAAAAGAATAAAATAAGTAACTACATAAAACTCACATACACACATATAGGGGCAAATATAAAACGGAAATAAAAACAGACAGACAGATACACATACATTTACACAGACACACAGACATACAGAAAAAGACAGACACAGACACAGGCACAGGCACAGGCACAGGCACAGCACAGGCACACACACACACACACACACACACACACACATCACATACACACATACACTACACATACATACATACATACATACATACATACATACATACATTACATACATACATACATACATACATACATACATACATACATACATACATACATACATACATACATGTATACAACACACACATTCTCTCTCTCTCTCTCAACAAAGTTTTTATTTTACATAATTGTCCTCCAATCCATCACCTATTTTTGTCTTATATTCATTGCACTGAAGGAAGCTGTCAGTTTTCGTTGTTTTTTTTGTTTGTTTGTTTGTTGTTGTTGTTGTTTTTTGGGGGGAGGAGTTTGCTTAAAAATAAAGTCATTTTTTCTATGCACCCCTTAAAAGGTGTGTGATCGAGGAGACTCACGCCGTCTTTTCTCTTTAAGAAAACCAAAAAAGTATTTAGTTAAGTATGACAAATACCCAGACATTAACAGAATTTTAAATGCATCATCAATCACAGGGTTAAAGAATATAAAATCTTTCTAAATTTTTTTATCCAAAATATGTTAATACTTTTTTGGTAGTGTTGAACTGCAAAGGCTTTTACAATAGCAAAATAAGATGAAGACGAAGGTTTTTTAAAATAGCAAGGAGAGAGAGGAGAGAGAGAGAGAGAGAGAGAGAGAGAGAGAGAGAGAGAGAGAGAGAGAGAGAGAGAGAGAGAGAGAGGAGAGAGAGAGAGAGAGAGAGGAGAGAGAGAAGAGAGAGAGAGAGGAGAGAGAGAGAGAGAGAGAGAGAGAGAGAGAGGAAGAGAGAAGACAGACAGACAGACAGACAGACAGACAGACAGACAGAAGACAGACAGACAACAGACAGACAGACAGACAGACAGACAGACAGACATATTTTGTTTTCTATCCCTTAGCAATCTTGTGCGTGCGCGCGCGCGCGCGCGCGCGCCGCGCGTGCGTGTGTGTGTGTGTTGTGTGTGTGTGTTGTGTGTGTGTGTGTGTGTGGTGTGTGTGTGTGTGTGTGTGTGTGTCGTGTGTCTGTGTGTGTGTGTGCGTGTGTGTGTTTATGTATCTGTGTGACTGTATGTGTGTGCGTGAGAATTGCTTTCTATGCATTCTGATGTCATTTACGCAATTTTTTCCCTGACTCAATTTCTTTATTGCAGAGTGTATAAAAACCATACAATACCTAATCTACTACCCTCAGAATTTAAAAAAAATATTGAAAAATTCACGTTTTAGAGTATTCAGTAGCCTTTACACCTGCCACAATATTTTAAAGACACAAACTAAAAAATAAAAAAAAAGAATCCATCTTTCGATTATTTGTATTTGTATTTTGTACCACTTTATGTCACAGCAGATTTCTCTTCGTGAAATTCGGGCTGCTCTCCCCAGGGAGAGCGCGTCGCCACAAGTGCAGCGCCTACCCATTTTCTTTACTTTTTCCTGTACGCGACTGTATTTGTTTCCCTATCAGAGTGGCTTTTTTCGACAGAATTTTGCCAGGGTCAACCCCCTTGTTGCCATAGGTTCTTTTACGTGCGCTAAATAGTGACGTTGTAACACACGGGACCTCGGTTTATCGTCTCATCCGAAAGACTAGCGCCCAGACCACCACTCAGGGTCTAATGAATGGGGGAAAAGTTTTGGCCCAAACGGGGTACAAACCACCGCACACCCGACCCGGACATTTTGCTTTCCAGGCAAGGCGCGTTACCACCTAGACCACCGATCCAATAATGTAGCATAACCATAATAATAAAATGACAAGAAACAAACATAGACATCTATCGTATCGTTTTCATTGTACCCCTTCGATACTCTTTACACAAATGAATGCACGACAATTCTTGAATTGTCTCCCTGATACACATCACTATTACCATCTTCGATGACTACTAAAAGAAAAAAAAAAAAACTTATAAAGGCTCACTCTATCGGGGAGTTAATTCACACGCATTCGCAACCTGCTTAGTAAAGTAACCTGGTAGCGGCTACAAAGTGAACAAGGAACACCCCTTTTACCTATAGCCTCTTTTACATGGTCCCATATGAAGAATGCGGCAGATAGTTATGAATACAAAATCACATGTTCGATTATTTTTTTCCGTTCCTCAGTCAGAGGTTCACCAATGGTGAAATGTTGCCTATGCAACCGTTTTTCCCCCCATCATTTAGGTAGCGTATTTCGATTTCGGGGATAGTGACTTTAAGGCTTTGCTCTCCCCATAAGAGGAGAAGTGTGTGGTTTGGTCACACCACAAGACACAACACCTTAGCAAAAACCATCCGCAAGGAACAGTCGAGGCAAGAGAAGAAGAGGTCGCAAAGAAATCATGGGTTGACAACATCAAAGACTGACGCCCAACCCCTGCAAACCCCTACTAGCCACAAGGATCGTGAAGCATGGGAAAGATCGCTGTTGCGTTTTCTCATGTCCCCTACGTCTGTGGACATGGGATGAGTGAGTGAGTGAGTGACTTTAATACGACACCTGTGTGTATGCTTGGTGGGTATTTTTTTGTAATTTTTTGGTAATCCGTCCTACCGGCACAAAATGGCCTAATTTTTCGAAAGATGGAACAGGTTTTTAACGTGTGTATGTGATGTTGTGTGTGCAGTCACACACGGGGCCTTATTTGTAGTCTATCTGAAAGGACTTTGACATTCAGTTTGATTTTTTTTTCGTCGAATTAGAAAGAAAGGGCGAGGCTGGGAATCGAGCCCAGAACTTCACTGGTTACTACTGTTGTCTATGCCCCGCCCTCTCTGTCTCTCCTTCCACATTGATTGTGTGTCTGTTTGCTCGTATCCTAGACATTAAATGCATCTGCGCACATAAAATTTAATTGCACTTGTGTATGTGTGTGTGTGTTGTGGTGTGTGTGTGTGTGTGTGTGTGTGCGTGTGTGTGTGTGTGAGTGTCTCTCTCTCTCTCTCTCTCTCTCTCTCTCTCTCTCTCTCTCTCTCTCTCTCTCTCTCTTCTCTCTCTCTCTTCTCTCCCAACACACACACACACACACACACACACACACACACACACACACACACACACACACATTTCTGAGTCATTTCCTAGTAACCATGATTATTTTCTGTGTAATTATTCTTCGGACCATAAAACTGCCTGCTCTAGATAATTTTGGAAAACCCCAAAGCGAAAATGGCAAGGCGGACAGATGCAGTGAAATACCGCTCTGAGGTCGATGGTAAGCTATTTGCCAAAGCATTATTGAGATTGGAATCAACCTAATGGAGAGTGATCTGGTAGGTTAAATATTATTTTCCCCGTCTCCATTTACATGTCTGTGAAGCCTATACCAATATGGATTTCTATGCCCAAGATGGTTTATGTCCTGATGATTAATCATGAAATGAAGATACACTAGCATGATTCTGCAAATCTGTTTAGAATGAAAACAACTAATGAAAATCGTATGACGAGTATTTTGGGAAGTGGGTTTATCGGAAACGTACATCTTGCTTTACGGATGCGATTTTGAGAGTGTTGCTCAAATTTCCCGACCAACACTGCAGGTGTCTGTATCTCTCGGGCCTGATTGACGGCGGGATATATTATGACAGTAATCGTAGAGTACAACCCTGTCAAGAGGTTTCAAAGCGGATTCACTTCCACAGCGGCATCATTACATCATCATCATCACCATTTGATCATCATGCAATAAAATGTGCTTTAAAAAGTGCTGAGAATATTTTTGTCATAGAGCTTAAAACAGTTAGTTGTTTTTACTGAAATAGCGCCTGAAATTTTCATGGCGGTTTCTTAGGTTTCGTCAGGCGAGCCAGTGACATCTGACTAAAAATGGATCTGGAAGCACAGCTGTCAGTTTTTCCCACTTTCAGCTACTTTTAGCTCCTATCCATCCCATCCCAGCTGGTGCTAATTCTAGAAGAAACTGACCACACTTGGACTTGGTCAAAGAACGGGAACAATTTTAGTACTGGGCTCTGGTCTCTTGACTGAGTTAGTTATGCTGGATTTGCTGGCTGTGTAAAACCAACAAAACCAGTGGTCAGTTTGATCTGGATGTTGTTTTGCAGCATTTTCATTCCAACTAGATCCCCTTCAATAGAGCACAGATATGATTGAAGCCTGTTACATATTCACTGTCGTGTTTTCAATATCTTTTAACTCTGACTAGCAAAATCTTTCACTTTGTACTTTTTGTACCTTTTTTCACACACACACCCAAAAAAAAAAGAAGAATTCAGGCAAACTAACAGCAGCCAAAACTTTCCAAACATTCCGACAGTTTTTTCAATCATCACAGTTTCGGCATGGCAGGGAAACATAAAATAATCTCCATCCCATTGACCACAATGGAATTCCTGGCATCTGGGTCTGGTAGTCCTGCTAAGTAAACAGGAACACCACTTCATGTGACCACTTCAACACACCACCCCGACGGGGCAACTGGCAGATCGACATGAATGCAAAACTCACATCTCTGACAGATAATCGTTCTCTGGTATCTGTGATCCTCTGTGCGCGTACTCTGTCTCTTGTCTCTGTCTCTCTGTCTCTCTCTTCTTTTCTCTCTGTCTGTCTGTATGATCTCACTCACTCGTCTGTCTGTCTGTCTGTCTGTGTCAGACTCAGTCTCAGTTCTGTCTGTTGTCTCTGTCTCTCTCTCTGTTCTTTCTCTGTCTTTCTCTCTCTGTCTCTCTCTGTCTTATCTCTTTCTCTTTTCAGTCTGTCTCTCTGTCTTTCTCTCTGTCTCTCTCTGTCTCTGTCTCTTCTCTGTCTGTCTCACTGTCTGTCTGTCTGTCCCTCCCCTCCCTCCCTCCCCCTCTCTCTCTCTCTTTCTCTCTATCTGAGACTAGTCCTTCGGATGAGACTTTAAACCGAGCCCCGTGTGCGAACGCACGCAGAACATCTTGGGCACACGTTAAATCCTGTTCCGCTTTTCGTGAGAGTAGGCCATCGTATGGCGTGGGAGCAGATGACATTTACAAACTGCACACACACGGGGACTGGATGAAAAAAAGTACAAGAGTGCCTATTCCATTATCCTCGATAATAAAAGAATCAATCAATCAATCAATCAAGCTCTGTCTGTCTGTCTGTCTGTCTGTCTGTCTGTCTGTCTGTCTGTCTGTCTGTCTGTCTGTCTGTCTGTCTCTCTCTCTCTCTCTCTCTCTCTCTCTCTCTCTCTCTCTCTCTCTCTCTCTCTCTCTCTCTCTCTCTCTCTCTCTCTCTCTCCCTCCCTCCGTCCGTCCGTCCGTCCGTCCGTCCGTCCGTCCGTCCGTCCGTCCGTCTCTCTCTCTCTCTCTCTCTCTCTCTCTCTCTCTCTCTCTCTCTCTCTCTCTCTCTCTCTCTCTCTCTCTCTCTCTCTCTCTCTCTCTCTCTCTCTCTCTCTCTCTCGATATTTTTGCATTAAATGAAACTTTTGTAGCTTCTGAAAATTATACTTATTCTGCATTCAGTGATTACGATATACATATTTCGAAAGCAGTGAAGCTGTCGAACAGTTATAGGAATTCTGGTGGCGTGCTTGTCTTTGTACATAAGGCTTTATCAAAGCTTGTGCACAGAATTGAAACACATTATGAGCATTTGATTGTTTTAGAGATAGATAAATCGCTGTTTAACGTTCAGAAAAATATCATCTTGGTGTGTCTGTACATCCATCCATATGACAGTAAATACTGGAACACAGCTAACAATGGTTATGGAATAGAAGTGCTAGAGCAGTGTATTGTGGATTTGCATGTAGTGAGAGGGGAATTTTCTTTGATCATAATGGGTGATTTGAATGCACGGACAGGTTGTATGAATGCTTTGCCTATGAGTGTGGATGTAGATGTGGAAATCTGGAATCACAGAGGTGTAGATGAAAGGGCAGACTTGTTATTTGAAAGAAAATCTGATGACAAAGAGGTGAACAC
This sequence comes from Stramonita haemastoma, assembly GCA_030674155.1. Taxonomy (NCBI): domain Eukaryota; kingdom Metazoa; phylum Mollusca; class Gastropoda; order Neogastropoda; family Muricidae; genus Stramonita; species Stramonita haemastoma. Next base: position 39,550,820 of record CM060325.1, read on the forward strand.
TTTTGGGAAAGAATTGTTGAATGTATGTTCCATATTTGATTGTGTTGTGTTGAATGGTTTGTGTCAGTTTGGTTTTGATGAGTCGTTGACATTTGTTTCACCAAATGGGGGAAGCACAATTGATTATGTCATTATGTCTAGAGAGCTGTGTGTTGCTGATTTGGTTCATGCTGTTAAGACTGTTATTTTTATTGAATCGCCACATTTTCCTGTTATGCTGACACTACGTAAAAGTAAAAATGATTTGTGTACTGCAAA
>CM060325.1:39563577-39587455 GCA_030674155.1 Stramonita haemastoma
TAGGCAGCACGTACTGACGGGTAAACTCGCGCTTGATGAAGCCATGCTCGTCGGGCGTTCCTCATGGCAACCGTGGATGACGATCCTGTTGTCCCGGGCCTTCACGTCGATTTCATCCGGCTGGAAATGGCTCACGTCCACACACACCCGGAATTCCTGATCCGAGTTCACCACCTGCTCACGTACAGATTTTTATTAAAGTCACGATGTACTTTGTAAAGGGAGGGGGGAGTGGGGGGGTTGAGGAAGAGGGGAGGGTGAGGGTTGTGTGTGTGTGTTGGGGTGGGGGGTGGGGGTGTGTGTGTGGTGTGTGTGTGTGCGCACGCATGAGACAGAGAGAGAGAGAGAGAGAGGAGAGAGAGAGAGAGAGAGAGAGAGAGAGAGAGAGAGAGAGAGACAGACAGACAGACAGACAGACAGATAGAGACAGGGAGAGGCAGAGAGAGACAGAGACGAGAGACACAGAGAGACAAGAGAGAAGAGACAGACAGACAGAGACGAGAGGGTGAGAAAGGAAAAGACGGGGAGGGGAGGGGGAGCGAGTGAGAAAGTGAGAAAGTGTGGCGTGAGTGTGTGGTGGGTGGAGGTGAAGTTGTGGGTGTGGTGTGGGTGTGTGTGTGCGGGGTGCGCGCACGCGGTGTGTGTGGTGTCACGTTGTAAGCGTGCTGAGAAAAACAGTGAAAACTGCCATTGGTAACCAATATGGATGACATGTACACACGCACACAACTAAAACAAATGCTGTTCTGGTCACCATTTCTGATAACTCCACCTTCATTCCATTCTAAAGGGGGCGAGATAGCCTAGTGGTTAGGCGTGGAGCGTTGACAGCCCGGGATCGAGCCCGCTTCTAATCACCCCCCCCCCTCCCCCTGTTCAAGATTTTCGCCGTTTAAGATTCTTTCCCCTGGAGTTAGTAGTCACTCCATTCCCACTAAAATCATGTACATACCATTGTTTTGTGTTTGAATGCACGCGGAACATCTTAGGTAAATGTAAATATCCCTTCTACTTTTCGGAAGAGGTCATTTGTCTTCCGTAAGTAGTGAAAAAATTGTTCTTTAAATAAATAATGACGGTGTGGAAAAAAGCGGTGGTAAATACAATTATCTCCTTAGACCTGGGAACACTACAGAGAAAATGCCCAACCCCCCACCACAAAAATCCTTACCAGAACAATTCCCGTTTTTCCTAAGGCATATCGTGTTTATCGTAATCTCACAATTTTGCAAAACTGTGTGACGACTACACTTTTCCTTTAAAGAGCTAAGCTAACATACTAACTTTTATAGTCCAGTGAACAGTTTCTGAGAAAAAGTGGCACTTTGGCTCCATCAAGTAACCCTGGCCCCGTGTGGCTACATTTTTTTTTCTAAGTACCACTGCTTTTCCATTATTGCGCTACGAATTAATTTGCTTGCGAGGCCGAGATGGAATATTTTCAAAGTCATATTTTCAACGTAGCATCTTAGCATAGGAAAATTCGAAACGACTTCCAAAACATTATGTCCATGGAGTCAGAAATCGTACTTCTGGTGGGACAAAACGGTCGCATATGCAAATCTCGCCATTGCTAAACCTCGGGAGGTCTAGCTAAGGGATGGAAACAAATAAAAACAAAGGATTGCAAAACTTGCTTAGCACACAGTTGTCCCCTCTTTAGGTTCTGCACACAAAATAGCTGCCGAACTTCGGATAAGTTTTTTGGGATATATATCAAGTTTACATTTGTCAAGACGGTTTACCGAGTCGACTATTACCATCTTCAAACCTTTTCATTCCAGAATCTACATACTTGCCACTAGCAGTTAAAATTTACAGATGAGTTTTCTTTACTAAAAAAATCATTTGTAGGTTTTTTTTGGCTGTATATCAAGTTTACATTTGTCGAAACGGTTTACGAGTACTATTCCCATCTCAACCTTTTTAATTCCATAATCTACATACTTGTCACTAAGCAGGTACAATTTTACAGATTTGAGTTTTCTTTCCTAAAAAAAAATCACATTACCAGTATTTTTCAAAACTTACAAAATAAAACTAAACATACCTCAGAAACCCCGGACATTCGAGGAGGTTGTTTGCCTCTCTGTAAAACAGGACAGTAACTTCTCATAGGCCGCAAAAACTCTTCCGGAACCATACCCCCGAAATGTTGCTCGAAAAGGCGAGGGGGCAGAGTCACATCTTCCCAAGGGTCATCCCAGAAAGCCGTGCATGACAGGTCGGAACATACTCATCGCCATCTTTCAACAAACTCTTTTTTGCCGCTTTCCAAACTGTCGTGAAAAGTGTAGCTCTATCGCTCTCTCTCTCTTCTCTCTGCTCCAATGTCGTCGACTATTGTTGTCCGCTCGGTTGCTCAGAAACTTTATAGCTTCGTGTGCGTAAACACATTTAGTGCGTAAAGTTTTTGGGAATAATTCTTCGAGATAAAGTGAAGTGCACGTGTGTCACATGATAGTTGTAATGTAGCTGAAGTCCAGGTGGCAAAATCTGATGAGGATGGCATACGTGAATCTTGTTTGCAGCCTTGTCATGAAAACCATGCCATTTTCCAAACACTCGTGTTATGTGGACAGAACGAAGGATGCATACATACGCACACACACGTGCGGCGCGCATGCGTATAATCTCTGTCTCTGTCTGGTCTGTCTGTCTCTTGTCTCTCTGTCATCTGCTCTCTTCTGTCTGTCTGTCTGTCTGTCTGTCTGTCTGTCTGTCTCTCTCTCTCTCTCTCTCCTCTCTCTCTTCTCTCTCTCTCTCTCTCTCTCTCTCTCTCTCTCTCTCTCTCTCTCTCTCTCTCTCTCTCTCTCCCCCCTTCAGTAAATAGTCGGATCAGCAGCAAACATAACCACAACAGGAACACTATCAGCAACAACGGAGAAAAAACCAATAATTATAATCATTCGACTAGAAAAGCTCAATACATTGAGAATTCTATTTTCGTTCCCTGGTATAGCTTCGAGCTTCACGGGAAGGTGAGACCTTTTTGCGTATGCGACCGTTTCTGCTTACTGTAAAGGTAGCCGCGTTCCAACTTCGGGCAATTCAGAATCTAGTTGAATTGTGGCTTGTTGTTTTTACAAAGCATCCTCTCTGCCGTTCCGTTTCTGTGTCCTACATCTGACTGTTTTCTTGTTTTGCATTTAAATTGTGTTTTCTATTTAAAGATAAATGTGGGGGGGGGGGGGGGGAATTGAACAAATCAACAACAGTTGAAAAGAACAAAACACAGATGACAGAATTTTTTAAAAAAAACAACAGAACACAGTAGAGGAAAGAAAGCAGAAAAACAAAAAAGAAAGCTAGCAATCAAGGACAGAAACAACAAACAAAATAAGGAACGAAAGAAAAAAATAAAGGAAACAAAAGAAAGTATGAAAGAAATAAAACAAGAAACGAACAAACAAAAAAAGAGAAGGGAAACTCATGCCTGTCATATATTGTATTAAAAGGTAAGGTAAAAGTGTCCCATAACCTAGGCAGTCGTAAGTGACGAGGCATCGAGACCTCAGCTTTCTAGGGGCCAGCATGAATTTCTGAGGGCAGCGCCCATCTGTTCTCCTTCACTGCTTTACCTTCCCTGACCTTAGAGAGGGCAGGTACACATTTGCAGCTGGGTGAGCTGGGGGGGGGGGGGGACTGTACTGAAGCCAAGGCGAGCAAACGGTCACCCATCCAAAGGGTAACCACGCTCGACGCTGCTTAACTTGCTTGAGGGAAATCGAGCCTCTGACCACCTAGCTATCCCGCTCCCCTTGAAATATGTATTGTATAATACAAACCGTCTTATCTGACAACAGCAAAGCGCCTCGGCTCATCAGAGGTATATTCATGCAAAGACTTCCCAGTCACTGATTGTGTCCATTGTCAAGAAGCAGACGACAGTCATGTTCACCCACCGTGGTCTAATCCCATGCAAGGAGAGTCCCTGTATAATCAGTTTCAATACCATCCATCGTGGATACCTAGTAGAACTGGAAAGGGAAGAAAGGCAGAAAGGTACCCCCGACTCTTGCTCCTGTGGTTCCAGTGGCAATGTCCAATCATCATGGTAATGCCACATTATGCTGTAATGCCCGTTATCTCCAAGTAGTTGTGTAACAGGTTTGAAAATGTAATACACTGCTCTGCTCTGCTCTGCCTTCCTTCTCTCTCTCTCTGTCTCTCTCTGTCTTGTCTGTCTCTCTGTCTGTTCTGTGTCTCTATCTCTGTCTCTCTCTCTCTGTGCTGTGTTTTGTCTGTGTTCTGTCTTTGTTCTCTCTCTCTCTCTCTCTCTCCTCTCTCTCTCTCTCTCTCTCTCTCTTCTCTCTCTCTCTCTCTCTCTCTCTCTCTTCTCTCTCTCTCTCTCTCTCTCTCTCTCTCTCTCTCTCTCTCTCTCCCCCCTACTCTCTCAGCCCGTTCATATGAAAATCAGATTTAATTACAACAAGCTTTAGTTATCTAGTTATCGTAACTCGAATCGGGACAACAACATTTATAAATGTAACCAATAGTTTAATAACAATTTGGCGAAGACTTTTTCTCAGCGCAAGAAAATATCGACAAAATACTAAGGCATCTGTATTATCCTATCCAAAAACAATTAGTCAAAACAAACAAAACCAACACATAAGCAGCCACACCGAAAACGACAAATGAACAATATCAACAACACATTAAACAACAAGTGTTTCACTCCGAAAACAAACTTCATGTAACACGGACTCAGCCTTTCTCTTGTTGGGCAAGTCAGGACGACGAAGAACAAACGGTGTACGCTTGTTGACAAGTCGTCCGTCTCTCCACCTCGCCAGTTTTTGGTCAATCATCATCAGTCCCTTGACCTCGATGAGGAGGAGACAGGAGAGAGAGGCGTTGGTCCACAATTGTCTCCAGCCTGGCCATGGCCTGTCTGAGATTTGTTGGTCAGGCAAACAGACACACACTGACAGTCTGACGGGGAGACGGGATAGCCTAGTGGTCAGAACATTGCGCTCGCAGTTTGAAGACCCGGGTTTGATTCCCGTTCGAGGAGATTTTTCTCCTGGAGTTAACATCAGTGCTGACTCCACTCTCCCCAAAAGTTCTTCAGATGAGACTATAATCCGAGGTCCCGTGTGTGAACGCACGCAGAACATCTTCCGCACACGTTAAATCCTGTTCCGCTTTTCGTAAAAGTGCGCCATCGTATGCCGGTGGGAACAGATGACATTTACTAAACTGCATTCACACGGGGACTGGATGTAAAATGCACAAAAGCGCTTATTCCATTATCCTCGATATAAAAGAATAAATGAAATCAATCTCCAGCCTGCCCTGTCTGAGATTTGTTGGTCAGGCAAACAGACACACACGTACACTGACAGTCAGTCTGCTAACAACAGTTCTCCAAGGTAAAGGTTGGGGGGGGGGTGGGGGGGGGGGGGAGGGGGGGGGGCAGAAGGGTGGAAAAAAGGCAGATCATTCACATCCTACGTTGCCAACATCACTGAGATCAGTGGTCTGGGAGGGCTACAGGAGATCGTTAAGACTCAGCAAGGATAGAGAAAAAAAAGGTAAACCCTGGTGGTGGTATTGCGCAGAGCTCTTATAGACAACAGTGACGATGAAGACAGTTGAGTATTGTTGGTCTGCCTGCATCCTCTTGCAGATTACTGTGTGTTCTTGATGGATCGGTGTTAGAGGCAAGCGTCTGCCTAGAAAGCGAAAGTCCGAGTCGGAGTGTGCGGTGGTTTGAATTCGTTTGGCCCAAAAACTCCCCCCAATCCATTAGATCATGATTGTGGCTGGGTGCTAGTCTTTCAGAGGAGATGATAAACGAGGTCCTGTGTGTTACACAAATTATTTGCGCACGTTAAGGACCACGGCACAAAGGAGTTATCCTTGGCAAAAATCTTCAGAAAAAAGCCACTGATAGGGAAACGAATACAGTTGCAGACAGGAAAGAAAAAATAATGATGGTGGCGCTGCACTTGTGGCGACGCGCTTCCGGGAGAGCAGCATGAATTTCACGCAGAGAAATCTTCTGTGACATAAAGTGAAATAAAGAAGAATTAAATAATCTACAGTTTTCCTTGCTAACTGAATCCATTCCATCCATATCAGATCTAGACGAATAAAAGTCAGCAAATATTTTTTAAACAAACTAAAATAGGAGATAAACACACCTTATGATAACTGAATATTTGCTTTGAAGAAAGACAAATCCTTTCAATGTGATTTGCACTGCTTTTAACTGTCTTGCATAATTATGGAGTAAGACATAACGTTGTTGATTTTGTTTGCTGCAGTAACATAAATGTTTGCTGTGGTAACATAGATTTTTGCTGTAGTAACTTAGATATTCCGTTCCAGGATCTTGTAGGGAAAACTTCAATAAATAAATACAGAAATTGATAATAAAATGAAACAACGACGAAAAGACGAAGAAAAAAAATCAAACTAAACAAATAATCAGCTAAACAAAAAAAAAACAAAGAAAAAAGACCAATTCAAAACACAAAGACAAAACCCAACATATAATTGATAAACTTGTATGAACTCAAGCGGATAACAAAATTAAAAAAAAACCCAGCATGCACACAGATGTTGTGTTTAGACACCACCCCTGAGGAAAAATTGGGGAGTTGGATTCCCAGGGCGGATCGGGGCTGTATATGGCAACGTTCTGGCTCCTGCGACGGTACTGGAACCATTCGTATCGGTCATTGCCTTTCCAATGGATCGTTTCAGTGGCGTGGAGAGGGGGGGGGGAGGGTCTGCTGCATGGGTAACAGCTTGCCCTCCATACTTACTTACCCAAGCTTTGCGCTCTAAAGACTAGAGCGCAACTCCGTAGTCTTCTGAGACTGATGGGGGCCTTCTACTAACTCAAGTAACACCAAATGCTATCACAAGCAGGCAAAGTTAATCTCTCACTGGCATAACTATTCAAACAAACGCTTGGCCAATCAGTCAATCATTCCACAGAAAGCCAAGAAACAGACAGTATGCTAATCCACCATGCTCTGTTAAGGAGTGTACTCAACTCCAAAGTCATCTAGATTGTTTGGAAACTGACAGGGAACAGCAAGTAGCTAATACCAGCTTCTGCTGTTGCGGTGACGAAAGCCCATATCCAATCAACATGCTAATGATTCCGTGTTGCTTTTACATTATGTTGCATGCCATTATCTACCAGTAACTATGTAATAGTTGTCTTAAGAAGTTTATCTGTCTACCTGTAAGTATGTTTTTCTGTCCGTTTGGCAGCTTGTTGGCATGTCTAGCTGCCTGTCTCTGCTTGTTTTCCGATGTTTCATCCATTGCTCAGTTGTGCATTAGGCAATCTTCACAAGTTTTTTGGGAGAGAGAGAGAGAGAGAGAGAGAGAGAGAGAGAGAGAGAGAAAGAGAGAGAGAGAGAGACGAGAGAGAGAGAGAGACGAGAGAGACAGAGAGAGACAGAGAGAGACAGAGAGAGACAGAGAGAAGACAGAGAGAAGACAGAGACAGAGAGACAGAGACAGAGACAGAGAGACAGACAGAGACAGAGAGAGACAGAGACAGACAGACAGACAGAGACAGAGACAGAGACAGAGACAGTCAGACAGACAGACAGACAGAGAAACACACACACAGAGACAGAGAGAGAGACACAGAGAGAGACAGACAGATAGAGAGAGAAGAGAGAGACAGAGAAAGAGAGAGACAGGGAGAATAAGCTGAAAGATACAAACAGCTTTGGCAATGATATACACAAAACTAAAAAAAAAATCTTAGTTGGGTTTTTTTCTCCAAAAGACAAGCAAAAGAGAAAAGTTAGTGTAACGTAAGCAGTAGTTGTGGTGGAAGTCGTGGAACAGGACGAATAGACAGGATGGAAAGCATTGGAAATCAGGCAAGGAGATTGAAAGTAAAATACCGTGTTTCCCATGCCCCCATCTGTCCCCGCCCCATCAATATTTCCTCAGGACAGCAAGGAAGTGGAGGGAAAAGCAGTGTCGTGTCCTTAAGGGAGAGGAATGGACCCCTAGGGGGTCAGTTATCTCTGTGCCCATGCATGACAAGGGCTTCAGGATAAGCTTTGGATAAGAATTTACTTTTAGAAGATGATCTATTTTGGTTTATTCTTCGTGGAGTTTGACGCAGTTTCTATAAGTTTGTTGGGGGTACACCACGGGCTTTGAATGTCGTGTTTTATTTATTTATTTATTTTTTAATAGTTTTTTTATATCGAGGATAATGGAATAAGGCACTCATGTGCTTTTTTACATCTAGTCCCCATATTTATGTAGTTTTGTAAATCTTGTCATCTGTTTCCACAGGCACACAATGGCCTACACTTTCGAAAAGTAGAACAGGATTTAACGTGTGTGCCAGATGTTCTGCGTGCGTTCGCACACGGGGCCTCGGTTTATAGTCTCATCCGAAGGACTTATGGGGAGAGTAGAGTCAGCGCTGATGTTAACTCCAGGGAATAAAATCCCCTCGAGCGGGAATCGAACTTGGCTATCCCCTGCTTGGGGGATTGTCCCTTCCTGGAAAGGGAACCTAAAAACGAATACAGCTTTTGCGGGTCTGATTAGGTCTTGGGTGCAATACTAAACTATTTATAGCACTCAGACTCCGGATGGCTCCGACCCAGAGTGAGTGTGCTGTTGGCTTATTGGAAAGACTGAGACCACCCAATCGAGCTTCGTCCACTTTGCAGATGCGATTTTTGAGAGTGTTGCTCAAATTACCTGGCCAACACTTCAGGTGTCTGTATCTCTCGATACCGGTTGATGCTGGGATATTTTATGATAGTAAGTGCAGAGTTACAACCGAACCCTGTCAAGTAGCCTTTTAGAGCACAAGCACTTCCATAACAGCATCATTACGTAATCGTCATCATCATTGATCATCATGGAAATAAAACACAAACATTATCTCTGAATCCCTGGTTCTGGTTATTCTGGTTTCATGGTGTCTTCAGTTTTCGTTTTCCCTTCCGCTTCACAGAATTTAACTTGAAAATAAAACCACAAATCTATCAGAAAGCATTCTGGCCATACTTACAACACGAACAGTTAACACAAATTTATACTTCAATCACATAATCTATCATTCCGCCCTTGCTTCCCATCGCCCTTCACTCAAACTCTACCCTCCTCCTGCCCCAACAAACAAACACACAAACAAACACACAAACAAACAAACAAACAAACTTATTCTCCCCAATTCTCAATGAAAAAAAAAACCCACAACCCAAACCTCCTTCTATTGATCAATCAAGCAGTATTCATCCTGGCAGGGATGCAGACGACTTGCTCAGCCAAGCGTGGTTCCATTCTCTGCAAGGAGAATCCTCAGCATAAACAGGCCTAATGCCCGCCCAGATGGCTTTCCAATTGGCTGGGAAGAAGCAGACGACAGGAGCCCCAACGACTTAACTGCTGGAGGAATTCGGAACAAAAAAATCGATATTCCATCACCATGTAAATGCATGGCTATGCTGATTGTTCTTTGTATACAGTTACATGTCTTTGAATATATTATTGATCTGACCAGAATGCTTAGAGATCTACTTATTACTTACTTATATTACTACTATAACTACTACTACTACTACACTACTACTACTACTACTATATACTCACACACATACCATCACTTTTGCTGGTATGTCGTACTATCTACTACTACTACTACTACTTACTACTTACTACTACTACCACAATCTACTACTACTGCTGCTCTAGCTACTACTTCTATACTGGCTCTCTACTGCTACTCTACTACTACTAACTGCTCCTATTCTACTATTTACTACTTACTACTACTACTACTACTACTACTATACTACTCTATCTCTACTCTCTACAAACTTTTCCTCTACGATACTAGACGGCTACTACAAAAAGCGTAAATTAAAGATGATGAACACAACAAAACGTACAAAAGAGTCCATAAAGATAGAACAACACTGCCAATTAACATCCAGCACCCATCCAAGTGTTTACAATACCGCTACGTGGTTGCCAGAACAAAAAAAACCCAACAAATTGTAAAAAAAATATGATACACGCAAGAGAATGTTTAACCAATGTGCTTGAATGTAAGGCAGGTAATGATAGGAAATAAGTAATAGATGATACTAAGTTACGGAAAGAATCAAAACAAAGAATGTAGTAGAAAAAGGAGAATTCCTAGCATAAAAGTGTCCACGTGGGGTTGCTATTTATACTGAAAGAGAGCCCCTAGCATCCCTATGGGAGAGGCGTGTTTCTTAGATTTCTTTCAAGAAAAGAAAGCCTGAAAATGAATGAACATGATCAATATAATGATGATACTGAACAATAAATGATTAACCGAAAATATTATGATAAATATATGCAGTCCAAGAATGGAAAATAGGACGAGTGCAAATGATTTTATAAACTAAAAAGAGAGAAAAATAATTCTTTTTTTCATTTACTTGTTTCGTACACATTTTCCTCTTCCATTTTAGTCTTTCCATGGTTTTGATATTATTTCGTCATAATTTTGATGATAAGCACTAGAAACAAGAGTGTTTTTGTTTTTAAATATGGTTTTATCTCATTTCATGTCGTTGATGTGGTTTCTTCAACAGTACAGTAGCTATTCTGTGTTGATACAAGGAACATCAGTAGAGTTGGTTTTAAACCCTATTCAAATATGTATATGTAATAGTGGACATTTCCCATGTGATGTCCCATATCTGCACAGCTTCTCGGGTAGGTACAGCTACCATTTACGACGTGACTCTATATAAAGGGTTGTATAAATTCTACCGTTCACCATGAAGGCAAAGAGTATGCAACAGAGGGTTTTTCAACCACCACCACCCAAGGAAACAGAGCATCACACAATTCGCAGGTGTGTCCGCATTTTGTAACACAACGCTGCGACAGGGCTCTGATTGCATGGGAGGTAATCTACTTACCACCCCATCACATATAGATGCACGGTTTCAATCTGAGATTTTTTTTTTATAAAAGTGACTAGGTGACGGGCTCGATTTGGCATCTGTGGTCGGTGAGACGATAAACAATAACACTGGATTGGATGGTAAGGCAAATTTCACAAGATCAGAGAATTTCTTCAACTGTGCAAAAGCAAACAAACAAAGGAAATAAGAACTAAGGAAAGCAAGAAGAAGAAAGGATAAGGATATAATTTTTTTTTTGTAAAGAGGAAAGAAAAGAGAAAAGCAGAAAGAAGAAAGGATAAGGGAAAAACAAGCAGATGAGACTAATGTAATGCTAGATGAAAAAAAGACAGAAGATATAGGGAAGAAACATATGATATCAGTACAAAACAAAGAGAGAGAGAGAGAGAGAGAGAGAGAGAGAGAGAGAGAGAGAGAGAGAGAGAGAGAGAGAGAGAGAGAGAGAGAGAGAGAGAGAGAGAGAGAGACAGACAGACAGACAGACAGACAGACAGACAGACAGACAGACAGACAGACAGACAGACAGATAGACAGACAGACAGACAGACAGACAGACAGATAGACAGACAGAGACACAGAGAGAAAACCAGCCACCCAATTAACCAAACGAAAACAAAATACTTTAAAAAAAACAAAAATCAAAGTAACATAACTTCATCGAAATCTATAAATCACACGAAACACATTCAGACACATCAGACACACCAGCCTCCAGACGAGGCAGAAAGAACTCTTTCTGATGGTGAAAAAAGCAGACGACATGTCCAGCCAACCGCGATATATTCTTTGCAATGGGAGTGCCCAGCGTAAACAGTTCCAGTGCCGCCCTGATGGGTCTCTAAGAGAAAGAGGAGGAGGAGGAGGGGAGGAGGAGGAGGAGGAGGAGGAGGCTGAAAGAGAAGGGTCCATATCCTGACTGTTACGCTCAAAGTCGATATCCCCAATCAACATGCTGATGACTGGATAAACTATGCTGCTGCCTTTTCTCTCTCTCTCACTCATCTTTACATATTTATAAATATGCAAATCGAAGGGACTTACTTACTACTGCTAATGCTACTGTTGCTGTTGTTACTGTTGTTGTTGTTGTTGCTTCTACTGCTGCTGCTATTGTTGTTATTGCAACAACGACAACGTCACACGCATAGACGCCACACACAGACACAGACACACAGAAAACACCGACACACACACCACACGCACACACACACACACACACACACACACACACACACACACACACACGTGCGCGCGCACACACACACACACACATACACACACATACTCCCAAAAACATACACAGAAACACAAGTGCTCACACGTACATGGAGTATTACACTCGCACACTGTGCACTTACACAAGAGGGAGACACACACAGAGAGAAAGAGGGAGAGAGACAGAGAGAAAGAGAGACAAGAGAGAGACAGAGACAGAGAGACAGAGAGAGAATTGAGAGAGATAGTGTGAGAGTGAAAGAGAGAGAGACTCGCGCACACATGCACAAACACACACAAACACACACAGGGACACACACACACACCACACACACGCACGCACACACGCACACATACACACACACACAATACACACACATACAACATACACACACATACACATACACACACACATACCATACAACACACACACATGCACACACAGGCAAAGAGAGATATGGTGGTTATAATCCATGAAGACTGTTGGCTCAACTATCATTTTCAGAAATTTCTCTGCTTACAGTCCTCTTAAGAAGTGGACGAACATTTAAGGAGAACAAAATAATCAAACAATCAAGCACTACCTGAGAAAAATCAATAAATCATGTGAAAAAAGGGGAAAGTGACATAAACATCTTCATGGGGATTAAAGAGTAAATAAAGCTTTATTAGAAAAAAGATCGACAAACAGAACCAAAAATGTGTTAAATGTTTTAAACAAGAGAAAAGGTAGCTTTTCACGTTGTAAGAGACCTTTCTTCAAATTAGAGGAAGAACGCATGCTGTACTATGAAGATACTGTCAATATTTTAAACTAAATGTTTCTTTTGACGTTTTGGACATACGTTTAATTTATCTTAAGTTCTTTCACTTCAAACATACCCCTTAAAGCTTTCCAGCCAGCAAAGAAGAATTTACCATGCTTGTCAGGAAACTAGACAAAATATCAACATGTAATATCATGGAAATTGCCACCAAGATAACCAAATTGATGGCAAGTCAAACCTACCCTATTTATTACCGACATAACGTCCATAGCACAAACAACTCACAAAAAACAAACTGCAACACATCAACAGCAACAAAACAAAAAACATAGAAGCTGTTTGAAAGATCCTGACCTGGGATGTATCATCAACAATGATGGATTCAAACAAGAAATCCCTTAAAAAAAACCCAGCCAAAATCAACAACAAAAACCTTTGTTCAAACTGACAAATGTAGTGTCCCTGACTCCCCTCCCCCCCTTCACACACACACTTTTCATTCTGTCTTGCTCTGCCCCCCCCTCCCCTTTTCCAACCATGTCCACACTCCGCCCACTCTCTCTGAATCAATCTACGTTTCTCTTTTCCTCTTCCATAGCAGGCATTGAGCAGCTCTTCTGCTCTTTCACAGCAGTATTTACCGGCAGCAGAAGTGTACATACACAATGCAGACAGAACCCTCCAGGGGGGTTGTCAGAGCCCTATAATATTCTGGAATCTTGAAAAAAGGGAAACGTTTTCAGCTGAAGTATCTATGATTGCACTCCACGTGGTTTTGCTACTAAGAAGAATTCGTGTAGAGGTCGACAGAAACTTTTCCTTCACCCCCCCATGAAGTTATCAAAATAGTGACATTAAAATATCGAGCCCCCAAGTTTTTCTTGTTTACATCTCTATTGATGTTCTTATGTCAGTGTGTCTTTACCAGATAGATCTGTATATATGTGTGTTATGTCAGTGTGTCTTTGCTATATAGATCTGTAATTGATCTACAAAAATATTTACTGGTTTTTTGTTGCTGTTTTTTTTTTTTTTTAACAGTTTCAGTTCGGTTTGAGATTTCTGATTTAGTCTGTATTTGCTGAGAGTGATCTGTCTCTCTGTGTCTTGGTCTGTCTGTTTGTCTGTCTGTCTGTCTGTTTTCCTGCCTGCCTGCCTGCCTGTCTGTCTGTCTGTATGTCTTTATGTCTTTTCTCTCTCTGTCTCTCTGTCTCTTCTCTCTCTTTCTCACTGTCTCTCAATTACTCGATCATTCTATCTTTAACAATTGTCTTACTACGTTTTTTATGTTTGGTTGTGTTTTATGTTCAAATATATCAACGTTGTTAAACTAAACTGTCATATGGAATATGGAAACCTGATTTTTTATAGGCATTTACCGGGATTTATTTACAAATTGGTCTCTGCACGTATCATTACACTAACACCATAGTACTTTCTCAAGATCTTTCTATCATCAAATCTTCCATTTTAGGTTATAAAAAACAGCTACTAGCCTGCCTTTGATGGTGGAACAAGTTTTCCTCCCTTTCAGTTGTATCTAATGCATCAACCATTGATCGTCTGCTTTGGCTACAGACAACTCGAGCAGGGAGAGGGGACAGACAGGAGAAAAGAGGGGATGGAAGAAGATGAAGGGTGGGGGGGAGGGGGAGCAGGGTGAGAGGTGAGGTGAAAGCAACTGTATAGAATGGGGGGGACCCGGGAAGGAAATTGCCTCAAGCGTTGATAACTTGACCTGTAGGTAAGATGGAAGGAGGTTTTTGACCAAAAGAAGAGTAATGTGTATGAGGGGAAATGAAGAGAAGAGAAGAGATGAGAAGAGAAGAGAAGAGAAGAGAAGAGAAGAAAAGAGAAGAGGAGAGAGGAGAAGAGAAGAGAAGAGAAGAGAAGAGAGAGAGAGAGAGAGAGAGAGAGAGAGAGGAGAGAGAGAGAGAGAGAGAGAGAGAGAGAGAGAGAGAGACAGACAGACAGACAGACAGACAGACAGACAGACAGACAGACGACAGACAGACAGACAGACAGACAGACAGACAGACAGACAGAGACAGAGACAGAGACGGACAGACAGACAGACAGACAGACAGACAGAAAAAGAGAAACATAGAAGGAGATCCACAGGTATGCTTGTGTGAGTACGTGCACACACAAACATGTTGTAGTGTTTGTTTGTTTGTTTGTTTGTTTGCTTGTTTGTGTGTGTGTGTGTGTGTGTGTCTGTGCATGTGTGTTTGCATGTGTGTAAAACCATGTGACAAGTTGTTCTTTTTATAAAGTAAAGCAGCAAAACTATATAACATTCAAGTTATATCAAAAGATTTGGGATACACAGGCACTACTATACTGATCAGATATCGACTTTGTGGCAACTTCTGAGCACAGGATTCGGATTCAGTTTTTTTCTTTTCCCTTTTCAGCCCATTGGAAACCCATCTTGGCGGCATAAGACCTGTTTACGCTGGGTTATCTCCCTGTATAGGATTAGATAATGGTGGCTGAGCATGTCGTCTGCTTCCTGATTCTCAGCCACTGAGGGATTTCTATACTGGTCATTTTTTTTTCTTCTTTTCTTTTCTTTTCTCTTTCTTTCTTTTTTTAAAAATGTATTGTTTGGGTTCTTTTTGTGTACACTTTATACTACATGGTTTCGATTTATGATTGATTTCTTTCATAAATAATAAAGATAGTTTTCCTATTACATATCTATGTATTTATTTATCTCTTTCTTAATTTACTCATCAATGTGTTTATTGTTTTATGTGATTCGTGTGTTGTTTGTTTAGTTGATTTTCCCTTGATTTACTTGTACTTTGGTGCCAATCTATTTCCTACCTATGATATTAGTTCAGCCTTGAATTGTATTCCTTATGGCTGGAATATTTCTTGTTTGCTTTTTTCTGATTTGTGTATGTGTGTATTTGTATGTAGGGTGTGTGTGTTTGTGTATGTGTGTGTGTGTATGTTTGTGTGTGTGTGTGTTTGTGTGTGTGTGTGTGTAAACGTGTGTGTGAAAGTGTATCACACTTTAAAAAAAAGTAAAGAAGCAAGATCATGTGCATCAAATCCAAGTTATATCAAAAGATTTGGGAAACACAAGCACTACTATACTGATTAGATATCGACTTTGTGGCAACTTCTAAACACAGAATTCGGATTCAGTTTTTCTTTTTCCTTTTCAGCCCATTGGAAACCCATCTTGGCGGCATAAGACCTGTTTACGCTGGGTTCTCTCCCTGTATAGGATTAGATAATGGTGGCTGAGCATGTCGTCTGCTTCCTGTTTCTCAGCCACTGAGGGATTTCTATACTGGTCGATTTCTTTCATTCTGGTTTTTTTTTTTTTTTTTTTTTTTTTTTTACAAGTGTATGGTTTAGTTTCTTTTTGTGTACACTTTATACTGGATGGTTTTGATTTATGATTGATTTCATTATAAATGTTAGGATAGTTTTGTTATCACATTTTTATTTATCTATCTTTTTGTTTATTGACATATTGATGTGTTTATTGTTGTGGGTGATTTGTGTGTTGTTTAGTTAAATTTCTTTTAATTTACGTGTACTTTGGTGCCAGTTTATTACCTACCTATGTTATTAGTTCAACTTTGAATTATATTCCCTATCGCTGGTATATTTTTTGTTTCCTTATTTTTTCTGATTGTGTGTGTGTGTTTGTGTGTCTGTGTGTTTGTGTATGTGTGTGCTTGTGTGTGTGTTATGTGTGTATGTGTGTGTATGTGTGTGTGTGTGTGAATGTGTGTGTGTGTGTGAAAGTGTATCACACTTTAAAAAAGTAAAGAAGCAAGAACATGTGCATCAAATTCCAGTTATATAAACAAAATGTGGAATACACAAGCACTACTATACTGATTAGATATCGACTTTGTGGCAACTTCTAAGCACAGGATTCGGATTCAGTTTTTTTCTCCTTTTCAGCCCATTGGAAACCCATCTTGGCGGCATAAGACCTGTTTACGCTGGGTTATCTCCCTGTATAGGATTAGATAATGGTGGCTGAGCATGTCGTCTGCTTCCTGTTTCTCAGCCACTGAGGGATTTCTATACTGCTCAATTTTTTTCGTTTTTTTTTTTTAACAAATGTATGGTTTAGGCTCTTTTTGTGTACATTTTAGACTAGATGGTTTCGATCTATGATTGATTTCTTTATAAATGTTAAAGATAGTTTTGCTATTACATATTTATTTATTTATCTGTTTATTTCACTCATCGATGTGTTTATTGTTTTATGTGATTTGTGTGTTGCTTGTTTAGTTAAATTTCTTTTAATTTACGTGTACTTTGGTGCCATTTTTTATTTCCTACCTGTTTTATCAGTTCAGCTTCGAATTGTATTCCTTACAGCTGGACTACTTGTTTGCTTTTTTTTTTACTTTTCTGTGTGTGTGTGTGTGTGTGTGTGTGTGTGTGTGTGTGTGTGTGTGTGTGTGTGTGTGTGTGTGTGTGTGTGTGTGTGTGTGTGTGTGTGTGTGCGTGTGAGTTTGCGTGTGTGGTGTATGTGTGTGTGTCTGTGGAAGTGTGTGTGTGTGTGTGTGTGTATAAAATTATGTGCCAAGTTGTTCTTTTTTTTTTAAGTAAAGCAGCAAAACTATATAACATTCAAGTTATATCAAAAGATTTGGGATACACAGGCACTACTATACTGATCAGATATCGACTTTGTGGCAACTTCTGAGCACAGGATTCGGATTCAGTTTTTTTCTTTTTCCTTTTCAGCCCATTGGAAACCCATCTTGGCGGCATAAGACCTGTTTACGCTGGGTTCTCTCCCTGTATAGGATTAGATAATGGTGGCTGAGCATGTCGTCTGCTTCCTGATTCTCAGCCACTGAGGGATTTCTATACTGGTCAGTTTCTTTTCTTTTCTTTTCTTTTTCTTTCTTTCTTCTTTGTTTTTTTGTGTGTGTGTTTTTTTACAAATGTGTGGTTTAGTTTCGTTTTGTGTACACTTTGTACTAGATGGTTTCGATTTAGGATTGATTTCTTTATAAATGTTAAAGAAAGTTTTGCTATTACATGTTTATTTATTTATCTGTTTGTTTATTTTACTCATCGATGCGTTTATTGTTTTATGTGATTTGTGTGTTCTTTGTTTAGTTAATGTTCTTTTGATTTACCTGTACTTTGGTGCCATTTTTTATTTCCTACCTATTTTATCAGTTCATCTTTGAATTGTAATCCTTATTGCTGGAATACTTTTTGTTTGCTTATTTTTTCTGACTTTTCTGTGTGTGTGTGTGTGTGTGTGTGTGTGTGTTTATGTGTGTGTGTGTGTGTGTGTGTGTGTGTGTGTGTGTGTGTGTGTGTGTGTGTGTGTGTGTGTGTGTGTGTGTGTGTGTGTGTGTGTGAAAGTGTATCACACTTTAAAAATAGTAAAAAAGCAAGATCATATGCTTCAAATCCAAGTGATAAAAAAATTGGGATACACAAGCTCTACTATACTGATTAGATATCGACTTTGTGGCAACTTCTTAGCACAGGATTTGGATTCAGTTTTTTTTTCCTTTTCAGCCCATTGGAAACCCATCTTGGCGGCATAAGACCTGTTTACGCTGGGTTCTCTCCCTGTATAGGATTAGATAATGGTGGCTGAGCATGTCGTCTGCTTCCTGATTCTCAGCCACTGAGAGATTTCTATACTGCTCGTTTTTTTTTCTTTCTTTTTCTTTCTATTTTTTTTTTTTACAGATATATTGATTGGTTTCTTTCTTTTTCTTTTCTTTTTTAACAGATGTATGCATTGGTTTCTTTCTGTGTATACTTTTACACTGGCATGATTTTTATTAAAATATGTTTGATTATTATTTTTAAAAGGTGAAGGACAGTTCTGGTGTTACATATTTAGGTACTCATTCATCTATTTGTTTATCTACCCAATCATCTATTTATATTTCCTGGTTGCTTATGGGCTGTCTGTTTACATAATTTCCTCTTATCTTACTTGTACTTTGGTTCGATTTTGATTTTGCCTACATGATTACCTGATAGCCTAGTGGTCAAAACAATGGGGATGGGATAGCCTAGTGGTGAGAACATAACGCTGGCAATTTGACGACCCGGGTTCGATTCCCGTTCGAAGAGACTTCCTCTGGAGTTAACATCACTGCTGACACCACTCACCCCAAAAGTCCTTCGGATGAGACTATAAACCGAGGCCCGTGTGCAAACGCACGCAGAACATCTTGCGCACAACTTAAATCCTGCTCCGCATTTCGTAAGAGTAGGCCATCGTGTGCCGGTGGGAACAGATGACAAGATTTACCAAATGCATATAAACGGGGACGTGGATGTAAAAAAAACCATGAGTGTTTATTCCATTATCCTCGATATAAAAGAATAAGTAAACAGATGAATAAATAGATTACTTCTGTAGTGATTTGTATTCCTGACTTCCGATGATTATGTTTGTTTGCTTACTTATTTCTTTCTGACTTAAAAACTGGTTAATTATCTGCATAGCGACTTAGTCCATAAATAAATAGTTTTTGGTCCTTCTGTGTGTCTCTTTGTGTGTACCTATCTGCTTTTCTATTAGTGTCTGTCACTGTGTCTGTATTTGTATGTGTGTGTATGTGCTTCTATGTGCGTATGTGCGTGTGTGTGCGTGTGTGTGTTTGCGTGCGCGTGTGTGTGTGTGTGTGGTGTGTGTTTATGTGTGTGTATGTGTATGTATTTGCATTTACACATCTAAAGTACATGTACGTGTACATAATCTTTTGTTCAGACTTTTTTGTTTTTTTTACAAGGCTACATACACAAAATTCTCATTCTTGCAGATGTTTTTTCAAACAGAAAAGAGAATATCGATTTTAGCATCAAACATTGTTTATGTTCTGCACAGACATCAGAGGGAAGTATGTTCACTCTCAGAGAAGTGTGCAGGAGAAAAATAAAGGACAAAGACTGAAGGAGCAGAGGGAAGCTGGGGTGGTTTGCTGCATTGAAATTCAAAACTGAAGGATGTTTACTTTTCATTGGCGCTACAGACCACAACTTCTTATTTTACGTGGCAGCTTTGGCATAGAAGCAGTCTTGCGTGTAGTATACCATTTCTGTAGCTTAAGTCTTCATGTGATAAGGGATATATATATATATATATATATATATATATATATATGATTATATATATACATGTATGTATATGTATATACATCCATCCATCCATCCATCCATCTATCCATCCATCCATCCATCCATCCATACATACATACAGACAGACAGACAGACAGACAGACAGATATGCATGCATGCATGCATGCATGCATGCATACAGACAGACAGACAGACAGACAGACAGACAGACAGACAGACAGACAGACAGACAGACAGACAGACAGACATACATACATACATACATACATACATACATACATACATACATACATACATACATACATACATACATACATACATACATACATACATACATACGTGCGATGTGCGCTGATTCTTCTTCGTATGTATATATCTATCTATCCCTCTCCCTCTCCCTCTGTCTCCCTTCCTCCCTATCCCTCTGTCTCCCTCTGTCTCTCTGTCTCTGTCTCTGTCTCTGCTCTCTCTCTCTCTCTCTCTCTCTCTCTCTCTCTCTCTCTCTATCTATCTATCTATCTATCTATCTATATATATATATATATATATATATATATACATACATATGATATATATATATATATGTATATTTGTGTGTTTGTGTTTGGGCATGTGCGCATGTGTGTCTGTGTCTGTGTGTCTGTGTGTCTGTGTATTTTTATTTATTTATTTATTCTTTTATATCGAGGATAACAGAATAAGCAACATGTGCTTTTTTTTTTCATCCGGTCCCCGTGTGTATGCAGTTTTTGTAAATATTGTCATCTGTTCCCACCGGCACACGATGGCCTACTCTTACGAAAAGCGGAACAGGATTTAACGTGTGAGCAAGATGTTCTGCGTGCGTTCGCACACGGGGCCTCGGTTAAAGTCTCATCCGAAGGACTTTTGGGGAGAGTGGAGTCAGCACTGATGTTAACTCCAGGAAGAAAATTTCCTCGACCGGATTCGAACCCGGGTCTTCAATTGCCAGCGCAATGTTCTGACCACTAGGCTATCCGCATCCGTATCTGTGTGTGTGTGTGTGTGCGTGCGTGCTGTGTGTGTGTGTGTGTGTGTGTGTGTGTGTGTGTGTGTGTGTGTGTGTGTGTGTGTGTGTGTGTGTGTGTGTGTGTGTGTGTGTGCGTGCGTGCGTGTGTGTGTGTATGTGTGTCTGTGTCTGTCTGTCTGTGTCTGTGTCTGTGTCTGTGTCTGTGTGTCTGTGTCTGTGTGTGTTTGTGTTAACTTTGCGTTGAGCATGGAAGGGAGAGAAATGGCAAAGACAGAAGCAGAGGGAGGGAGATGTTTTGCTTCGCTGAAATTTAAAGGTGAACGATGTTTTCTTTTCATTTGCGCTGCAAACCCATAAGCTTCCATGCTGTGAAGAAGCTTTGAGATAAAAACAGTTCCCTTTGCATCATGTCACTCTCCTCTCCCAAAAAGCTGCATTTTCTTATACATCTTGAAAAGAGAACTGTAACGGGACTCCGAGGACATGTCCGTATAGATAGCATCCTCATCCCGTTTAGGCCCAAAACTGCCCCCCCCCCCCCCCACCTCCTCATCCATCAGACCATGAGTGATGGTCTGGGCGCTAGTCTTTCGGATGAAACGATAAACCAAGGTCCCGTGTGTTACACATCATTATGTAGCGCTCGTAAAAAAAACCCACAGCAACAAGGCGGTTGTCCCTGGCAAAATTCTGTAGAAAAAAGCCACTCTGATAGGGAAACATGTACAGTCGCAGACAGGAAAAAAGGAAAAGAAATAATAGGTAGGTCCTGCACTTGTGGTGACGTGCTTTCCCCGGGTAGAGCAGCCCGAATTTCACGCAGAGGAATCTGCTGTGACATAAAGTGGTATGAAATAAAACAAAAATATTATTGAAATTCTATGAAAGGAATTTTTCTCTTTTTTTTCCATGTTTTTGTTTCCACTTTGTTCTTTTTCTTCCTGTCATCACCTTTTTTGCCTTTTTTTGTTGTTGCCTTCTTGGTCCATTCATCTTCCTTTTTTCCCCAGATAGACTCTGAAGCCTCGCTCCCCTACGACCACATAGGTTATGAGACACCTTTTGCCGTTACCTAGACATAAAAGATAACAGTTTTCTTCTATGCCAAAGCTGAATTCCCCGAACCTGACTTGTCAGGCGCAATAATGACAGTGCAACGCTAATATCGCTCACATGACAGACAATAACAGTTACTCTCTGAGCGTTGCACAAAGAAGAATATGTTCAACCCCACCGACCACAAAAGCCACATCAGAGCTCTAATCCTGTCAACAGTTACAGTTCATATTAAACTTGTGGACCCGCACACATATTTCAAGATCCAAATCGAAACCCACTATTCAATAATTGTTCGTATCATAAAATTCGCAGTCATATAAAAACACTCATGATGGACCTTTCATTTTTCGAAACACCATCCCAAGTTAAGTGCTAGTTCTCTTCATCAATACAAAGTCTTTAGGCAATGGAAGGGAGTGGAGTGGGAGGATGCTGTTTGTTTTGTTGGCTTTGTTTCTTTTTTTCCCTAGTAATTGCTGTCGTTCTCCTATGTGTGGAAGCTAGAGGAAATCTAGGTTTGATAGGATGTTATCAAAGACTAAAAAGAGCCACTACGTGCACTGATAGAGCAGTGAATGCCATTGCCTAATTGAATGCATTTGCCGCAGGAAGTGGGCTCTGATATTATTGCAAGTGTCAAGGGCTTTATTGATAGCAGATTCCAAGTACGCTATCAACCTTGTGTGTAAATGTGTGTATGTGTGTGCGTGTGCGTGCGTGTGTGTGTGTGTGTGTGTGTGTTAGTGTGTGTTTGTGTTTGTGTGTGTGTGTGAGTGTGTGGTAGTGTGTGTGAGTTGTGTATGGTGTGTATGTGTGTGTGTCCCCCCATTGTTTGCTCCATGTGTCCTACCTCTCTCTCTCTCTCTCTCTCCTCTCTCTCCTCCTCTCTCTCTCTCCTCTCTCTTCTCTCTCTCTCTCCTCTCTCTCTCTCTCTCTCCTCTCTCTCCTCTCTCTCTCTCTCTCTCTCTCTCCTCTCTCTTCTCTCTCTCTCTCCCTACTCCCCCCCCCCTCTCTCTCTCTCCCCTCTCCCCCTCTCTCTGTGCCCGCTTCTCTCCCATTCACTCTATTTTTCATCATCCTCAAAACTGCAGTAAACTATGCATGCTTTCAGTCAAGCAAAAACGAGGATATCGATTTGGGGGGGCCTTAAACATTATGTGCCCTCTCCTTCCACAGCTATAAAGTGGGAGTGGTATTTACTCTGAGAGATGTGTGTATGAAAAGGATGGGGAAGAAATTCCGCACAGAGAGAGAGAGGGGGGGTGGGGGGAGGGAGAGAGAGATTGAGAGAGTGAGAGTGAGAGTGAGAGAGAGAGAATGAGAGAATGAGAGAGAGAGAGAGAGAGAGTGTGTGTGTGTGTGTTGTGTGTGTGTGTGTGTGTGTGTGTGTGTGTGTGTGAAGAGAGAGGAGAGAGAGAGAGAGAGAGAGAGAGAGAGAGAGAGAGAGAGAGAGAGAGAGAGAGAGAGAGAGAGAGAGAGAGAGAGAGAGAGAGAGAGAGAGAGAGAGAGAGAGAGATTTTAAAAAATATATTTATTTATGTATTTATTTATTCTTTTCTATCGAGGATATTGGAACAAGCACTCACGTGCTTTTTTTACATCGAGTCCCCGTGTGTATGCAGTTTTGTAAATTTTGTCATCTGTTCCCACCGGCACATGATATCTTACTCTTCCAAAGAGCGGAACGGGATTTAACGTGTGCACAAGTGCGTTTGCACACGGGGCCTCGGTTTATAGCCCAATCCGAAGGAAGAGAGAGAGAGAGAGAGAGAGAGAGAGAGAGAGAGAGAGAGAGAGAGAGAGAGAGAGAGAGAGAGGAGAGA
>CM060325.1:39587555-39592555 GCA_030674155.1 Stramonita haemastoma
CCTTGGTTCAGTCAGTTCCCCCGTTACCCATGTAAATGGGTACCCGCTCTTTTGGGGCGGGAAGGTCAGCAAAAGAGGGGAAAAAACGGATGGGGCCCCCCCTCAAAAATATGGGGGTTTCCAAAAAAAAATGGGGGCCGATGCCTTGCTCCTCTACAAAAATTTTGTGCGTGTGCGTGTGTGCACATTGAATTTTTAATAAAAAAAATTGTTGTTTTATTTTGGGGGAAATTTATAGGTCGAATGCAAGCGCTTTGATTTTTTTTTTTTTTTTTTTTCAAGATACAACGCAAAAAAAATTCCATGCATTTTTTTTATCATTAACTCATTTATTTTTAGAAGGAAGAAAAGAAGAAAAGAAAAGAAGAAGAAGAAGAAGAAAAAAAAGAAGAAGAAGAAAAGAAGAAGAAGAAGAAAAGAATTATTTTATTAATATTTATCCCCATCAACACTCATCCATCAACATCAACATCAATCATCTCATATATCATCAAATCATCATCTTCATCACAACATCATTATTAAAATTTTATTTTTTTTATTATTATTTTTATTATTATTTTATTTTATTATTATTATTATTTTATTAAAATTATTTTAAAAATTTTTATTATTACCTTATAGAAAAAGGGAAAAAAAACAGAACATAAGAGACACAATTGTGGGAAAAAAAAAACTAAGGGAAAAATAACTGTATTCGTCAGAGATTTTTTTTCCCCAAAAAGTTGCATGCGTGCATTTTGGGAATTTTTTCCAACACCCACAAACACCACCAAGAGATTGCTGAAAAGAAGTCAATTTTTTTTCCCGCAATTCCCCTGGGCTTTTCCTCTACAAAAAAAAAAATATGCAAAGAAACCGCCCTGGGGGTAAAGAAAGTGTTTTTTTTGCTTCGGGATTTTAAAAAAAAAAAAAAAAGTCAAAAAGGATAATTCAGAACAAGGGCCCAAAACTTTATCCTTTTCATTGGCTAAATTGGGTTTTTCCCGACCCGCAAGAGAGAGAAATAGACAGACAGACAGACAGACAGCAGAAGACAGACAGGACAGACAAACAGAGCAGACAGACAGGGGAAAAAAAAATAAAACAAAAACAGGGGGACAGAGGGAGGGAGAGGGGGAGGGGGGGGAGAGGAGAGGGGGGGAGAAAGAGAGAGAGGGGGAGGGGGAGGGGAGAGAGAGAGAGAGAGGAGAGAGGGAGAGAGAAGAGAGAGAGAGAAGAGAAGAGAGAGGAGGATTGTGGTTCCAGTGGTGAGGATGAGAGAGTGAAGAGAAGTGTGAGCTGATGGTGTTTTCTGGCGTTGAGCTGGGATACCAAAATAGATGTGTATATGTATATATACCTTTTGTGGTATATATCTCTGTCTGTCTGTCCGTCTGTCGGTCGGTCGGTCTGTCTGTCTGTCTCTGTCTCTCTCTCTCTCTGTATCTCTCTCTCTGTCTCTCTCTCTCTTTCTCTCTCTCGATCCACCCATCCACCCATCCATCCATCCATCTATCTATCTATCTATCTATCTATCTATCTATCTATCTATCTATCTATCTATCTATCTATCTATCTATCTATCTATCTATCTATCTATCTATTCTATCTATCTATCTATCTATCGATTGATCGATCGACCTGTCTATCTATCTATTTATCTATCTATCTATCTATCTATCTATCTATCTATCTATCTATCTATCTATCTATCTATCTAACTACCTATCTATGTGTCTCTCTATCTACCAATCTATGTATCTCTCTATCTCTTAAGCGCTTTGATTTGTTTTTACAAGAGATAGCGCTATACAAATTCCATGTATTATTATTATCATTTATTATTATTATTATTATTATTATTATTATTTTATTATTATTATTATTATTATTATTATTATTATTTATTATTATTGTGGTTACTGCTGGGGGTTATTCTTGTATCACTGATGTCTGTATTGTGTCTGTATTTTGTGTTTATTTCCTCGGGCACTCTGTCTCCTCTGTCTGCCTTCTTTCCTGCCTCTCTGTCTCTCTCTCTATATGTCTCTGTCTGTCTGTCCGTCCTGTCGGTCGGTCGGTCTGTCTGTCTGTCTCTGTCTCTCTCTCTCTCTGTGTATCTCTCTCTCTCTGTCTCTCTCTCTCTCTTTCTCTCTCTCGATCCACCCATCCACCCATCCATCCATCCATCTATCTATCTATCTATCTATCTATCTATCTATCTATCTATCTATCTATCTATCTATCTATCTATCTATCTATCTATCTATCGATTGATCGATCGACCTGTCTATCGACCTGTCTATCTATCTATCTATCTATCTATCTATCTATCTATCTATCTATCTATCTATCTATCTATCTATCTATCTATCTATCTATCTATCTATCTATCTATCTATCTATCTATCTATCTATCTATCTATCTAACTACCTATCTATGTGTCTCTCTATCTACCTATCTATGTATCTCTCTATCTATCTCTCTATCTCTCTATCTATCTATCTATTTGTCTATCTCTTTTGTTTAACATATATTCTTTATATACCTTTGCCAATATAACACCCAAACCAGAACTAGCTCACACCTTGTATCTACATTCAACAATATTTCATAATTGATAGAATTTAACCAACAGCTTTTTTGACTGTTTCATAAATACAAACGTATAAAAATGTTTTTCAGTTCTGTGATTAACATAGATTAAAGAACTAGAACAACATTTTGAAAAGCAAATAAAAGGTGATTTTTTTTCAATATACAGTTTTAGTAAACTTTGACATCACAGACACAGTTTCTAAACCATTATAAAGAGGAAATTTAATACAGACTTAACCTAACAAGTTCAGGGAAGAAAACTAAGAACCGAGGATTATGATTGCAATAAAAGTAATGGCAGGCAGATAACTTCCCCACCCCCACCCCCACCCTCAAAAAAAATAATAAATTCAGCACTACAAATAGGCAGTACAGAGAGGTATGGATCCAACACTAACAAAACACACCATAAACATAGCTAAAAAGAGGCAATCTCCTAATCTATCTTAATTCAACTGGCTTTCCCTTTCAGCAAGTTTCATTGAAAAGAAACTTGTTTGAAACTCGCACCATTTCCATTTTGTGAATGTGTAGATACATGTGATAGAAACACAACTTTCATAAATGTTACCCAAAAAATTCTTTACAAAATCTTAGAGTCAATAATGACTACATTAGGGGAAGAGAGAAAATGATTTACATCTTAAATATGGGGTGTCAAAAATAGTTGTGTATATCATTTATGCCAGGAGAGTCTACCCAAAAAGAGATGCACACACAGAATATCAGCCTGGCATCTATCCAACACTAACAGACACACACCACAGAGATTGCATACATGAAAAGAAGCAATTTTCCGCTAGCAATTCCACTGGTTTTCCTTTAGAAAAGCTATGCGCAAGAGAAAACTCCCTCCGAAAACCAGAAGGGGGCTTTCTAGGGGGAAAAAAAACCCTCAAAGAGTAAGTACAGATCTGTCAATATATTTAATCTTTTTCAGTCAGTGTTGGCTTTATTTGGCATGCAGAGAGGGAGGAGAGGAGAGGAGAGGAAGGTGGAGGGGAAAACTAGCGTGAGACACAGTGGTGAAGGTGGGAGGAAGAGTGAAGAGAAGTGTGAGATAGTTGTTTTTTTTCTGTTAAAGATCTGGGATACCAAAATAGCTCTGTACCGTTTTGTGGGCTACTGCTGGACATTATATATATATGGTTACTTTTATTGTACCCTGGTACTCAATATCCTTCTCTGTGTGTCGTTTTGTATGTGTCTCTTCCCTGCCTCTATCTCATCTTTCTCTGTCTTTCTGTCTGTCTGTCTGTCTGTCTGTCTGTCTGCCTGCCTGCCTGTCTGTCTGTGTGTCTAACTCTATCTCTACTTTGTCTCTGTCTCTATCTCTGCATCTGTCTCTGCCCCCCCCCCTCTCTCTCTCTCTCTCTCTCTCTCTCTCTCTCTCTCTCTCTCTCTCTCTCTCTCTCTCTCTCTCTCTCTCTCTCTCTCTCTCTCTCTCTTCACTCTACCTTGTATTTACCTTCAACAGAATTACACACATGATGAAATTCAAGCAACTTTCCATGTATGTTTCCTTAAATAAAAAATCCAAAGTATTAAAGTGGTTATCAACTCTTTGATAACATGGAATAAGGAATTAGGAAAAAAAAAACAATTTTGAAACCATACAAAAGATAAACGATTATTTCTTAGATTTGGGGGTGTAAAACTTTGACATCGTAGACACAGCTTTTGAAACGTGAAAGAGAGAGATTTGATATATTTATGGTCTGCAAATTCAGGAAAGAAAACTGAGAAGTGATTGAGTAAAATACCTGAGATAAGGAAGAGCCCCCCCCTCCCCCCCCAAAATACTCTTTTTTACACTGCAAAAAAAACCCAGCGTGGAGAGACATTGTTCCAACACAAACAAAACACACCACCACAGATTTAACCTAACAAAGTCAGGGAAGAAAACTAAGAACTTGGGGATCATGATTGCGATAAAAGTAATGGAAAGCAGATAGCACCCCCTCCCGAATCCACACACACAAGAATTCAGCACTGCAAACAGTGAGTACAGAGAGGCATTGATCCAACACTTAACTAAACACACCATAGACACAATACAGCTCAAAAGATGCAATCTCTTATTTTCAATTCAACTACATATTTTCCCTTTTTTTTGCAAGTGTCAGAGAAAGAAACGCGTTCTACCACCATCACCACCCAGCATAATGTTTCTCAAGGAAAAATAATAGCAAAGTAGAGATAAATCAATGCATGACATGAGTTTAGATCCAGTGCTATGGTTTTGATATGCCAAGAAGGAGGAGGAGGAGGAGGAGGAGGGGGAAAGAGGAGGAAAGGGTAGATGGAGACTATCTGATGTGAAAGAACTTAGATAAGTGAGACAAGGAGGTTAAAGAGGAGTGTGGAGAAGTGGTTTTCTATCAAGGCAGAGAGTCAGATAGCCAACAGCTATATTTAC
>CM060325.1:39605055-39607555 GCA_030674155.1 Stramonita haemastoma
TCCATACCTACTTACCCAGGCTTTGCACTCTAAAGACTAGAGCGCAACTCCATAGTCTGCCGAGACTGATGGGTGCCTACTATACTAAATTAGAATGTTAGTAATGATGCCATTGGCACTATTTGTCATCAGCTGGGTTTTCTCTGCATTGATCTGCACGATATGCAATTCCTGTAATGGAGAAAACAGCCTCTGCACTCTGTTTCTTGTTCTTCTTCCTCACAGTTCTGCTTCTTCTTCGCAATTAATCTCCTTTGCAATTAATCTTCTTTGCAATTATTCTTCTCCTTTGCAATTCTTCGTCGCAATACTTCGTCTTGTTTGCAATTCTTCTTCTTCTTCGCAATTCTTTGCGGTTCTTCTTCTTTGCGATTCTTCTTCTTCGCAATTCCTTGCAATTCTGTGCAATGCTTCGCAACTCGTCTTCCTTGCAATTCTTCTTCTTCGCAATTCTTTGCAGTTCGTTTTCTTTGCTATTCGTCTTCTTCGCAATTCTTTGCAATTCTTCGTAATTTTTCTTCTTTGCAATTATTCCTTTTCACAATTCTTCATCTTCTTCTTAGCAATTCTTCTTCGTTTATATTATTCTTCACAGACAGACACAGAAACACAAACAGAAAGCAAACAAAGAAGAACAAGTTCAACTGATTAATGATATCAGCAGCCAGACTTTACCAGAGACTATGATTAGAAAGCTAACGACTGCAAGTGCTTTTACTGTTTTAATCTTTTAATTGCGCTGGCAATTTGACGACCCGAGTTCGATTCCCGTTCGAGGGGATTTTTCCGCTGGAGTTAACATCGGTGCTGACTCCACTCCCCCAAAAGTCTTTCGGATGAGACTATAAACCGAGGCCCCGTGTGCGAACGCACGCATAACATCTTGCGCACACGTTAAATCCTGTTCCGCTTTTCGTAAGTCTAGGCCATCGTGTGCCTGTGGGAACAGATGACAAGATTTACAAACTGCATACACACGGGGACTGGATGTAAAAATGCACATGAGTGCTTATTCCATTATCCTCGATATAAAAGAATAAATAAATAAATAAATAAATAAATAAATAAATAAATGTGGCAGACAACATTCTGCTGCTGAGATAGAAACTTTCCCCAATGGGGATGCTGGTAGCCTGTCAGTTTAAATAGCATCCCTCCTACCTTCTGGAAATTCTTTGATAGAAATCCCCTCTTTTCGATCACTCTCTTTGTTTTTGGTGGACTTTTTTTTTTTTACTTCCTGTCACCTGTGCCTTGTCTATTTTCTGCCATCTTGGTTCATTATCCTGCCTTCTTTTCCAAAAAGACTTAGAAAATAGGAACCCTCTCATAAGTCGGATGCGCTGGGCCTGACTTGCCAGGCGCTTAACGGCAGCGTGGCGCATTTTTGCTCCTATAGCAGACAACAATAGTTGCTGTCTGAGCGTCTGACAAACAAGAAGAAAGAATCTGACCAAACCGTAGATCGGTGGTCTAGAAGTAACGCGCCTGTCTAGAGAGCAAAAAGTCCTGGTCGGAGTGTGCGGTGGTTCAAAACCCGTTTGGGCCCAAAACTTTCCCCCCCATTCCATTAGACTATGAGTGGTGATCTAGGTGCTAGTCTTTCGGATGACACGATAAACCGAGGTCCCGTGTGTTACACATCATTATTTAGCACACGTAAAAGAACCCACGGCAACAAGAGGGTTGTCCCTGGAAAAAATTCTGTAGAAAAAGCCACTCTGATAGGGAACCAAATTCAGTTGCAGACAGGAAAAAGAAAAAAAAATAATGGGTGGCGCTGCATTTTTGGCGACGCGCTCTCTCCGGGGAGAGCATCCCGAATTTCACGCAGAAAAATCTGCTGTGACATAAAGTGATATATATATATTTTTTTTAAACCATTAGCATGTCATTTATCGTTCTGATTTTTAACTGCAGTGACAACGGAGATAGAGAGCAAGTCATCTTGGAGAGCTGGAGAAGGTGGCTGTAAAGATGTTCTGAGATTCAGCTGCTGAAGGAGATATGTTACGCTCCACCACATAAGGAGTCGCATTGCACCAAAGATCAATTTTTAGTTACTTACATGGTATTGATCTGCAATAAAATGGCTATCCAATGCAAAAAAACATTAAAAATCGGACAGCTCTTTCAAAAGTTATTACAACTTGAAAGGATAAACTGGAGGAAATGACAAAATCAGAAATTGACAAATTAAGCGTCCTAATAGGTGGTCAGAATGAGGACTTGGGGTATTTTTAAAACACGATTAAAGGCAAAAGGAAACAAAATTAAGTAGAAAAATAGTTATAGTTTTATAATCAATAACAATATTAAAATCGACAACTTGACTCCCACCTGCCTTTAAAGGCTGCTAGCGTAAAAGTGGGTCAGGTGCTAAGCGACTCATTTCATGGTGGAGCGTCTCCTCGTGGATTTCAAAGAAAACACCTTTACCGTTGTTTTTGATTCGTGCTTTGAACGGTCTTGTTTAGATTGTGGTGTTTTTTTTCTCTCT
>CM060325.1:39612555-39617555 GCA_030674155.1 Stramonita haemastoma
TGTGTGTATGTGTGTGTGTGTGTGTGTTTCTGTGTGTTTCTGCATGTTTCTCTCTCTCTCTCTCTCCTCTCTCTCTCTCCTCTCTCTCTCTCTCCTCTCTCTCTCTCTCTCTCTCTCTCTCTCTCTCTCTCTCTCTCTCTCTCTCTCTCTCTCTCTCTCTCTCTCTCTCTCTCTCTCTCTGTGTTTCTGTGTGTGTATTTCTGTGTGTGTGTTTCTGTGTGTGTATGTGTGTGTGTTTGCGCGCGCGCGTGTGTATTATGTGTGTATGTGTGTGTGTGTATACAGAGAAAATGTATACAGAACGACTGGTCAGGATATAATTATAGGAAAGCACATTCTGATTGTAGTTGTAACGAGAGTATTTTATCTATTCTAGAACATAAATGATCTATTCCATAAATATAAATCTGACTCTGAAGTCATAATTGGTATACCATCTTTGTTTCCTCCTTGTTCGTCTTCTACCTGTCACCTTCTTCTTGTATATTTTCTGCTTTCTTGGTCAATTCTTCAGCATTGTTTTTTGGGGGTGTTTTTTTTATAGAAAGACCTATGCTATAACGATCTTCTCTTCCTCGCCTTAGTCGGATGTGCTGGGCCTGATCTTTTAAGCTCTTAACTGTAGTGCAACGCATTTCAGCTCACAATTATGACAGAGAATACAGTAGTTGCTGTCTCAGCGTTTGATAAAGAAGGTACCATTTTTTGTTCTTGACTTCCACAAACCTACCAAACTGGTTTACTTTCTTTTCTTAATTCTTCTTTCAGATTGCACTTTAGCCTGCTTAGTTTTTTTTCTCTGTACAACCATTCACTAAAATCATAAAAGGTAAAAAAGATAATAATAAATAAAAAAAAAGCTAAAATGTCCCATTAGGGGCCTGCATATTGAGGGCTCCGCCCATCTCCTCTCCTTCGCTGCTTTACCTTCCCTGACCCTAGAGAGGGCAGGTACCCATCATTTACAGTTGGGTGAACTGGGGAGACTGTACTGAAGCCAAGGCGCACAAACGGGCACCCATTCAACTGGTAACCACGCTCGATGCTGCTTAACATTGACTTGGCGAAAGCGAGCTCTCTGACCACTGAGCTATCCCGCTCCCTACAAAAGTCATACATAACTTAATCTACTGTAAAAAATAAAAAAAAATAAAAAAGGTATCCTCAGAAAGCTTTAACTCACGCGCACCAGTGCTCGTTTCCTACACAGAAAAGATGGCACTGCTGTAGAACATTTTGTCTGTGGCAGCAAAATACAGGGATTTCCTGCAGTGATGAAATTACAGGGAGAGTTTCAGCTGTCTGTTCGATCCAGTCAGGACGAATAGTAGTCTTCTCTGCAGTAACATATTGCTGTCTGGAGGTCTGAAGCTTTCAGTCATAATTTTTTTGGGGGGAGGAAAGAGACTATTCATCGTATGGTTGTGTACCGTGAATCTTCTGGTTCCTTTACATTAATACATAGATAGATATATAGATATATACATATATACATACAGAAAGACAGACAGACAGACAGACGTACGTATATACATACATACATACATACATACATACATACATACATACATACATACATACATACATACATACATACATACATACATACATACATACATACATACATACATACATACATACATACATACATACATACATACATACATACATACATACATACATACACATATATACATACAAACATACATACATACACACATACACACACACATACATACATACATACATACATACATACATACATACATACATACATACATACATACATACATACATACATACATACATACATACATACATACATACATACATACATACAGAGAAAATTTTATAACTAAAACTTTCAATTTCTGTACCCAAAGAAGAGATTTATGGCGTTGATGCTTCTGGGTTTTCTATGAGAGAGAGAGGGGGGGAGTGGGGGAGAGAGAGAGAGAGAGGAGAGAGAGAGAGAGAGAGAGAGAGAGAGAGAGAGAGAGAGAGAGAGAGAGAGAGAGAGAGAGAGAGAGAGAGAGAGAGAGAGAGAGAGAGAGAGAGAGAGAGAGAGAGAGAGACAGACAGACAGACAGACAGACAGACAGACAGACAGACAGACAGACAGACAGACAGACAGAGACAGACAGAGACAGACAGACAGACAGACAGACAGACAGACAGACACAAACACAGACACAGACACAGAGACAGAGAAACAGACAGACAGTCAGAGACAAACAGAGACAGACAGACAAAGACAGACAGAGACAAAGAGAAAGAGCTTTCTGTAAGAGGAGACAGCATTTTGGAAGCTAATCCCATATTCTATAGAGGAACAGACACTGTGTGTCTAGCTGTGTGCAATCCATCAGCCAAAACATCATCCCATCTTCTCAACTCACGCCATTCTCCGCAACTCTTTTCACTGCAGTCATCTTTGTGTGCCTTTGTTAGTAGTAGTAGTAGTAGTAGTAGTAGTAGTAGTAGTAGTAGTAGTAGTAGTAGTAG
Organism: Stramonita haemastoma; assembly: GCA_030674155.1. NCBI lineage: Eukaryota > Metazoa > Mollusca > Gastropoda > Neogastropoda > Muricidae > Stramonita > Stramonita haemastoma. The sequence goes on from CM060325.1 coordinate 39,615,061, forward strand.
TAGTAGTAGTAGTAGTAGTAGTAGTAGAAGTAGTAGTTAGTAGCAGCAGCAGTCGTAGAAGTCGTAGTAGTCGTAGTCGTAGTCGGAGTCGTAGTCGTAGTAGTAGTAGTAGTAGTAGTAGTAGTAGTAGTAGTAGTAGTAGTAGTAGTAGTAGTAGTAGTAGTAGTAGTAGTAGTAGTAGTAGTAGTAGTAGTAGTAGTAGGTATTCGTTATTTTGTAATTATCATTCATTCTTTTATATACAGGATAATGGAGTAAGCACTCATGAGCTTTATTACATCAGTCCCCGTGTGTATGCAGTTTTTGTACATCTTGTCATCTGTTCCCACCGGCACACGATGGCCTACTCTTACGAAAAGCGGAACAGGATTTAACGTGTGTGCAAGATGTTCTGCATGCGTTCGCACACGAGGCCTCGGTTTATAGTATCATCTGAAGGACCTTTGAGGGGAGTGGAGTCAGTACTGATATTAACTCCATAGGAAAAATCACCTCAAACGGGAATCGAACCCGGGTCGTCAAATTGCGAGAGCAATGTTCTGACCACTAGGCTATCCCGTCCCCCTTTGCGCTTATAGCACATTAATTACTTTTACTGGTTGGCATATCACTTATTTTGTTTAATAGTTATTGAAATTATGAAACATAAATCATATGCTTTTAGCTTCTATGAGCAATCGATTGAGCCTTTAGTTTGAATGCAGTCTTGCAAACAGAAATATAATTATCTAAAAAGAAAACTTGAAAGAGAAGAAAGCAACTGCTTGTGTTATCAAAGTCTTCTATTCACTAGCCAACTCTGGAATATAACATTTCTGGACCGGGCAAACATGGAATCAAAGAAAGAACGATTACCGGCGAAGATAAATACAGATACAACGCAAAAAGAAAGCCATGTCAAAAGCTAAATGTGACGCTCCACCACATAATGAGACGGAGAGCACATGAGGTCAAGTTTTAGTTATTGGCATGTTATTAATGTGCAATAAAGTGGCTATCAAATACAAAAAACAGATTGAAAATCGGACAATTCTGTGCAACATTATTACACATTGAAATGATAGACTGCATGATGTGACAAAATGAAAAACGGGCAAGTTTATTTTAGTAACACGTTGTCAGAATGAGTGCTTTGGTATTTTCAAGACACATTTAAAAGCAAAAGGAATAAAAATTATGCCTTGATATTTTACTTTAAGATAAATAAACAGATCTAGTTTAATAATGAATCAAAATCTCAAAATTGACAGCTTGACCCCCACCTGCCTTTAAAGGCTCCTAGCGCAAAATTGGGTAATGTGCTAAGCGACTCATTTCGTGGTGGAGCGCCACAAATTTCCGTGTACATCAAATGATTTTTTTAGGAATTGGCACACTTCGACCCAGACTTTTCGCTTTCTAAACAGGCGCGTTACATCTAGACCACTGATCCACACTGGTGCACTTTCTACCAGACAGTGACGTGATTCCAGCAGGGAAGGTTTTATTACTGCTATGGATTCTTCAATCATTTGTATTGTCTTCAGCGCATTTATTATTGGCAGCATGTCGAAACTACTTCTATTCCCGTTGGGAACGAATGGTTATAAAACAGAGAATGCTTTGCTTTAGGAAAAGAAACAAGTCTTTTAGCGGAAAAAGCCATTACACTAATAAGTTTATTTGTATGTCACTAGTGCGCAAGATGTTCTGCGTGCGTTCGCACACGGGGACTCGGTTTACAGTCTCATCCGAAGGACTTTTGAGGAGAGTGGAGTCTGCACTGATGTTAACTCCAGGGTGAAAAAAAAACCCTCGAACGGGAATTGAACCCGGGTCGTCAAATTGCGAGAGCAATGTTTTGACCACTAGGCTCTCCCGAAAGAGTGACAGAGACAGACAGACAGACAGACAGAAAGACAGAGTCAGAGACAGAGATAGAGAAACAGAAAGAAAAAGAGCCTGAGAGAGAGAAGGGTGGGTGGGGCGGGAAAGGAAAGTGTCAAGGAGGAGGAGGAGGGGGTGGAAGGGGCGGATGGGGGGGGGAGGGGTGTAAATCGATGCAAATGAATTTGTGTGGGTGTACTTCAGTCTGTAACTTAAGTGGTAATAATATTCTCCTGCTGTTTTCATAGTATTGCCGAACAAAGTGGAAAATACGACTCGTTTGCAGTGTGCGTGTGTGCGTGTGTGCGTGTGTGCGTGTGTGCGTGTGTGTGTGTGTGTGTGTGTGTGTGTGTGTGTGTGTGTGTGTGTGTGTGTGTGTGTGTGTGTGTGTGTATGTGTGTAAGTGTATGTGTGTATGCGTGTGTGTGTGTGTGTGTGTGTGTGTGTGTGTGTGTGTGTGTGTGTGTGTGTGTGTGTGTGTGTGTGTGTGTACGTGTAAGTGTGTGTGTGTGTATGTGTGTACGTGTAAGTGTGTAAGTGTGTAAGTGTTTATGTGTGTAAGTGTGTGTATGTGTGTGCGCACGCGCGCGTACCTGGATTTTGATTTTGGGATGTGTGTGTGTGTGTTT
>CM060325.1:39627555-39640055 GCA_030674155.1 Stramonita haemastoma
TCTGTCTCTGTCTCTCTTTGACTATCTGTCATTCTGTATCTGTCTGTCTGTCTGTCTGTCTGTCTGTCTGTCTGTCTGTCTGTCTGTCTGTCTGTCTGTCTGTCTGTCTGTCTGTCTGTCTCTCTCTCTCTCTCTCTCTCTCTCTTCTCTCTCTCTCTCTCTCTCTCTCTTTCTTTCTTTCTTTCTTTCTTTCTTTCTTTCTGATATGTGCGCGCGCATATACGCTCATGACTTGCTGACCCAGGTTCGATTCTCGTTCAGCACGATTTTTCCTCTGGAGTTAAAGTCAGTGCCTACTCCACTCTCCCCAAAAAGTCCTTCAGATGAGACTATAAACTGAGTTCCCGTGTGCGAATGCAAACAGAACATCTGGCTCAAAAACGCGCATGACTGCTTATTCCATTATCCTCGAAATAAAAGAATAAACAGATAACATAAAAAACAAACAGTGGGATATATATAGAGAGAGACAGAGAGACAGAGACAGAGAGACAGATACACAAACACAGACACACAAGACACACAAGACACACAGACACACAGACAGACAAACACACAAACACAAACAAAAAAAGATAAGTTGTCACTTTTTCCAGATCAAGGGAATTAATTTTACGATGCAATATGTATCTGACTAAATTTCACCTGCAATCGATTCGGACATCATACGAATTTTCAACTAATAGACATTCTCTGCATGAAAATGCTCTTGGTCCAGTGCTCAGATAAAAAGCAGCACAAAGGGAACAATGGATGACTGGCTTTATGAGGAGTGCTTTATGGCAAAATGCAACGCTGGTGTAAAGCAAGTTTTTCACCAATGAGCGATTTCCATGGGTGGTAACGTAAATTTTTGAAAGGTTTCCTTTTAATGATGGGGTCTTATTGGGTAATACTGGCATGCTCTCATTCCCTCTCTATGTCTATATCTGTGTGTGTGTGTGTGTGTGTGTGTGTGTGTGTGTGTGTGTGTGTGTGTGTGTGTGTGTGTGTGTGCGTGTGTATGTGTGTTGTTTGTGTGTTGTGTTGTGTGTGTGTGTGTGTGTGTGTGTGTGTGTGTGTGTGTGTGTGTGTGTGTATGTGTGTGTGTTTGTGTGTTGTGTGTTGTGTGTTGTGTGTTGTGGTGTGTGTGTGTGTGTGTGTGTGTGTGTGTGTGTGTGTGTGTTGTGTGTGTGTGTGTGTGTGTGTTGTGTGTTGTGTGTGTGTGTGTGTGTGGTGTGTGTGTGTGTGTGTGTGTGTGTGTGTGTGTTGTGTGTGTGTGTGTGTGTGTGTGTGTGTGTGTGTGTGTGTGTGTGTGTGTGTGTGTGTGTGTGTGTGTGTGTGTGTGTGTGTGTGTGTGTGTGTGTGTGTGTGTGTGTGTGTGTTGTGTGTGTGGTTTTGTGGTTTCTGTTGTTGTTTGTCTGTCCTGTCTTCTTTCGTGTGTATGCTCTCTGTCTGTATGTATGTCTCTGTCTATTTGCCTGTCTGTGTTGTCTGTCTGTCAATGTTCTGTCTGTCTGTATCATTTTCTCTGCTTCCTTTTTCTGTCCTCTTTTCTTCTGTTCTTATCCTTATCACGCACCTGTTCTCATCTTTTGTCCTTGTATTCCTTTTCTGTACAGAAGAATCTGCATGGATAGAAAATTGTAGCTACACACAAACACACGCATGTGCTGGTGCACACAAACACGCGCGCGCGCGCAAACACACACACAAACATACACACACACATATTTCTTAAATTATATATAATGATAATGATGATATTATATATATATATACATATATATATATATATACATACATATATGTATTATATATATATATATATATATATATATATATATATATATATATATATATATATATATTCAGATATTTTAAAAGGGCTACAGAGACGGGATAGCTCAGTGGTCAGAGCGCTCGCTTTTCCCCAGCCAGGTTAAGTAGCGTCGAGCGTGGTTGCCAGTTGGATGGGTGATTGTTTGCGCGCCTTGGCTTCAGTACAGTTCCCAATACGCCCAGTGCGCCCCCAATGTTCAGGTAAGCCAGAATAAAGGAGACCACGCCTGACTTGTTTTATGAGGAGTGCTTCATGACAAAATGCTATGCTGGCGTGAAGCCATTTTTTTCCACTAGCAAGCAATTTGAGAGGGTGGCAACGTAGATCTTTGAAAGGTTTCGTTTTAATGGTCATCTTTTTAAGTTCGTATGGTAAGCTGTCTTTCCTTTCTTTCTGTCTTAGTTTGTCTGTCTGTCTGTGCTGGTCTTCAATTTTACGTTTGTTCACAAAAAAGTGATATTAGACAAAGTCTGTGCGTCTTGTGTGTGTGTGTGTGTGTGTGTGTGTGTGTGTGTGTGTGTGTGTGTGTCTGTCTGTCTGTCTGTCTGTCTGTCTGTCTGTCTGTCTCTGTCTGTCTGTCTGTCTGTCTGTCTGTCTGTCTGTCTGTCTGTCTGTCTGTCTGTCTGTCTGTCTCTTCCTCTCTCTCTCTCTCTCTCTCTCTCTCTCTCTCTCTCTCTCTCTCTCTCTCTCTCTCTATCTATCTATCTATCTACCTATCTCTTTCTGTCTCTTTCTGTCTGACCCTCTGTCTGTCTATCTCCCAAGGCTGAATGAAAAGAATTTTTTATCTACTTATTTGTTTTGGTTTTCTCAAAATGTTATTTACTTAAGTCTTCTCTGTGTCAGGGCATGCTATAAGCTAGTTGCTTATTGTCGCTCTTAACATCAGTTTGTAAGTAATGTATGATTCTCTTTTTCTCAATAAACATGATCTAAACCAAAAAGATAGCAGATGCCCTCATGGGGTTTAGGTTTTCTATGTAATTTACATACCCTAGCAGAGTGGCTGGAACACTACCATTTGTTCTCAAATTGATTGGCTATGAGCAATTTGTGCGTGCGTTCTTCTTGTTCTTACATTAACTGACTATACATGTGTATACAATGTTTTCTTTCTTGTTCTCCCAACAATTGGCCATGAATAATGTATGTATGATTCCTTCTTGTTCTCCGATTAATTAATTGGCCATGAATACTATGTGCATGTTTCTGTCTCCTCTCCTGCTGGCTCTTTGGGACTGACCGTCTGAGAGAGGAGAGAGAGAGAGAGAGAGAGAGAGAGAGAGAGAGAGAGAGAGAGAGAGAGAGAGAGAGACAGACAGACAGACAGACAGACAGACAGACAGACAGACAGACAGACAGACAGACAGACAGACAGACAGACAGACAGACAGACAGAGATGGTGTTGTCCTGTGACGTGAGTATGGTCATAAAAGATAGACAGAGGGCTTATGGTTAGTTTTTGTAATGAATGCACTGACCCTTCGCACTCTGTTATAACGGGTAGCAATGGCAGTAGTGGTGGTGGTAGTGGTGGTGGTAGTGGTGGTGGTGGTGGTGGTGGTGGTGGGGTGTGTGTGTGTGTGTGTGTGTGTGTGTGTGTGTGTGTGTGTGTGTGTGTGTGTGTGTGTGTGTGTGTGTGTGTGTGTGAGGGGAGGGGAGGAGGGAGTGTGTTTGTTTGTGTGTGAGAGAGAGAGATTTGATTTGATTTTTTATTTATTCTTTTATATCGAGGACAATGGAATAGGCACTCATGCTTTTTTTCACCCAGTCCCCGTGTGTATGCAGTTTTGTAAATGTCATCTGTTCCCACCGGCACACGATGGCCTACTCTTACGAAAAGCGGAACAGGATTTAACGTGTGCGCAAGATGTTCTGTGTGCGTTCGCAGACGGGGCCGCGGTTTAAAGTCTCATCCGAAGGACTTTTGGGGAAAGTGGAGTCAGCACTGATGTTAACTCCAGGAGAAAAATCTCCCCGACCGGAATAAAACCCGGGTCGTCAAATTGCCAGCGCAATGTTCTTTGGTATGTGTTTGTGTGTGTGTGTACGTGTGTGTATGTGTGTGTGACTGACTGTGTGTGTGTGTGACTGAGTGTGTGAGTGTGTGTATTTGTGTTTATGTATGTTCTGTGTATACGTATGTGTATGTGCCAATTATTCTATGTAGGGGAAGGGAAAAAGAGACAGAAAGATCCGAACAGAGAGAGAGAGAGAGAGAGAGAGAGAGAGAGAGAGAGAGAGAGAGAGAGGAGAGAGAGAGAGAGAGAGAGAGAGAGAGAGAGAGAGAGAGAGAGAGAGAGAGAAGAGAGAGAGAGAAACAAAGAAAAAAGAATACAAACAAAACTCACTTAATGTAAATTAGATTGCATATCTCAGATATTCTACCTCATCTTATATTAAGCATAACACCTGGCAACATACCATCTTCACTCTAGGAAGACAGGTATCAAAACATGCACCAGCTAGCACCCCTTGGTCCACCAACACTCACCATAAAACCAAATTAAACACCTGCCTCATTCCTCCTTCTCCCCCCTCCCCTCCTGCTCTCCACTTCTCTCTCTCTCCCCTCTCCCTCCCTCTCTCTCTCTCTCTCTCTCTCTCTCCTCTCTCTCTCTCTCTCTCTCTCTCTCTCTCTCTCTCCTTCTCTTCTCTCTCTCTCATCTCTCTCTCTCTGCATGGTTGCAGAAGATGTTAATGCGTGAACATCTTACATTGGTAGAATAACACTTCCCTTCGTGTACGTCAGTATGTATCATGAAATATCAAACTCAGGAGTTGTTCCAGCGTATTTGTATGTTCAGCCAGCCATCACGATATTGGTTAAACTAATCATGAGGTGTGGCCAAGACCTAAACTAATCCTGAGGTGTGGCCACGACTGTGTGTGTGCCTGACACTGATTGGTTTCGGGATCTGTAAGTATTCATGACGGGATAACTCAAGTCATCCGAGCACTTGTTTTTTTCCCCCAACCTAAGGTTAAAACAGCTTTGAGCATGGTTACAAAGTTCATGGGTGATGTGACTGTTTGCGCGCCTTGGCTTCAGTACAGTCCCCCAGCACACCCAGCTGTATTAAATGGGTAGCTGCCCTCTTTAGGGTCAAGAAAAGTAAAGCATTAATGGAGAAGAGATGAGCGCCGCCCTCAAGATGCTGGCCCCTAGAGAAGCTGAGGTCTCTAACATTTCGCTCCCCAATAACTGCATAGGTTATGGAACACATTAAAAAAAACCTTTACCCTAACCTTACCCCCCCAAAATTGCCAGAGTTTTAGAAGAAACAGAAGTTCTTCTCACTTGACGGAATGTGAGAGGGTTTTATTGAATACCTGTGTATGTCACTTTAAAACAGGATCCACTGTTGTGTTGACTTATTTATGTATCTATTTATGTATTCATTTATTTTATTTATTCATTACCACTTTATGTCACAGCTGATTTCTCTGCGTGAAATTTGGGCTGCTCTCCCCGATGAGAGTACGTCCCACAAGTGCAGCACCACCCATTATTCTTTTTTTTTTTCTTTTTCCTGTCTGCAATGTATTTGTTTCCCTATCAGAGTGGCTTTTTTCTACAGAATTTTGCCAGGTACAGCCCTCTTGTTGCCGTGATTCTTTTTACGTGCGGTAAATAGAGATGTGTAACACAGTACACAGTTTACACGTATGTTCCTGCATTGTCCAAAACAAAATCATGTAACTCAAAGAGAAAGAGAGAGAGAGAGAGAGAGAGAGAGAGAGAGAGAGAGAGAGAGAGAGAGAGAGAGAGAGAGAGAGAGAGAGAGAGAGAGAGAGAGAGATAGAGAGAGAGAGAGAGAGACAGACAGACAGACAGACAGACAGACAGACAGACAGACAGAGACAGACAGACACACAGACAGACAGACAGAGACAGACAGACACACAGACAGACACACAGACAGGCATACAGACGAAGAGATGTAGAAACAGACAGACGGAGAGAGATGGAGAGACAGACAGACGGAGAGAGATGGGGAGACAGACAGGGAGACAGAGAGAGACAGAGACAGACAGACGGACAGTCGGAGACGGATAGAGACAGATAGACAGACAGAGTATTAATCTCTGTCATGGACAAGCAAATTATTTGTGTTTAAGGTAAGAGTGTTCCATAACCTGTGTGGTCGTAGGGGAGCGAGGCGTCAGTGACCTCAGCTTCCCTAGGGGTCAGCATGTTGACGGCGGCGCCCATCTCTTCCTCGCTGCTATACCTTCCCTGACCCTAAAGAGGGCAGGTACCCATTTACAGCTGGGTGAACTGGGGGGAACTGTACTGAAGCCAAGGCGCGCAAACGGTCACCCATCCAACTGGTAACCATGCTCGATGCTGTTTAACTGGACTGGGGGGAAAGCGAGCGCGCTGACCACTGAGCTATCCCGCCCCCAAAAGATTGCCAACAGCACCCGGTGTTCCCAGGCGGTCACCCATGCAAATACTAACCGGGCCCGACGCGGCATAACTTCGATGATCGAACGAGAACCGGTGTAACACGCTCAAAACACTACCGTGCAATGAAGACTACTGCAGTGGCTTTGGCGTAAGGCTTTCATGCCATAACCACTACCGTAGTGACTTTTGCACATGCTGTAAACACTACCTTAGTGACTTTTCGTACGCTATGAACACTATGAACCCTATGAACACTATCTCTAAGCCAAACCGCTACCGCTTACACACACTGTTTTATGTATCAAATACTAAGATAAAGGGTGGCAGGATGTTGAAGGCGTTCGCTTGCCAACAAGTAAATCATGAGGTCCTGGGTTCGATTCCCAGCCTCGCGTAGGAGGCGTAGCCAGAAATAGTGTTTTTTGGCGTGTAGGCCTGTGCTATGCTATAAACACTACTGAGAGTGCTTTCAGCGTTGCCAAAATGACTATGGTAGTGTTTGTTGCATAGAGTGATTTTGGCTTATTACGCCGGTGCTTTCAGCGTGGCATTCAGCGTCAAGCCATAATATAGGATTTAAACCTCATGCACTAAGTCAGCGCAAAACATTGGCCCACGCATTCTTACCATAATACTATAGTTAAGTTTTACCACTATTGTCTCCTTAGGAAGGACGGTGGCAGGATGGTTAAGACGGTCGCCTGCCAATATGTAAATCGTGAGTATCTGGGTTCGTACCCAACCTCGCCCTTTCTTCCCAGTTTGACGAAAAAATCGAACTGAATGTCAAAGTCATTCGGATGAGACTCGAAACCGAGGCCCCGTGTGCGAATGCACGCAGAACATCTTGCGCACACGTTAAAACCCCGTTCCACCTTTCGGAAGTGTAGGCCATCGCGTGCCGGTAGGAGCGGATGACAAAATTATAACAAACCAGCATGCACACAGGTGTCGTGTTTAGACACCATCCCTGAGGAAAAATCGTGGAGTTGGAGTCCCAGAGCGGCTCGGGGCTGTAGGTATATGGCAACGTTCTGGTGGCTCCTGCGACGGTACTGGAACCATTCGTATCGGTCAATGCCCTTCCAATGGATCATTCCAGTGCCGTGGAGAGGGGGGTCTGCTGCATGGGTAACAGCGTGCCCTCCATACATACTTGCCCAGGCTTTGCGCTCTAAAGACTAGAGCGCAACTCCATAGTCTTCCGAGACTGATGAGTGCCTACTACTACTCCTTAACTCCTTGCACATAGTCTCAGATCCACTATTTCACCTTGTGTACATCAAGACAGGTGTGGAAATGGAGGAAAGAAAACAGAACGATACAAAACACCTTAGCTCGTACGTACTTGTCACTAGTATTCCTCAGGGATTCGTGACATACCCAGAGTTGTTGATGCCGCGTGTTTCTGTTTAATCAGCCAGTCACGAAACGAGTTAATCCAATCTTCATGATGCGTACTCTGAGTACCCGTACCCGTGTCTGTGTCTTGTGTCTGTGTCTGTGTCTTACCAGGTCTGTTCTTGTCTTAGTTCTGTGAGAGTGGGCAGAGGTGTTGGTAGGAATAGTAAGAGGTGTTAATTTACCTCTGTGCGTTCCTGTATCATGCAGTGGGAGGGGAGTGGTGGTGGTGGTGGTGGTGGTGGGGGGGTAGTCATGAGCAAGTCCTGTAGCACTAAAAGTGGTAGCGGTGATGTTTGTCATAATGGTTGTTGTGTGATAATGTGAATATAGTAATCATGGTAGTGGGGGAGAGAGAGAGAGAGAGAGAGAGAGAGAGAGAGAGAGAGAGAGAGAGAGAGAGAGAGAGAGAGAGAGAGAACACTGAACACTGAACACTGAAATGCTTTAATGTACATCGGCCATTGGCCACAATACAAGCAACAAAAAATAAAGAGGGTGGGTGGTGGTGTGGTGATGACACATATCCTCATAATAACTGTCAACATTTACATATATACAAATAGTAGTGCACATACATGGTATCATCATCATTATCATCATTGACCAGTTGTCATCTTCCTCATCTCATCATTATTACTCTTATAATGTTGTTAACGAGAGAGATATATGTGCACTCACGCACGAGCACGTACGCACGCACACACACACATACACACACATGCGCGCGCACACACGCACGCACACACACACACACACACACACACACACACACACACACACACACACACACACACACACACACACACACACACACACACACACACGTGCATATAATCTTAGCCGATAAGACTCCATACTTCCCTTCATTTAGCATGTACAAACGTCAAGGGTTTTCTTCACATCCCTCGACTTTAACAGATATCAATTTTTTAACTGTTGCATACATCAAGCCATATGTTTAAAAACCTTACCCTTGAACTGCATCACAATCAAGCAATATGTTATTACAAATGAACATCGATTAAGCAGCAGCACACACCAATCAATCTTGCCACATAGTTATTATGGTAAACACATTCATTTTGAACAGCAATTACAATATGATTAAACGCTTTTTCCTTAGATTAATTGAATGGAAAATATACCTGGACAACTGATGCATCTCATGATGAGTTCTGACCTGTAGCAATCGGTGGATCGGGGTTCTAACTAACTCCTTCAGGAATTTGTCCCTTAAATGAGAGTATGTAGGGCAAACAAAAAGAAAATGCTGTTCGTCTTCCCTTGCTGTCTCGCAAAATGGACAAGCTTTTTTCTGCTCTAAATTACTGAAGCGATGTACATTTACGTTCAGTGGGAGAACATTAAATCTTAACTGTGCTATAGCAACCCTAAAACAATACATATCAACATTGCAAACATATTTATCTTTTTCAAAGAGTATTTTAAAGGACCGGTAGCAGTCATACCTTTCGCGATCTCTAATTGTGCCTGTCCATTCTTGAATGAAAAAATCAATGAGCCTTTGTTTGAATACTCTCAAAAACATTTTAACATCACCTACGCCTTGCTGTAACCAAACAAAATTAAACCCGGTCTCACATAAAATTTCTCTAATTTTAGACACCCAGCAATATTTTCCCGTTCTGTCAAGTTCAAGCAGCATTTGGTATGCCTTGTATGGCAACCTTTCGGTACACATTTGCAGCAATCTAAACCAATATCTTAGAACAGATACAAAAGAATTCACATACAAAGGGTATCGTCCCAAATCGCCATAGACCATTTTATTTGGTGTTTTGACTGGGACACCTAGGAACCTTTTACATGCCATCAAATGAACTTTTTCCACATGATCTAATTTTGTTAACCCCCATATTTCAGATGAATAAAGCAAAATAGGCTGCATTTTTGCATCAAAAATCTTGAAGAAAGTATTAGCAGTCATTTCTTTGTACTTTTGGAAAGCTCTATTTAATTGCACAACTGCTTTCTTACCTTTAGTTACTAAGTGCTTTGTGCCTCTCTTCATACTAAGCATTGTTGTAAACTGAAAACCTAAATAGCAATAACTATTAACTACATCTAGCTTTTTATCATCGAAAAACCATTGCTCATGACGACCTAAATATCCCCCCTTTCTAAAGACCATTATTTTTGTTTTATCCGTGTTTACATTTAGTTTCATATCATTACAACACTTGTATAGGATATTAAGCTGATTTTGTAGACCACCCACTGTTGTTGACAATAATGCTACATCGTCAGCAAAAAGTAGGATGAACACTTCCATTAGACCTGGTAAAAACTGTATACCATGTTTTCCCCCTGCATCTATGTGGTTAGCTAACTGATTTATATACACAGAAAATAATGTAGGAGACAGGACACAGCCTTGTCTGACCCCAACCGGGCATTCAAAAAATTCTGTAAGTTCCCAATTTACACGCACACATGAAAGCAATGAAGAATACATAGATTTCAAAGATGCTAAAAATTTTCCCTTTACCCCCTGGTTTTTCATGCATCGTAGAAGTTTATCATGGTGGACAGAATCGAATGCTTTTTTGAAATCTACAAAAGCAACATACAATTTCTTACCTTTCTTTAGCATACACTTTTGTACAATTGCATATAAATTATATATTTGATCAAGTGTGGAATAACCCCTACGAAAACCTGCCTGACTCTCAGAAATCATTTCATTATCTTCTAACCAACTGTATAATCTTGTATTTAGCACTGTGGTATAACACTTTGATACTATACTCAGTAAAGATACTCCTCTATAATTGTCTGTTTTTTCAGGATCTCCCTTTTTATAGATTGGTATGATAATAGCTTTGGACCATTCAGACGGATATACACCTGAGGTATAGACAGTATTAAAAAGTTTTACCAGGAACCCCAACACACTCTTTCCCCCATTCTTTATCATTTCACCAGAAACACCATCCATCCCACTTGCCTTTCTTAATTTAAGTTTTGCAATTGCACAAGCTACCTCTTCTTCAGAAATATCTTTGTTCAAAAAATGATCCACATCATCCAAAACATCAACAATGACATCATCACTCTCACCAGTCTCCTCATTCATACAAAAAACTTCTTTAAAGTGGTTAAACCAGTCATCACTGCTGATGTTGTTGTAAATTTTGTCTCTATTGCCATATCCCATCCTTTTAATTTCTTTCCAGAACTGAGAAGAGTCTGCAATGTTTTCAGCTAAAAATTCTGTTTTCTTTTTCCTATAATTTAGTTTTTTTGCTTTCAATAACTGCTTATACTCTTTCCTTTTTTTCACATAAATCAACCTGTCTTCCTCATTTCTGGTTACTCTAAAGCATTTTAACTTTGCTCTACTTTCTTTTTTTGCTATTTCACATTCCACATCAAACCATTCCGATTTTATAGTCTTGTGCATGGATACTTTTCTAGACATGCAGGCACTTGCCTCTTTTAAGCATTTAACAAATATTTCCAGAGCAGTTTCTATATTGTCTTCTAAAGCATTTGTGGCGAATGTAAGTTTTTCTTGAATGTCTTTGCTATTTAGTACAGTTTCAAAATCTTTTTTCTTAGCTTCGTCCCACACTACTTTCTGACAAACTTTTTTGTTTAATTTCTGTTGAAATGTTGTTTCTGTATTACTGCTATTAGTTTCTATCTCCATACAAACTGGCAAATGGTCAGATTCTGTTAAGTTTTCAACCCGCAAACAGAGAACTCTAACTGAACTAAATAAACCCAGAGATGCAATGAAATAATCCACAACACTTGAACCTGAAGGTGAAATAAACGTATAGCTTTCATCAAATCCTGGATCACAAAGACCATTTAATATGACACAGTCAAACATGTTGCATAACTCAATCAGCTGATTACCAAAAACATTTGTGTACATATCATGTGACTTTCTGGGCACTTTTGAATTTGAATAATGATGTAAATTCTGAAAGTTATCATAGTCATCATCTACACTGTAATTTTCACAAGCGGTTCGTGCATTAAAATCCCCCATCATCAGCAATCCAAAATCACCATATACATTCTGAAGATCTAATATACACTGCTCCAAAACTTCTAAGCCATAGATATCTTGTGTTGTTTTCCAAAATGTAGATTCAGAAGGTGGAATGTACATGCAAATTAACATAGTGTCATTAGTGGTACCAAGCAAATCCTTGTGGAGTTTTATAACCACAGTATTTTCTGTCTCAACATGAACTTTTTCAAGACATGAAATAAATTTCTTTTTAACCATGACAATTACTCCACCAGAGTATCTCCCCTGATGAGATAACTTTTTTGCTTTAGCAGTAAAAATGGAGTAATCATGAAAAATGTGAGACTCAAATTCAGTCCCAATAAAAGTTTCTGTTAAACAAATAATATTGTATGCAAGAAGGAAATTAATAAATTCTTTATTATCCAGTTTTGGCAAAAGGCCATGTACATTATAGTTGAGAAAACTTATATACAGTTTATTTACATTAAGATTGGTTCTTGTCATCCTGATAGTTGGGCATTCAATACTAGGTCTGTGATCACCTGTATTACTTTCACAAACTGTGGCCTGGCCGAATCCCTATTTAGTGCCACTAAAGGCATCATTGCCTTTAGACTTAGTCCGAGGATGCATGTTTGAATTTGCCTGTTCTTTTGAGCTACAACAAGAATGTTGTTTGCTAAAAGAATCAGAGATGCTGGACTGACTTTTTGACCTTTCTGGTATTTTGCGACCTCTTTGTCTAGAGACACTTTGGGTTGTGTCTCGTCTTGGTCGCAAACCCTGTTTAGTGGACCTAGATGGTCTTTCCTGTCTTGTGGTTTGCTTTGGTCTTGTAACAGTGTTACCT
>CM060325.1:39641375-39648875 GCA_030674155.1 Stramonita haemastoma
CCCCCAAGAGCCTTTGCTCTCCACTATAAAGAGGAGAAAGCTGATGTGGTTTGGTCACACCACAAGACACAACACCCTAGCAAAAACCATCCTGCAAGGAACAGTCGAGGGCAAGAGAAGAAGAGGCCGCCAAAAGAAATCATGGGTTGACAACATCAAAGACTGGACCGCCCAACCCCTGCAACACCTCCTACTAGCCACACAGGATCGTGAAGCATGGAAAAAGATCGCTGTTGCGTCTTCTCTCATGTCCCCCCTACGTCCTTTGGGACATGGAGTGAGTGAGGTGAGTGATACTTGTTTATTTAGTCATTTGTTTTTGGTTTTCCCTAGCTGGAGCTCCATGATTCGCCAATGAGGAGATTTCCCCGCTTGTGTATTTATCTATTGGGTTTTTTTAAGTCGAAACTTGCATAAATTGCAAATGGAAAGAAACTCAGATTTCACCCAGAAAATTTAGAAAAGTGAATAATTCAAACTCAGGATGTTTTTCTTTTTCTGAAATCAAAACACTTTCTTTTTTTTTTGAGTGTATATAGACAAGTGGGGGACGGGATAGCTAAGTGGTCAGAGCACTCGTTTCCCCCCGCCCGCCCCCCCCCCCACCCCCCCCAAGTAAAAGTTAAGCAGCGTCGAGCGTGGTTACCATTTAGATGGGTGACCGTTTGCGCGCCTTGGTTTCAGTACAGTTCCCCCAGTTCCCCCAGCTGTAAATGGGTACCTGCTCTCTTTAGGGTCAGGGAAGGTAAAGCAGTAGGGGGAAAAAAGATGGGTACCGCCCTCATATATGATGGCTTTACCTGTATAGAAAAGGGAGTATAACACAAAATAGCAGAAAAATGGAGAGAAAAAAAAAAACAAAAAACATAGAGGCACAAATAGCTATATTACGTCAGAGAATTTCCCCTTTAAGAGATGCATGCAGTAGCAGTCTGGAATTTATCCAACACCATACAAACACACCACAGATTTTGCTGAAAAGAAGCATGCAATTTTTATCCAGCAATTCCACTGGCTTTTCCTCTACAAAAGCAGTATGCAAAGAAACTCGCCCTGATAACCAGAAAGTGTTTGCTTCAGATAAAAAAAAAGTCAAAGAGTAAGTTCAGATCAGCCAATAGACTTTATCCTTTTCAGTTGGCTAAGTTGGTTTTCCTGACCTGTACAGAGAGAGAAATAGACAGACAGACAGACAGACAGACAGACAGACAGACAGACAGACAGACAGACAGACAGACAGACAGACAGACAGACAGACAGGCAGACAGACAGAGAGAGAAAGAGAGAGTGAGAGAGAGAGAGAGTGAGACAGAAAGAGAGAGAGTGAGACAGAGAGAGAGAGAGAGTGAGACAGAGAGAGAGAGAGGGGGGGGCGGCAGGCTGATGGGGAAGTATTGTGAGACTCAGTGGTGAGGATGAGAGAGTGAAGAGAAGTGTGAGCTGATGGTGTTTTCTGCTATTGAGCTGGGATACCAAAATAGATGTATATATGTATATACCTTTTGTGGTTACTGCTGGGGGGTTATTCTTGTATCACTGATGTCTGTATTGTGTCTGTATTTTGTGTTTATTTCCTCCGGCACTCTGTCTCTTCTGTCTGCCTTCTTTTCTTGCCTCTCTGTCTCTCTATATGTCTATATGTCTGTCTCGGTCGGTCGGTCGGTCGTTCTGTCTGTCTATCTGTCTGTCTCTGTCTCTCTCTCTCTCTGTCTCTCTCTGTGTCTTAGTGTCTTTATGTCTGTCTGTTTCTCTCTCTATGTATCTCTCTCTCTCCCTCACTCTCTCTCTCCCTCTCTCTCTCTCTCTCTCTCTCTCTCTCTCTCTCTCTTTTTAATATTTTATTTTCATGTCACATTTATCATATGGTATATTCTCTATATATGCATAAGTAAAAGATAGAGAGTGTTAAGTGATGATATTATTGGTCAGTTGAAAATTGTGCGCAACAATACCTGGATAAAAATGTACTGTGTACTTCTCTCTCTCTTCTCTCTCTCTCCTCTCTCTCTCTCTCTCTCTCTCTCTCTCTCTCTCTCTCTCTCTCTCCTCTCTCTCTCTCTCTCTCTCTCTCTCTCTCTCTCTCTCTCTCTCTCTCGTTGCCTAAACATGTTATCATCCATATTGAGAAATACTTTATTCACCTTTTGTATTATTTAATAATCACGTGTTGAATGCAGTTGATTTTGTATAATTTTTTAATTCTCAAGTAAGCTGAATAATTATGTTCATTATAATTACAAAATGGTTATGAACGTGATTTCTATGACCATAAATACATAATCATAAGATTCAGGTATTAGAATATGTATGTTTTAATATATATGCCTTACAGCGGATGGATTCTTTTGTGTTCCGTTACATGACTTGATTAAAATTAGGCATATATTTCCTTTAAAATGAAGTTTATTGATGACATGAGCGCGAACTTTGTGTGTGTGTGTGTGTGTGTGTTGTGTGTGTGTGTGTGTGTGTGTGTGTGTGTGTGTGTGTGTGTGTGTGTGTGTGTGTGTGTGTGTGTGTTGAGTGTGTTTGGGTGTTGTGTGTGTGTGTGTGGGGGGGGGGGGGATAATTGTTTTTATTTGTCGTCTCCCTTTGTATCAAAATATTATGATTTGCATGACTTTTGTTGTTGTTGTTGATAGGTCCTACCTCAAGTTTTTGATGTTTTGTTCTTTTTTTCTGTTTTAACTTTGCTGTTTGCTTTTGTTTCTTCTTTTTTATATGAAGTATGAATGTAAAAGAAAGGATAATATTGTCACCTGATATGATTGTTTGACTTGTATCATTCTTCTTTTTTCTATGACAATTTTTTTTTTTTTTTTTTTTTTTTTTTTTTTTTTTTTTTTTTTTTTTTTTTTTTTAAAGAAAAAACAACAACAAAAAACCTACCACCTCAAGTACATGTGCGCCTGCGGATATGTGCTTATAAATATAAGTGTGAGTAAGTGTGTGTGTGTATGTGTGTGTGTGTGTGTGTGTGTGTGTGTGTGTGTGTGTGTGTGTGTGTGTGTGCATTTGTGTGTGTGTGTGTGTGTGTGTGTGTGTGTGTGTGTGTGTGTGTGTGTGTGTGATTTGTATGTGCATTTGCCTGCGAGCGTGCATGCGTGAGTGAGTTGCGTATATGCATGTATGTATGTATGTATGTATGTATGTATGTATGTATGTATGTATGTATGTATGTATGTATGTATGTATGTATGTATGTATGTATGTATGTATGTATGTGTGTGTGTGTGTGTGTGTGTGTGTGTGTGTTGTGTGTGTGTGTGTGTGTGTGTGTGTGTGTGTGTGTGTGTGTGTGTGTGTAACCTACGTGTAGGAGTGAGTTTTACGTGTACTATTATCATACTATTATCACTATTGTTGATATTATTCTTATCGTCATCATTATAATCATTGTATTATCTTTAGTTCCTTCTGAGTTCATTTTGTTGTTATGAGTTGTAACAATGTTGTAGCTAAGTATTTTTGGGTGGACTTTTCTTGGTTGCTAAGTTGTTTATTTCATTATGTTTCTTTGGTTGCTCTTTATCTATTAACGTTTCTCTTTTCTTTTATAATCAAAATCATTCTATTGTGGCTTCTGATTTTCGTCTTCTGAAAGTGTGCATTTTTATTATCTTATTATGTATAATGTCCTTATTCCTTTATGTTGTTTGGTACTGCATATAGTTTACTGTTTAGTATCTTTTTATCTTGATGTTTTTCCCCTGAAAAGGGCGGGGACTGGATGTAAAAAAGCACATGAGTGCTTATCTATTATCCTCGAATAAAAGAATTTTGCCTTGCCTTGCCTTGCCTTGTCTCTCTCTCTCTCTCTCTCTCTCTCTCTCTCTCTCTCTCTCCTCTCTCTCTGGATCCATCCATCCATCCATCCATCCACCCACCCACCCACCCATCTATCTATCTATCTATCTATCTATCTATCTATCTATGTATCTATGTATCTATCTATCTATCTATCTATCTATCTATCTATCTATCTATCTATCTATCTATCTATCTATTTTGAAAAGCAAATAAAAGGTAAACTTTTTAAATAATCAGTGTCAGTAAACTTTGACATCACAGACACAGCTTCTAAACCATTATGAAGATAAATTTTATACAGATTTAACCTAACAAGTTCAGGGAAGAAAACCAAGAACCGATGAATATGATTGCAATACAAGTAGCGGAAGGCAGATAACTCTCCCCACCCCCACCTTCAAAAAAAAATTCAGCACTGCAAACAGGCAGTACAGAGATGCATTGATCCAACACTAACAAAACACACCATAGACATAACTGAAAAGAGGCAATCTCCTAATCTATCTTAATTCAACTGGCTTTCCCTTTCAGCAAGTTTCATTGAAAAGAAACTTGTTTGAAACTCGCACCATTTCTATTTTGTGAATGTATAGATACATGTGATAGAAACACAACTTTGATAAATGTTACCCAAAAATTCCTTACAAAATCTTAGAGTCAATAATGACTACATTAGGGAAGGATTTACATCTTAAATATGGGCTGCCAAAATAGTTGTGTATATCATTTATGCTAGGAGAGTCTACCCAAAAAGAGATGCACACACAGAATATCAGCCTGGCATCTATCCAACACTAACAGACACACACCACAGAGATTGCGTACATGAAAAGAAGCAATTTTCCGCTAGCAATTCAACTGGTTCTCCCTTTAGAAAAGCTATGCGCAAGAGAAACTCCCTCCGAAAACCAGAAGGGGGGTTTCTAGGGGGAAAAAACCCCTCAAAGAGTAAGTACAGATCTGTCAATATATTTAATCTTTTTCAGTCAGTGTTGGCTTTATTTGGCATGCAGAGAGAGAGGAGAGGAGAGGAAGGTGGAGGGGAAAACTAGCGTGAGACACAGTGGTGAAGGTGGGAGGAAGAGTGAAGAGAAGTGTGAGATAGTTGTTGTTTTTTTTCTGTTAAAGATCTGGGATACCAAAATAGCTCTGTACCGTTTTGTGGATACTGCTGGACATTATATATATATGGTTACTTTTATTGTACCCTGGTACTCAATATCCTTCTCTGTGTGTCGTTTTGTATGTGTCTCTCCCTGCCTCTATCTCATCTTTCTCTGTCTTTATGTCTGTCTGTCTGTCTGTCTGTCTGTCTGCCTGCCTGCCTGTCTGTCTGTGTGTCTAACTCTATCTCTACTTTGTCTCTGTCTCTATCTCTGCATCTGTCTCTGCCCCCCCCCCCCTCTCTCTCTCTCTCTCTATCTCTCTCTCTCTCTCTCTCTCTCTCTCTCTCTCTCTCTCTCTCTCTCTCTCTCTCTCTCTCTCTCTCTCTCTCTCTCTCTCTCTTTCACTCTACCTTGTATTTACCTTCAACAGAATTACACACATGATGAAATTCAAGCAACTTTCCATGTATGTTTCCTTAAATAAAAAATCCAAAGTATTAAAGTGGTTATCAACTCTTTGATAACATGGAATAAGGAATTAGGAAAAAAAAAAACAATTTTGAAACCATACAAAAGATAAACGATTATTTCTTAGATTTGGGGGTAAAACTTTGACATCGTAGACACAGCTTTTGAAACGTGAAAGAGAGAGATTTGATATATTTATGGTCTGCAAATTCAGGAAAGAAAACTGAGAAGTGATTGAGTAAAATATCTGAGATAAGGAAGAGCTCCCCCTCCCCCCAAAAATACTCTTTTTACACTGCAAAAAAAACCAGCGTGGAGAGACATTGTTCCAACACAAACAAAACACACCACCACAGATTTAACCTAACAAAGTCAGGGAAGAAAACTAAGAACTGGGGATCATGATTGCGATAAAAGTAATGGAAAGCAGATAGCACCCCCTCCCGAATCCACACACACAAGAATTCAGCACTGCAAACAGTGAGTACAGAGAGGCATTGATCCAACACTTAACTAAACACACCATAGACACAGTACAGCTCAAAAGATGCAATCTCTTATTTTCAATTCAACTACATATTTTCCCTTTTTTTTGCAAGTGTCAGAGAAAGAAACGCGTTCTACCACCATCACCACCCAGCATAATGTTTCTCAAGGAAAAATAATAGCAAAGTAGAGATAAGTCAATGCATGACATGAGTTTAGATCCAGTGCTATGGTTTTGATATGCCAAGAAGGAGGAGGAGGAGGAGGGGAAAGAGGAGGAAAGGGTAGATGGAGACTATCTGATGTGAAAGAACTTAGATAAGTGAGACAAGGAGGTTAAAGAGGAGTGTGGAGAAGTGGTTTCTATCAAGGCAGAGAGTCAGATAGCCAACAGCTATATTTACCTTGAACTGAATATGTTTGGATCTTCTTTTTTTTTCCACGCATTACTTGCTCTGTTTTGCTTTCAGGTCCCTGCTGCTCTGTGAATTTGTCTGTCTGTTTTCTGTCGGTCTGTGCTTCTCTCTCTCTCTCTCTCTGTCTCTCTCTGTCTCTCTCTCTCTGTCTCTGTCTCTGTCTCTCTCTCTCTCTCTCTCTCTCTCTCTCTCTCTCTCTCTCTTCTCTCTCTCTCTCTCCTCTCTCTCTCTCTCTCTCTCTCTCTCTCTCTCTCTCTCTCTCTCTCTCTCTGATAAGCAGGAAGGGTTTGCAAGAGAGAAGCGAAAGGGGTCAAAGAGTAAGTACAGATCCGCCAAAGAGAAGAGGAAGAGATCAAAGAGTAAGTACAGATCCGCCAAAGAGATGAAAGAGAAAGTGATCAAAGAGTAAGTACAGATCCGCCAAATAGAAAGAGAAAGAGATCAAAGAGTAACACAGATCCGCCAAATAGAAAGAGAAAGAGATCAAAGAGTAAGTACAGATCCGCCAAAGAGAAGAGACAGAGATCAAAGAGTAAGTACAGATCCGCCAAAGAGAAGAGAGAAAGAGATCAATGAGTAAGTACAGATCCGCCAAATAGAAAGAGAAAGAGATCAAAGAGTAAGTACAGATCCGACAAAGAGAAGCGAAAGAGATCAAAGAGTAAGTACAGATCCGACAAAGAGAAGAGAAAGAGATCAAAGAGTAAGTATAGATCCGCCAAAGAGAAGAGACAGAGATCAAAGAGTAAGTACAGATCCGCTAAAGAGAAGAGACAGAGATCAAAGAGTAAGTACAGATCCGCCAAAGAGAAGAGAGACAGAGATCAAAGAATAAGTACAGATCCGCCAAAGAGAAGAGACAGAGATCAAAGAGTAAGTACAGATCCGCCAAAGAGAAGAGGAAGAGATCAAAGAGTAAGTACAGATCCGCCAAAGAGAAGAGACAGAGATCAAAGAGTAAGTACAGATCCGCCAATACACTTTATACTTATAACCTTTCAGCCACTGCTGTCTTTTCTGACATGCAGAAAGAGAGCAGAGACGAGAGGCAGTCAGATAGGAATAATTATAGTGTAGGACACAGTGGTGAAGATGAGAGGGTGAAGAGAAGTGTGAGATGGTGGTTTCTGTTATAGGAGACCTGGGATGGTAAAAATAGCTGTGTACATAATTATAACGTTTGTGGTTACTGCAGGACATTATTCTGGTATCAC
>CM060325.1:39656375-39663875 GCA_030674155.1 Stramonita haemastoma
GATGCATTTATGAAATTTCAGAACAGCAGAATAATATTGTTACTGCCTTCAAAAGCATAAATACACCAAAATACAACGCAAACAAACTAGCCAAAGGAGCTCAGAGGCTCTGTGTGTGTGTGTGTGTGTGTGTGTGTGTGTGTGTGTGTGTGTGTGTGTGTGTGTGTGTGTGTGTGTGTGTGTGTTGTGTATGTGTGTGTGTGTGTGTGTGTGTGTGTGTCTGTGTCTGTGTCTGTGTCTGTGTCTGTGTGTCTGTGTGTGTCTGTGTGTGTCTGTGTGTGTCTGTGTGTGTGTTTATTTATTCATTTTTAAAAAATATATTTATTTATTTATTTTATTCTTTTATATGGAAGATAATGGGATAAGCACTCGTGTGCTTTTTCACATCCAGTCCCCGTGTGTATGCAGTTTTTTTAATGTCATCTGTTCCCACCGGCACACGATGGCCTACGCTTACGAAAAGCGAAACAGGATTTAACGTGCGCGCAAGATGATCTGCGTGCGTTCAAACAAAGGGCCTCGGTTTATAGTCTCATCCGAAGGACTTTGGGGGAGAGTGGAGTCAGCACTGATGTTAACTCTAGGAGAAAAATCTCCGCGAACTGGAATCGAACCCGGGTCGTTAAATTGCACCTGTGTGTGTGTGTGTGTGTGTGTGTGTGTGTGCGTGCGTGCGTGCGTGCGTGCGTGCGTGCGTGTATGTATGTGTGCGTGCGTGCGTGTGTGTGTGCGTGCGTGCGTGCGTATGTGAATGTGTATGTGTTTGTGTGTGTGTGTGTGTTCGTGTGTGTGTTTGTGTGTGGATAAGTTAAACATGTATACGTGTGTGTGTGTGTGTGTGTGTGTGTGTGTGTGTGTGTGTGTGTGTGTGTGTGTGTGTGTGTGTTTGTGTGTGTGTGTTCTTATTCCTTTAAAAGTGGACGGGGTTTTTTGTTGTATTCTTTTGGAAACTGAACGTTTACAGACTTTTCTTTACGTGTAAATCATTTCTAAATAATACCAAACGTTTCAATAAACTAGGAGAACAAACAGAGGTATAAAAAAAAACCTGAACTAAATACAACAACGAAATCATACAGCAAGATTTATCAAAACTTTTGTCAGCATTCTTGCTCGCAGAGTATACTTGTAAAGCAATAAACTGTAGACAGTGTTTAAGAGAATTGTGTCTTGATTTTCTGCCATTTCATGTTCTTTCTTTTTTTTTTTTGGTCTGCATGCGTAACAGTTGTTGTTGTTGTTTTTTTTCTATGATAAAAGCCTAAAGGAAAGGTTGAGTGAAATAGAGGTGGGGGAGGGGGGACAAAGGGGGGGGGGGGCAGGGGGGGGGGGTGCGGGGGGAGGAGGATGTTAAAGGATGAAGAGACAGGGGGTGCTTTTGCTTAATGGAATTCTGCGAGCTTCACGGTGTTTACTTTTAATATGCGCTGCAAAACATAACATGATATTCTGTGTGACAGGTTTTTGCGCAATGGAAGCAAATTGTTTATCTTTGGAGTTTCTGTATTTTTTGTTTTCTTGGCTGTCAGATTTCTGATCCATCAGTATGTCTGTATTTCTAACTCTCTCTCTGTCTCTTTCTCTGTCCCTGTCTCTCTGTCTCTCTGTCTCTCCCTCTCTCTCTCCCTCTCTCTCTCCCTCTCTCTTTCTCTCTCTGTTTCTGTCTTTGTCTCTGTCTGTGTCTCTGTATGTCTATCTATCTGTCTGTCTGTCTGTCTGTCTGTCTGTCTGTCTGTCTGTCTGACTATCTGTCTGTCTGTCTGTCTGTCTGCCTCTCTCTCTCTCCCTCTCTCTCTCTCTCTCTCTCTCTCTCTCTCTCTCTCTCTCTCTCTCTCTCTATCTCTCTCTCTCTCAAGCAGGTATTAAATTGAATAGGACCCAAAAACATTGTTTTCACTCGGCGCATGAAAAGCAGTGAAAACCATTTCGAAAAATTTAGAGAATTTTATTTTCTTTTCTTTTTAAATTCTTTTATATCGAGGATAATGGAATAAGCACTCATGTGCTTTTTTCATCCAGTCCCCGTGTGTATGCAGCTTTGAAAATCGTGCTATCTGTTCCCACCGGCACACAATGGCCTACTCTTACGAAAAGCGGAACAGGATTTAACGTGTGCACAAGATGTTCTGCGTGCGTTTGCACACGGGGCCTCGGTTTACAGTCTCACCCGAAGGACTTTTGGGGGAGTGGAATCAGCACTGATGTTAACTCCAGGGGAAAAATCCTCTCGAACGGTAATCGAACTCGGGTCGTCAAATTGCCAGCGCAATGTTCTGACCACTAGGCTACCCATGGAGGAGAGAGGGGGTTAGGGAAGAAAGAAGGGAGTTGTTGTTGTTGTTGTTGTTGTTGTTGTGCGTTCCCCAGCTTAACACTCTGGGTGTCACCCAGATCGTGCATTCTGGCTCACTCATCTCACCTGGGAAACACTGTGAGATTGAAATTGCACACACTGAATGAGAAGTTTGCGTGTGTGACTGTTTTCAAATACCTCGCCATATAGGCAGCCATACCCCGACTCCAGAGGAGTAAAAGAAGGGAGTGAATGCATAGGGAAATAATAGCAATATTTTATTTCCTTAGTTTTATTTAGCTCAGTGTGTTCGACTTTCAGTGTTCATGACATACCATCACTCTGATGTTCCGTATAGTGAGTTTCAGAAGACAGAAATATGTTTAGCTTTGCAAAGTTTCTGTCTCTGTGTCTTACTGTTTTCTGTCTGTCTGTATGTCTGTCTGTCTGCCTACTACTCATTTATTAAGTATCTTTCTATTTGTTTTGACTATAAATTATCTCCTTTCCTACATCCCTCTCTCCATATATCTCGATAATATACACACAGACACAGACACAGACACAGACACAGACACAGACACACACACACACACACACACACACACACACACACACACACACACACACACACACACACACACACACACTTACTCACACACTCACTCACTCACGCACTCCTACACCCCTTTCTCTCTATATCTTTATAATAGACACACAGACACACACTTACTCACACACTCACTCACTCACGCACGCACGCTCGCATATACACACACATACGCACGCACACATATATGGATATTTATAAACACACACACATACACACATACACATACATACATTAACTCACACACTCACTCCGCTACACACACACGCACATACATAGATATATTTGTAAACACACGCACACACCACATACACACACATACATACAAACACACACAAACACACACACAACACACACACATACACACAAACATACACACACAACACACACACAACACAAACACACAACACACAACACAACACACACACACACACACACACACACACAC
This sequence comes from Stramonita haemastoma, assembly GCA_030674155.1. Classification (NCBI taxonomy): domain Eukaryota; kingdom Metazoa; phylum Mollusca; class Gastropoda; order Neogastropoda; family Muricidae; genus Stramonita; species Stramonita haemastoma. The sequence goes on from CM060325.1 coordinate 39,659,727, forward strand.
AACACACACACACACACACACACACACACACACAAATGTACACACACACACAACACACAACACACACAACACACACAAATACACACACACACAACACACAAAACACACACACACACACACACACACACACACACACACACACACACACACACACACACACACACACACACACACACACACACAACACACATTCAGAAGCTTCGAGAACCATGACTGTACCAAAGAGCTGCCTTTCAACATCGATTTTTTTCTTTTACAAGCTGCACTGAAAAACAAGATTATCTTAATCCCAGAACATCCCCCTGCACAAAAAGCATGTTTCTTTCCTTAAGCTTAAATCTTAAGCTCCTTGCTTTTATGCAGAGTTAACACTAGTGGTTTTTTTTGTTTCTTGTTGGTAATGTTGTTACAGGCACAACAACAGAGTGCGAAATGGAAAAAGATTACATTTGTCCTTATCTTCTGGCCAAGGGATTTGTTTGTTACCAGTAACAAACATTAAGCTAAGAGACAAGGATACTATTAAAAGCCTGTTATGCGTTACGATGTTATGTTCAGATTACTTTCCCCCGTGACACACTCTCGCCAGATACAAAAAGTGACCTAGTAACCTATCCTTGCGCTGGCAATTTGACCACCCGGGTTCGAGTCCGGTCGAGGAGACTTTTCTCCTGGAGTTAACATCAGTGCTGACTCCACTCTCCCCAAAAGTCCTTCGGATGAGACTTTAAACCGAGGTCCCGTGTGCGAACGCACGCAGAACATCTTTCGCACACGTTAAATCCTGTTCCGCCTTTCGTAAGAGTAGGCCATCGTGTGCCGGTGGGAACAGATGACATTTACAAAAGAGCATACACACGGGGACTGGACGTAAAAAAGCACAAGAGTGCTTAGTCCATTATCCTCGATATGAAAGAAAAAATTAAATCCTGTAGCCGAATAGATTGTTCGGGTACCACTGAACTTTTTTTCGACCAGCTTCCTCCACTCTTTGCTGTTTTCAGCTTTCCAGATCCACAGCAAGTCGTTCCCATCGTTATCTCTGTCTGCCTCTTCGTCTCCTCCTACCTTGCACTGTTCCCTGTAAGACAGTCTTGGCCAGTCCAGATATTTGTGTGATATTCCCTCACCACTTCAGTTTTGTTGCTGTTTGTTTGTTTTACTGAAGTCGGGAGCTCTTCATATGGCCCGATGGCATTTCAGTTCTGGATTTTACTTCCGTGTTGGTTATACGCTCTCTGTATGAAATACCAAGAACTGTGCCAAGGCATCACATTTTCATTGCCTGTACCGTTCTTTCAATGTCTGCTGTTATGGTCCACGTTTTGCATGCTTACAAAAATATGGACATGATCAGGCAACGCATCAGTCTTGTCTTGAAGCTCATAGCGACATTCTTGTCGTTCAAGATGATATCCAGTTAGTCATTGAAGCTGTGGTCTGAGTTGCCTTGTAGAAAATTTCAGGTTTTGATTCTTCACCCAATACTATAGTTCCCCAGATATTTAAAGCTATGTGCGGTCTCTATTTTTTGCGGTCGGAAGAGCATGCCATCGTGTGCCAGTAGGAGCGGATGACAAAATTATTTTTAAAAACCCAGCATGCACACATGTGTCGTGTTTAGACACCATCCCTGAGGAAAAATCGGGGAGTTGGAGTCCCAGGGCGGCTCGGGGCTGTATATGGCAACGTTCTGGTGGCTCCTGCGACGGTACTGGAACCATTCGTATCGGTCATTGCCTTTCCAATGGATCATTCCAGTGGCGTGGAGATGGGGGGGGGGGGGGGGTCTGCTGCACGGGTAACAGCTTGCCCTCCATACTTACTTACCCAGGTTTTGCGCTCTTAAGTCTAGAGCGCAACTCCATAGTCTTCCGAGACTGATAGGTGCCTACTATACTAAATTAGAATGTTAGTAATGATGCCATTGGCACTGTTTGTCATCGGCTGGGTTTTCTCTGCATTGATCTGCACACTACTATTTTACAATTCTTCGACGCAATTCTTCTCTTGTTAGCAATTTTCCTTCTTCGCAATTCCTTGCGGTTCTTCTTCTTTGCGATTCTTCTTCTTCGCAATTCCTCGCAATTCTTTGCAATTCTTCGCAACTCGTCTTCCTTGCAATTCTTCTTCGCAATTCTTTGCGGTTCGTTTTCTTCGCAATTTTGTCTTCTTCGCCATTCTTTGTAATTCTTTGCAATTCTTCGCCACTTTTCTTCTTTGCAATTCTTCCTTTTCACAATTCTCCCTCTTGTTCTTAGCAATTCTTCTTCGTTTATATAATTCTTCACAGACAGACACAGAAACACAAACATAACGCAAACAAAGAAGAACAAGTTCAACTGATTAATGATATCAGCAGCCAGACATTATTAGAGACTATGCTTAGAAAGCTAACGACTGCAAATGCTTTTAATGTTTTAATCTTTTAATTGCACTGGCAATTTGACGACCCGGGTTCGATTCCCGTTGGAGGGGATTTTTCCTCTGAAGTTAACATCAGTGCTGACTCCACTCCCCCAAAAGTCTCTTGGATGAGACTATAAACCGAGGCCCCGTGTGCGAACGCACGCAGAACATCTTGCGCACATGTTAAATCCTGTTCCGCTTTTCATAAGAGTAGGCCATCGTGTGCCGGTGGAAGCAGATGACAATATTTATTCAACTGCATACACACGGGGACTGGATGTAAAAAAGCACATGAGTGCTTATTCCATTATCCTCGATATAAAAGAATAAATGAATGAATAAATCAATCAATCAATCAATCAATCAATTAATCAATCAATCAATCAATCAATCAATTAATCAATCAATCAATCAATCAATCAATGTGGCAGACAACATTCTGCCGCTGAGATAGAAACTTTTCCCCCATGGGGATGCTGGTAGCCTGTCAGTTTAAATAGCATCCCTGCCTTCTGGAAATTCTGTGACAGAAGTCCCTCTTTTCGATCACTCTCTTTGTTTTTTAGTTGTTTTTTGTTTGTTTATTTTACTTCCTGTCACCTGTGTCTTGTCTATTTTCTGCCTTCTAGGTTCATTATCCTGCCTTCTTTTTCAGAAAAGACTTCGAAAATAATAATTATCTCATAAGTCGGATGTGACTGGGCCTGACTTGCCAGGCGCTTAACAGCAGCGTGGCGCATTTTTGCTCAAAAAGCAGACAACAATAGTTGCTGTCTGAGCGTTTGACAAAGAAGAAGAAGGAATCTGACCAAACCATGGATCGGTGGTCTAGAAGTAACGCGCCTGTCTAGAGAGCAAAAAGTCCGGGTCGGAGTGTGCGGTGGTTCGAATCCCGTTTGGACCCAAAACTTTCCCCCCATTCTATTAGACTATGAGTGGTGATCTAGGTGCTAGTCTTTCGGATGACACGATAAACCGAGGTCCCGTGTGTTACACATCATTATTTAGCACACGTAAAAGAACCCACGGCAACAAGAGGGTTGTCCCTGGCAAAAATTCTGTAGAAAAAGCCACTCTGATAGGGAACCAAATTCAGTTGCAGACAGGAAAAAGAAAAAAAAAATAATGGGTGGCGCTGCATTTTTGGCGACGCGCTCTCTCCGGGGAGAGCATCCCGAATTTCACGCAGAAAAATCTGCTGTGACATAAAGTGATATAAAATATTTTTAAAAAAACAAAAAAAACATTAGCATGTCATTTATCGTTCTGATTTTTAACTGCAGTAACAACGGGGATGGAGAGCAAGGCATCGGCAGCTGGAGAAGGTGGCTGTAAAGATGTTCTGAGATTCAACAGCTGAAGGAGATATGTTACGCTCCACCACATAAGGAGTCGCATTGCACCAAAGATCAAATTTTAGTTATTGACATGGTATCGATCTGCAATAAAATGGCTATGCTATGCAAAAAAAAACAGATTTAAATTCGGACAGTTCTTTCAAAAGTTATCACAACTTGAAATGATAAAATCAGAAATTGACAAATTAAGCGTCCTAATAGGTGGTCAGAATGAGGACTTGGGATATTTTTAAAACACGTTCAAAGGCAAAAGGAAACAAAACTATGCCTTGATATTTCACTATGAGGTAGAAAAATATTTATAGTTTTATAATCAATAATATAAAAAAAATTAAATCGACAACTTGACCCCCACCTGCCTTTAATGGCTGCTAGCGTAAAA
>CM060325.1:39691375-39693875 GCA_030674155.1 Stramonita haemastoma
CAAGTGCCACAGAAGACTCCTCAAAATATCATACAAAGAACACAAGACCAATAACTATGTGAAAGAAGAAATCAAAAAGCGTGTGGGCCCCCAAGAGCCTTTGCTCTCCACCATAAAGAGGAGAAAGCTGATGTGGTTTGGTCACACCACAAGACACAACACCCTAGCAAAAACCATCTTGCAAGGAACAGTCGAGGGCAAGAGAAGAAGAGGCCGCCAAAAGAAATCATGGGTTGACAACATCAAAGACTGGACTGCCCAACCCCTGCAACGCCTCCTACTAGCCACACAGGATCGTGAAGCATGGAAAAAGATCTCCGTTGCGTCTTCTCTCATGTCCCCCCTACGTCCTTTGGGACATGGGACTGAGTGAGTGAGTGAGTGAGTAAACACTACCTTAGTGACTTTTCGTACGCTATGAACACTATGAACCCTATGAGCACTATCTCTGAGCCAAACCGCTACCGCTTACACACACTGTTTTATGTATCAAATACTAAGAAAAAGGGTGGCAGGATGTTGAAGGCGTTCGCTTGCCAACAAGTAAATCATGAGGTCCTGGGTTCGATTCCCAGCCTCGCGTAAGAGGCGTAGCCAGAAATAGTGTTTTTTGGCGTGTAGACCTGTGCTATGCTATAAACAACTACTGAGAGTGCTTTCAGCGTTGCCAAAATGACTATGGTAGTGTTTGTTGCATAGAGTGATTTGGGCTTATTACGCCGGTGCTTTCAGCGTGGCATTCAGCGTCAAGCCATAATATAGGATTTAAACCTCATGCACTAAGTCAGCGCAAAACATTGGCCCACGCATTCTTACCATAATACTAAAGTTTAGTTTTTTCACTATTGTCTCCATAACTCCTTGCACATAGTCCCAGATCCACTATTTCATCTTGTGTACATCAAGACAGGTGTGGAAATGGGGGAGAAAAAAACAAAAACAATACAAACCACCTTAGCTCGTACGTACTTGTCACTAGTATTCCTCAGGGATTCGTGACACACCCAGAGTTGTTGATGCCGCGTGTTTCTGTTTAATCAGCCAGTCACGAAACGAGTTAATCCAATCTTCATGATGCGTACTCTGAGTACCCGTGTCTGTGTCTTGTGTCTGTGTCTTTGTCTTACCAGGTCTGTTCTTGTCTTAGTTCTCTGAGAGTGGGCAGAGGTGTTGGTAGGAATAGTAAGAGGTGTTAATTTACCTCTGTGCGTTCCTGTATCATGCAGTGGGAGGGGAGTGGTGGTGGTGGTGGGGGGGGGGGTTAGTCATGAGCAAGTCCTTTATTGTAGCACTAAAAGTGGTAGCGGTGATGTTTGTTATAATGGTTGTTGTGTGATAATGTGTGAATATAGTAATCATGGTAGTGGGGGAGAGAGAGAGGAGAGAGAGAGAGAGAGAGAGAGGAGAGAGAGAGAGAGAGAGAGAGAGAGAGAGAGAGAGAGAGAGAGAAGAGAGAGAGGAGGAGAGAGAGAGAGAGAGAGAGAGAGAGAGAGAGAGAGAGAGAGAGAGAGAGAGAGAGAGAGAGAGAGAGAGGAGAGAGAGAGAGGAGAGAGAGAGAGAAGAGAGAGAGAGAGAGAGAGGAGAGAGAAAGAGAGATAAAGATTTGATTTGATGTGAGTTGATTTGATCTGATTTATTCTTTTATATCGAGGATAATGGGATAAGCACTTTTGTGCTTTTTTACATCCAGTCCCCGTGTATGCACTTTTGTAAATGTTATCTGTTCCCACCGGCACACGATGGCCTACTCTTACGAATAGCGGAACAGGGTTTAACGTGTGCGCAAAATGTCCTGCGTGCGTTCGCACACGGGGCCTCGGTTTAAAGTCTCATCCGAAGGACTTTTGGGGAGATTGGAGTCAGCACTGATGTTAACTCCAGGAGAAAAATTTCCTCGACTGGACTCGAACCCGGGTCTTCAAATTGCCAGCGCAATGTTCTGACCACTAGGCTATTCGTCCCCCCAGAGAGAGAGAGAGAGAGAGAGAGAGAGAGAGGAGAGAAGAGAGAGAGAGAGAGAGAGAGAGAGGAGAGAGAGAGAGGAGAGAGAGAGAAGAGAGAGAGGAGAGAGGAGAGAGAGAGAGAGAGAGGGGACAATGACAATGACAATGAAAATGACAATGACGATGACAAATGATTTTAATGTGTTAGGTTTTCAACCCGTTCACATGGGACAGATGGGGGAGGAAGCGAAAATCGAAAATACAAATCGATATCGAACATTATACATTAGTAGAGAGTCTTCGCGAATGGATTCCAAAACGCGGTAATGTTTTTATGGAATTCCACAGTTGTGTGGATGCCAATGGTAGTCACAGAAGGGTCGCCATTCCTGCAGCAAGGAGAGATACACCAGGTGTGGGCACAGGGCGTCACTACCGATGGGGTTGTACTGGTGGCTGGTCTCCGGAGAAGGTGTCGGGAAGATCTCTTTCCTGGCCTGTTTCTTTCTCGTGTGGCTGGAATTGACTATTGAAGCTGTCCATTTTGTTCATTATTT
>CM060325.1:39706375-39713875 GCA_030674155.1 Stramonita haemastoma
CAGACAGACAGACAGACAGATAGATAGATAGATAGATAGATAGATAGACAGACAGACAGACAGACAGACAGACCGACAGACAGACAGATAGATAGATAGATAGATAGATAGATAGATAGATAGATAGATAGATAGATAGATAGATAGATAGATAGATAGATAGATAGATAGATAGATAGATAGATAGATAGATAGATAGATAGAGATACGCAGGCAAAGGTGCGAATCTCTTTTTGATACTAAACTTATCAACTGTTGGCTTGCCTGTTGTTTTATCTGTCTGTCTGTCTGTCTCTCTGTCTTTGTCTCTTTGCAAATCTTGACATAGGGTCGTCAAGGATGATTACAAAAAGCATATCCAAATCAATAATCAAACAAGCAGACAGGAAAGCACACAATTAATGCTCTTGTTTGGATAAACAAGGAAGAAAATCCTGCAAACTATTCTCATTATTGAATATAAAAGAACTTATTATTAAAGATTCATGATTCTCCATAATCATGTTGTTGTTTTTTTAATTCTATCTCTTTCTGACCGGTATAGCTGTAGTATGTATTTCCACACCTAACTCTTCCATTCCAAAAAGGAAATCACTGCCTTTTGTAGAAACAACCAGAGTCAAGCCTTAAGTCTCAACAATCGAACGAAACATAAGCACATTTATTTCAACTGCAATAAGCACTTGAGCGCATGGAAGGAACAGCAAATTGCAAACTTAAAATCCAAGGGGTTTTTTTTTAGTGTGGAAAGAAAATCAGGCATGGATATTAATTTTGGAAAGTGTATGTGTTCTTTCACACGGGGACAATAAGACAACTCTGTTCAAGGAAAGATGAATGCCTCCTAATCGTATTCCTACAGGGATGGACAAAATATGATTATTATCCTTTGATGGTAGACACTAACAAGCTTTTCATCTTTGGCTCTGACTTCCCGGACTCCACTGAGCCTGATAATAGAAAAGTACATAGTGCAAATTTCTGACTGGCTGAAGGAAGTTATTACTGTATGAGGTTTGGAGTCTTGAGTAACCTGAATGAATTGCGCTCTGTCTCTGTCTCTGTTTCTGTCTTTCTCTCCCTCTATGTCTGTCTGTCTATCTGTCTCTGTCTCTCTCTCTGTGTCTCACTCTGTCTGTCTGTCTCTCTCTGTCTCTGTCTGTGTGTCTCTCTCCTCTCTCTCTCTCTCTCTCTCTCCTCTCTCTCTCTCTCTCTCTCTCTCTCTTCTCTCTCTCTCTCTCTCTCTCTCTCTCTCTCTCTCTCTCTCTCTCTCTCTCCTCTCTCTCTCTCTCTCTCTCTCTCTCTCTCTCTCTCTCTCTCTCTCTCTCTCTCTCTCGTCTTCTCTTCTCTCTGTCTCGTCTCTCTGTCGTGTTGTCTGTCTGTCCTGTCTGTCTTCCTGTCTTTCTCTCTCTCTCTCTCTCTCTCTCTCTCTCTCTCTCTCTCTCTCTCTCTCTCTTCACTCTCTCTCTTCATTCTCTCTCTTTTCTCTCTCTCTCTTCTCCTCTCTCTCTGTAACACTCTGTCTCTCTTCCTGTCTGTCTCTCTCTGTCTCTCTCTGTCTCTCTCTCCCCCTCTGTCTGTCTGTCTGTCTGTCTGTCTGTCTGTCTGTCGTCTGTCTGTCTGTCGTCTGTCTTCGTCGTCTGTCTGTCTGTTCTCTCTCTCTCTCTCTCTCTCTCTCTCTCTCTCTCTCTCTCTCTCTCTCTCTCCTCTCTCTCTTTCCTCTCTCTTAAAACAAAAAGTGAAAGGTGAAATACACAGTAAATCTAATAAATGTTTGTGTAATTTGCCGATTGTTAAAACTGTGTAGCCAAACAAACAAATTTAACAACAAACCAATTTGTCTTTGAACAAAGGAACCAGACAATCTGTGCTTAGAAGATTGGAGGAATAAGCTCTCTCTCTCTCTCTCTCTCTCTCTCTCTCCTCTCTCTCTTCTCTCTCTCTCTCTCTCTCTCTCTCTCTCTCTCTCTCCTCTCTCTCTCTCTCTCTCTCTCTCTCTCTCTCTCTCTCTCTCGATATTCAGGGGGAGTAATTGTTTTGATAAAGAAGAAATATGCACATTTTGTAACTAAGATTGATTGTGACATAGACAATTTGATCATTCTAAGTATTGATAAGCAACTTTTTGGAACGGATATGAATATATTTTGGATTTGTACATATATACCACCACATGACTCTGTTGTTTGGAAAAATAATGAGCATGGGTATGGTTTGGAATCATTAGAGTATACACTGTTGGAGTTGTATCAATCATATGATTTTCATTTGTTATTATGTGGAGATCTAAATGCAAGAACAGGATCCAGAAATAATGCATGTTTTAACTTAAACGATGATTTAGAGGATGAAATAGATGAGCAGTCCCCCTTTTGCAGAAAATCTCAGGATGTAAACAAAAATATGTTTGGAGATCAGTTGTTGGAAATTTGTAACTCTTTTGATCTTGTTATCCTTAATGGTTTGTGTGAATGTGAATTTGATGGCAGTTACACCTATATAGGTAACACGGGATGCAGTGCAGTGGATTATTTTGTCATGTCACATGGTATGTATAAAATGTTGTCTCGTAATATGTCCTTAGATGTGGAAGATTCATCTGAATCTGATCATCTACCAGTTATATTAACCTGTTCTACAATATGCAACACTGTTAATAGTCAAAATGAAAAGGGAAATTACTGCATTAAAAAACATATATGGGATAAAGAAAAAGAACAGGTTTATGTAGATGATTTAAACGGTGCAAATTTGCAAAGTCAGATTCAGTTAGCTGCTAGTATTTTAGAAGATGATGTAGACAGTGCGTTGGATATGTTTGTACAATGTTTATTATCAGCCAGTGGCTGTATGGTGAGAAAAGTTTATCCGGATGTACAAAAGCATACTTGCGAATGGTTTGATAACGAATGTCAGCAAGCCAAACAAAAAAGTAAACAACTTTTGAGGGGTTTCAGAAAATCCAGAACGGAGGTAGATAGAATAGAATACATAAATGCAAGAAAAGATTACAAGCGCTTACTTAAGATCAAAAAAGAAGTTTTAGAAGGAAAAAGGTTGAAATGCTTGTTGCAAATATGAAAGATTCTGGTAATTTCTGGAAACAACTAAATGAAATGGGATGTGGGAAAAAAAGAGCAAAGTACAAAAACAATATACATCTTGATGAATGGCATGCTCATTTTAAAAATGTATTTTCAACAGAGGCAAATGATTGCAGTGAGGACTGTCAAGATCACATGGATCTTTCGGAGGAAGAACAACACGCACTGAATGCAGAGATAACCGTAGAGGAAGTATCAAATGCAGTAGATAAATTAAAGAGTGGCAAAGCATGTGGAATGGATGGAGTGCTTGCTGAAATGCTGAAGACAGGTAATAAAACTACTATCCCTTTCTTACACAAACTGTTTAATGAAGTGTTTACCAAAGGAAAATATCCAAAGGAATGGGAAAAGGCCATTGTCATCCCAATTCACAAAAAAGGGGACACTGATAATGTAGATAATTACAGAGGTGTCTCTTTATTAAGTACAATCTCAAAATGTTACAGTACTATATTAAACAAACGGCTTTACTCTTGGTTAGAAGAAAACAATTTAATATCAGAAAATCAAGCAGGATTCCGTAAAAATTATTCTACTATTGACCACATTTTTTGTTTATACTCTGTTGTGCAGAAGAGTTTGTCCCAGAGAGGTAAGAAATTGTATGTTGCTTTTGTTGATTTTAAAAAAGCATTTGATTCAGTAAGACATGATAAATTATTACAGTGTATTAGACATTATGGTGTCAAAGGAAGATTTTTTTGTTCATTACAAGCAATGTATAAGGCCTTAGTATCATGTGTTAGATCAAATTTTGAATACACAGAGCTTTTTGAATGCCCATTAGGGGTGCGCCAAGGATGTGTATTGAGTCCTACTCTATTTCAAATGTTTATCAACCAGCTTGCAAATGATATGTCTGAGAAGGGTAAACATGGCATTCAGCTAATACCAGGTATCATGGAATTGTTCATCTTGCTTTTTGCAGACGATGTTGTTTTAGTATCATCTACTCCTGTTGGTCTTCAAAATCAGTTGGATGTCCTCATGGCATGTTGTTCTAATATGAAATTAAACGTTAACAAAGATAAAACAAAAATTATGGTTTTCAGAAAAGGTGGATTTCTGGGCAGAGATGAAGAATGGTTTTTTGAAAATGCTAGATTAGAAGTAGTAAATAAGTATTGTTATTTGGGATACATATTTTCAACAAAGCTTAGCATCAAAGTTGGTATTGAAAATCAAATCATGAAAGGTAAAAAAAGCTTTAGTTAGTTTGATAAAGGCATTTTTGAAAAACAAGGATATAACCCTTCAAATATTTTTTAAAGTATTTGATATAAAAATACAGCCTATATTACTATATTCTTCTGAAGTTTGGGGATTAAGTCGCTTGGACTGTTTAGAAAAAATTCATTTAATGGCATGTAAGCGTTTTCTGGGGCTTCCTATTAAAACTCCAAACAAAATGGTGTATGGAGAACTTGGAAGATACCCTCTTCACGTTAATTCGAGTATTTATGCTTTACGTTACTGGTTTAAGATACTTCAAATGGACCACCACAGGTTACCTCGCCAGGCATACGAAATGCAACTAAGGCTTGATAGCAATGCAAAAAGATGTTGGGTTACTAACTTAAGAGTGCTATTGTGCGAGTGTGGCTTTAATATAGTATGGTTGCAACAAGGTGTGGGAGATGTAGGACAATTTATGCATATTTTCAAGCAGAGAATGATAGATTTGTTTATTCAGGAATGGCAAGGTGTAATTGATGAACATGAAAGATACTCCATTTACAGGTCATTTAAAACTGTGTTTGAAAAGGAATCATATATTTGTAGCATCGATATATATTGTTTCAAAGTTGCATTGTCACAAGCCAGATTAAATGTCTTGCCATTAAATAGCAATCGCCATAGATACAGTCATAATGTTCGAGACAAAATGTGTCCTTTTTGTAAGGACGTATTTGAAAATGAATACCATTTAATATATATATGTCCAATGTATGCAGATCTCAGAGTAAAATTTATTCAAAATATTCTTCATCTGCCATTGTCTGCTGTTCTTTGTGCTAACAATACACGTTTTTCTTTGCAGGTTTCAAAGTACATTTTTTATGCCATGCGAAGAAGACAGTGCTCGACAGATTTCAACTAGAAAGCAAGATTTAGTATAAATGTCTTAAACTGTTAACAGCTCCTCGAGTTCGACTCAGAGCTGAGAGTGGAGTAAAAATGATTTTTGCTTTGTTTTGTTTTTTTTTCCAATCCATCTGTATTTTTTATTTTGTTTTTGTTTTTGTTATGGGTATACTTTCTTGAGTGAACCCATGGTAGTGGCTAATAGTTGTGATTATCTACCATCCTAGTTTCCATTTCTCCTCATTTCATCCACCAACTTGCTCTCATTTTGTTTATTGTCCATATAAAGGAGGGATATACCCGAAAAAAGTAGAGGTGCAATTGAAACAAACTAATAATGTATTTAGATAGAATCACTCTACATCATAGGTATTTGAAGCAGGAGAGTATGCGGAATATTACTTTGTATACTGTAAAGCTTATGAAATAAAAATAGGTATCCTTTTGTAACATTGAAAATTGTAGAAACCATCTTCAACGATAAGAGCCTGCAGGTGTATTTTGATACAGTTAAAGGAGGAAATGTTTTAAAAATCACACCTATAAAACATTGATGGTGTGCTTTAAATTGTTTTGGGTGACAAGTTTGGTATTAACAACGCCAGTCATTGATGTTTTTCATGAATGTTTTATTGTTTTGTCACACCTGGACGGAGGTGAATGAATAAGATGAGTTTATGTTGATGCATGTTTTGATTTAGTATGGAACATCATGATTCTTGTGTGTGGAAAATTATATTTCGAATATTTTTGTCTACATGTGTATTGTGGCCCAGTGGCCGATGTACATTAAAAAGTTCCGAGTTCCGAGTTCCGAGTTCTCTCTCTCTCTCTCTCTCTTCTCTCTCTCTCTCTCTCTCTCTCTCTCTCTCTCTCTCTCTCTCTCTCTCTCTCTCTCTCTCTCTCTCTCTCTCAAAGCAGGACAACACACACACACAAACACACACACACACACACACACACACACACACACACACACACACACACACACACACAAACACACAAACACACAAACACACACACACACACAAACTCGAAAAGCACAACAAACCGACTAAGTTTCTCTGTAATTCAATAAAATCACAACTTTAGCAACAAAGATGAAACAGTCAGTAACTTCATTTACTCTCCAGCACACAAAAAACCCAAAACAGTTTGTATTCGGAACTTAAGATGAAAAAAATTGCTTTGAATATAGGCTACCTAGTAATGTCAAACGTCCAAACCTTTCACATTTTGCTGCAATGAGCTTTCCACTGATTGGCTAGAATGGCTGGACTGGCTAATTCCTTTTGGCTGGTAATTCAGTCACCGCTGGAAACCCGCCGTGCTCTGCTGTTGTGGCACTTGAGCATTACTTACGTCACATCCTGTAGCTTTGGAACACTGATTTGCTCCCCTTTACCTTCCTATATTATTGAACTTTGGAGGAGCGGGATAGCTCAGTGGTCAGAGCAGTTGCTTCCCCCCCCCCCCCCCCAAGTCAAAGTTAAGCAGTATCGAGCGTGGTTACCAGTTGGATGGGAGGTCGTTTGCCCGATTTCGCTACAGTATATGCAGCTCCCCCAGTTCACCCAGCTGTAAATGGGTACCTGCCCTCTTTAGGGTCATGGAAGGTAAAGCAGCGAGGGAGAGGAGATGGGCGCCGCCCTCAACATGCTGGCCCATAAGGAAGCTGAGATCTCTGACGCCTCGCTCCCCTGTGACCACATAGGTTATGAGATACCTTTACCTTACCTTTATTTGTAGAACTTTTGGTAATCTTGTAGACCGTATAATTTAGGCACAACATTTTCAGAGGTGGATTAACGATCTTCAAGATTTCAGGATATGTGATGGTAAAGATAGAATTTCTGTTGTATTAAGTAGTGACATCCATAAACGTTTCTCTCATCTACCTCACTTTACCTGTCCTGTATAGTAGTCTAGCAGACCGTTGTGGCTCCACTTAGGATATTATTTTGGCAAACCAACTTCTTTAAGCAGTGTGTGTGTGTGTGTGTGTGTGTGTGTGTGTGTGTGTGTGTGTGTGTGTGTGTGTGTGGTGGGGCGGTTTGCTCTGATGTAAACGTTTACGTTAGAACAAAACATACAGATAACAGCAACGCACACCAAAACTTTGCCAAAAGTAAAAAACAAAAAAAATGATGCAGACTGGTTTGTGAGCTAAACACATTAGTAAAACTTCTAGGTAACATAATTCAATGTAAAGATAGTAACATATCCATTGTGTATAAGTTCACGTTTTATAATATGGATTACTTTTGTCTCTAGAAACTTGAAACATCATTGTACAGCAGATATGCGC
>CM060325.1:39721375-39736375 GCA_030674155.1 Stramonita haemastoma
GGCGGAAAATTAAAACACACATCTGTCACCAATACACACGAATGTCATTTTAAAGCAAAATTAAGGATAGAACATAATTCTCTTATTTGACATTGGATGCCATTTCAAAAAAAAAGAAAAAAAATGAAAGACACTTTCACCCGCATATACTTCACACACTACTTTATAAACTACTAACGCCCCTGTCAATATGAAAGGCTAGTGCAGGACTAGATATTTTGTTTCAACTGACATCTCATTAAACCAAAATATTGCCGACATTTCAAGAATTAGACTATTTTCTGCATTCAATCTTTTATAAAAACTGAAAAATATAGACCTACTATTGTATTTCTTGCAGTCTATCTCATTAAAAAAGAAACACGAAAAATAAACTATTCTATTCCTTGCGTTCAGTCCGATTAAAAAAATACACGTAAAATTCATTATCAAATTTCTTGCATTCAGTCTCACAAAAAATCTTAAAATATAATTGTAGTTCTTGAATTCAATATTACAGAAATAAAAAAAAGAAAAAATGTGCTATGTAAAGTCGACAATAAAGTGTTCATTCAAATCTGCTTTTAAAACACACAAGTGACAATAATTGTAACTCGATCCACATTATCTTTACAGCCAGAAACATCCCGAATGAATAAGTGCAAACAATCTAAGTTTTAAAGAGGAGGAAGTTGTATAAAGCGTATTATTTATTCTCAAGTCAGTTGGGTAGTAATGTGCCAGTGGTGTGTGCTCACCACTTGATTTCTAAACATAAAACATTTTGATCGAATTTGTACAGGGGTGTTATAAAATTGGAAAAAAATGAAAGCAATTATTGTTACAAATTATCTTCTTGGTAATCTTTAAAAACAAACAAAAAAAATCCCAATCATTTCTTCAGGCATTCAGATGGACAAGTTCGGGTTTTATCTCACAATTATGATAAGGTATTCTATTGTATTTTAAATTTTAACCACCCCATCGTAATGTACAGTTCTGATTCTAGAACAAGTTAAGTAGGCATGAGGAAAAATATTTTTGTTTAGTTTTTTGTAATGAAATGTAATGAAGAGCAATGAAACCTCTGATAATACTTGCAACCCAAAAGCAAAACAAACCAAAAAAATTTTTAATGGAAAATGCTACTGACAATTGGGGTTGTAATTCATCATTCTATCTTACAAAAACACAAAAAATACTCTAGAGTATTACTTGTATTCAGTTTGTTCTTTAATAAAAAGGAAAATACACTATTGTTTCTTTTGCATTTAATCTCATAAAAGTCGATAAATGCACTGTCGTATTTCTTATATTCAATTTAATAAAAAAAAAAAATAAAAAAAAAAAAAATAAAAAAAAAAATAATAATAATAATAATAATAATAATAATAATAAACCACAGAACATTACCTATTATATTTCTTGCATTCTATTTCATATTTTGAAGAGAACTATTGTACTCCCTGCATTCGACCTTATTCAAAATAAAATCGAAATATATAATATTAAAGTCCACAATAACATGTTCATTTCAATTTGCTTTTAAAACACACATGTGGCAAAAAGCTTAATTCCAGTCATATCTTTGCAGCCAGAAAACACCCCGAATAGATAAGTGCAATGCATCATTTTGTTAAGTTTTAAAGAAGGAGTAGTTGTACAAAGCTTATTACTTTTTTTCTCAAGAAAGTGGGTTGGGTAGTTCAGTGTCGGTGGTGTGTGCTCATTACATGATTTCTAAGCATAAAAAACATTTCTATCAATTTTGCATAGGAGCGTTATAAATCGCAGAAAGAAATGGAAGCAATTTTTGGTAGAGAAAATTATTTTGTTGTACTCTATAAAAAACAAAAAAGCAATATTTTGTTCACTCATTTAGATGATCTGAACAGGTATGGATTTTATCTCATGTCATTACAATAATGGTAATTCTGTTGCGCTGCAATTTTATCCAACCCATGGTACATTCAAAGTTGGGATTCTAGAACTAATTTAAGTAGGCATGAGGAAAACATTCAGTTTTCATGTTTTTGCAACGAATGTACTAAAAGAGCAAGAAAATTTAATAGGGCAACCCAAAAGTGAAAAACAAAAAAGAAAAACAACTGAACATGCTACTGACAAGTGGGGTTTTCAATTCATTTCATGGCAGTAAAATCAGTATCAGTCATTCTTCTTTAACCCCCAAATGGTTTTCTTCCACGAGAATCGGTAAAACAACAAATGTGAAAGGTTGTTAAAATGTACACAGATTTTTTAAAAAATCAAAACATTGCAATTTGAAGTGGTTTACTCTTCATCATTTTAGAAAGTATGGCAAATTCTTTTAAAAGTCAAATTTCGATTACAGCTCCAAATCTTACAATTTTGCAAAGATTTATTTACAACTACACACATAGAGAGAACTTGATTTGCCATAACTTAAAAAATGGCAAAAAATGATTTCCGATTCTGATTTCTGGTTTTGCTTAAGGCCTGTATATAATTAGATTTCATTTTTGATATAGTATTTGATTCAACGATTATTAAAAAAAAAATTAAAAACAGCAAATACCAACAACCCCCCTCCTACTCACACACGTACACACACACGTACACACACACGTACACACACACACGCGCACACACACACACGCGCACACACACACACACACACACACACACAGAGGCACACTTAGAATACCAGTCTACAGTATAAAATCTTTCAGATACATTAATTTTTCACAAGTGTATTGGTGAAAAATCTTGTATGAATCTGCTAGCAGAAAATCAATACACAGATCTGTCACCAATACACGCTAATTTCATTTCATTGAAAAATTAAGGATAGAACCTGGTTCTTTCATATTACATTGAATTTCATGTTCAAAAATATGAAAGGCACTTTCTCTCATATACTTTACACGCTGCTGTTCAACTAATAACACCCCTGCCAATATCAAAGACTACAGTAGGACATTTTTTTTCAACTGATATTTCATTAAACACAAATACTGATAAAACAAAGGAATTATATTATATTTTCGTATTCAGTCTCATAAAACAATTTTTTTTTAAATATAGGTCTACTGTTGTCGTTCTTGCTTTTTATCTAAAACAAAATAGAGTATTGTACTTCTTGCATTCAATCTAATAAAATTTAAAAAAAACTATTGTATTTCTTGCATTCAATCTCACCCAAAAAAATATCTGAGCATAGTATTGTATTTCTTGCATTAAATCTCATTTTAAAAAAATTAGAAAAATATGCTGGTGTATTTCTTGCATTCAATCTAATCAAAGAATATGAATAGTACACTGTTCATTCTGTTGCATTCTATCTCAGAAAAATCAGAAATTGCACCAGTGTGTTTCTTGCATTTAATTTAATTAGAAAATGAACAACATCTCTTGTATTTCTTGCATACAGTTTTCTTTTTTTTTAATACCCTTGTAGTTCTTACTGAATATAAGAACCGCACTATAAAAACGAAAAACAAATATGTAAAGACCACAATAATGTGCTCACTCTAATCTTTTTTATAACACGCAAGTGACAAAAAGTTATATTATCTTTACAGGCAGAAAACACCGCAATCAATTAAGTGGAATACATCATTTTGTAAGTTTTAAAGAAGAAGGAATTGTACAAAGCTTGTTTTTTTCTCAATAAAGTCAGTTGGGTAGTCAAGTGCCAGTGGTGTGTGCACACCACTTGATTTCGAAACATAGACATTTTTTATTAATTTTGTATAGACGTGTAATAAAATACAGGGGAAAAAATGGAAGCAATATTCGTTACAAAAAAATACCTTGTTGGTACTCTATAAAAAGCAGTATTTTTTTCATTCATTCAGATAGACAAATTTGGATTTTCACACATGATTATGATAACAGTAATTCTATTGCCCTGCAATTTTATCCACCTCATGTACGTTTTCAGTTAAGATTCTAGAACAGATTTAAGTAGGCATGGGGAAAAAGTAAGTTTTCTTCAAATCTTATTTCTTGTAATGAAGTGTAATAGTAGAGACAGGAAATCACTGATGACATTAGCAACCCGAAAGCAAAAAAAAAAAAAACCCAAAAAAACTGAATATGCTACTGACAAACGGGGTTTTCAATTCATCATTTCAATGCAAAAGCAAGGATTGAACCTTGTCCCTTTTATATCACATTAGATATTTCAAAACAAAAGAAAAATGAAAGGCACTTTTTTCACATACAGTTTGCACTAATAACACACCTGCCAATATCATAAGCTACAGTAGGACTACATTTTGTTTTCAACTGACATTTCATTAAACCCAAATCTTGTCAATACTAAATTAGATTGTTTTTCCAGTCAATCTCATAAAAACATCAAAAACTATAGGTCTACTATTGCATTTCATGCAGCGTGTCTGATGAAAAAAATATATCGTTATATTTCTTGCGTTTAATCTAATTTTAAAAAGCGAAAAATTTACTATTGTATTTCTTTCATTAAATCGCACAAAAAATAAACATACTTTTGTATTTCTTGCATTCAATCTGATAATAAAAAATGCTGTAGTTACTTCTTACATTCAATATAATTAAAAATATGAAAAAATACACTATTGTTTCTTTTGCATTCAATCTCATAAAAATCGAAAAATGCACTAGTGTGTTCCTTACTCTCAATCTAACTTTTAAAAAAATAAATTTTTAAAAAAACCTGAAAAATATTGTATTTCTTGTGTTAACTTTCATAAAAAAATGTTTTTTTCTTGCATTCAACCTCGTGAATATAACGAAATATATACCATGTAAATACCACAATAACGTGTTCATTCCGATCTACTTTTAAAGCACCTAAGTGTCAAAAGCTTAATTCCAGCCATATCTTTACAGCCAGAAACACCGGGTAAATAAGCGCAATACACCATCTTGTAAGCTTTTAAGAAGTTGTACAAAGCTTTTTTTTCTCAAGAAAGTCAGTTGGCTACCAAGTGCCAGTGGTGTGTGCTCACCACTTAATTTCTAAACATAAAAAACATCATCAATTTTTTGTACAGGGGTGTTATAAAAATAATAAACAGGAAAAAATGAAAATTATTGTTACAAAAAAATTATATTTTATGTACCTTATTAAACAAAAAAAAGCGATATTCTTCTTCACTCATTCAGATGGACAAGTTTGGATTTGATCTCATATAATAATGATAACAGTAATTCTATTGCATTGTAGTTTTATCCATCTCATACATTTACAGTTGAAATTCTAGAAAACATTTCAGTAGGCATAAGAAAAAAAAAGTCTTTGTTTTGGGTTGAATGTTGTTTTTTGCAATAAAGTGTAATGATAGAGCAAGGAAACTGATAATTCTAACGAAAAGCAGCCCTGGATATGCTACTGACAAGTAGGGTTTTCAATTCATTATTTCATGGGGGTAAAATCAATATGTCATACTTCTGCGGCCCTCCAAAATGGATTTTTTCTACTAGAACTAGTAAAACCACAAACGTGAATGGTTGTTAAAGTGTACACAGATTATTTTTAATTGTAATTTTAAAGTGACATCCCCTTCATCCTTTAAGAAAGTATGGCAAATTCTCTTAAAAGTCAAATTTTGATTACAGTTGCAAATCCAGCAATTTTACAGAGATTTCTTAAAAACCTCACACATGGAGAACTTGATTTGTTATAACTTGAAAATAAATTTGGAAATAATTTCAGGTTCTGATTCCTGCCTTTGTGAAAGGTCAGCACGTGACTAGATTTCATTTTTGTAATGGTATTCAAATCGATTATTAAAACCTGAAAGCAAAAATCAAACGGGGCCCCCCACCCCCACTCCCCCTTTCCCTTCATGAACACACACAGAGGCACACTTAACAGACTACTACTAGACTATAGAATAAAATCTTTCAGATACATTCATTTTTCATAAGCTGTATTGGTGTAAAATCTGTTATTCATATGCTAGTGGAAAAAACAATACACAAATCTGCCACCAATACACACTAACTTCATTTCAATGCAAGAGCAAAGATTGAACCTGGTCCCTTTTATATCCAGTCCCTTTAACATGCCTTTTCAAGAACATAAAAAAGAAGAAAAAAATGAAAGGCCCTTTCTCCCACATAATCATACATTACAGTCACTATATAAACTAATAACACCCTTGCCAATATAAAAGGCTATTGTAAGACTAGGATTTTTTTTTAATTAAGATTTCATGAAGCCAAATCTTGCCAA
This sequence comes from Stramonita haemastoma, assembly GCA_030674155.1. Classification (NCBI taxonomy): domain Eukaryota; kingdom Metazoa; phylum Mollusca; class Gastropoda; order Neogastropoda; family Muricidae; genus Stramonita; species Stramonita haemastoma. The sequence goes on from CM060325.1 coordinate 39,727,560, forward strand.
CACTTAAAGAACTAGTATTTTTTGCATTCCATAAAATACCGAAAAATATAGGCCTACTATTGTATTTTTTATCAAATTTCATTTTTAAAAAAAGACTATTGTTTTCCTTACTTTCAATCTTTTTTTAAAAACCGCCAAAAATGCACTATTGTATTTCTTGCATTCAATCTCACAAAAACAAATGAACAACATACTGCTGTATTTCTTGCATTCAATCTTATAAACAAAAAAATAGATATGCTGGTGTATTTCTTGCATTCAATCTTATTTAAATAATATACATGAAAAAAACAGTATTATTCCTCCCGCATTTAATCCCATACAAATCGAAAAAATGCACCGTTGTATTTTTTACATTCACTCTAGTATATAAAAAAACGAATCTAAAAACATGCTATTGAATTTTTCGCATTCAATCTCATTAAAAAAAAAATATATGTACTATGTAAAGAAAAAAACACCTCTCTCTCTGTCTCTGTCTCTGTCTCTGTCTCCCTCTCTCCTCTCTCTCTCTCTCTCTCTCTCTCTCTCTCTCTCTCTCTCTCTCTCTCTCTCTCTCTCTCTCTCTCGTCGGCGGGTACAGATGGTACAATTTGCGATTAGATGTAAATAAATGTCAAAATAAACATTTCAGAATTTGGGAACGGATGAAAAAATTGCCAAAGCATATACAGGGAGACTGGATGTAAAAAAAAAAAACACGAGTCCTTTTTTCCGTTGTCTTCGAAATAAAAGAAAAAATTGAGCGCGCGCGCGCACGCGCACACACACACACACACACACACACACACACACACACACACACACACACACACATACACACAGCACAAACACACACACAATCTCTTTCTCATCCCTACTGACCTAAACATACTCCCCCCCTTCCCCCTCCTTTTAAAAACCGCTGGCTCATGATACATCCCCTCTGCCCTCCCCCCCCCCCCCCCCCAAATCCTCTCCCACCCCCACCCCCATACTCTCCCCCTGCCCCAACCTCTCAATTCTAATCTACGAATTATGTCATTTCTCTCCTTATATTTCTTCCTTGTCCCTGTTCTTCCTATCTTTGTCTCGTCCATCTTCTACCTCTTCGTCCACTTTCCAGCAATTTTTCAAAAAAAAAAAAAAAAAAAAAGATCAACGATAGCGATTCTCTCCTACGACGAAAGTCTCTGCACTGGGCCTGACTTGTCAGGTGCTTAACGGCAGCGCAGCGCATTTTCACTCATATGACAGATGATAGTTGCTGTCAGAGTACAACGACAAAAAAGGGGGAAAGTTCTATAATCATCCCCATCCATATTTAACAAAAATGTTTTTGCCATAGTGTCAAGCACGTGCCAAGGAATCTACCTGCCATTTGTGTCCACATGACAGGCCAGGGTCAATTAAAGTAGCTGTAAAGGTTAGTTGTAAAGGGTTAGAGTTAGTGTTGAAAAGGTTAATATTGGGGTAAGGGTTGTCAATCCGTTGGCTGGTCTGTCTGCATGCATGCATGTGGACATAAGAACAGGTAAACACTATGGTATGTAGCTTTAGACACAAGGAGTAAGATCGTTTTTAGCACCGGATCGAAAATTTTGCATAGCCTTGTAACGCAGAAGTTTGATCAAATTAGTCTCGTTACCAGTTCTATCAACATCAAAAAAATTTTGGTTGGATTTTGGTGTTCGATTTTTTAAAATAATAAATTCCCAGTTTCCAGCCAGGTCATTGTAGTTCTTACATTTTTGAATATTTTTCTCAATCTTTAAAAAAAAAAAAAAGCAGTACGCAAAAAAAAAAACCGGAATATTTTTTAAAAGGAAAACGCCAAAATTGAACCGCGTGAAAACTATCGGCTAACTCCTCTCCCTTCTTTTCCTACCACCTCTGATCCAAACATGTGTATTCTACACCCTCCTCCCAACACCCTTTTCCCTAAAAATAACATCTCTTTAAGTTATGTCTCCTCTTCACTACTACACCCCCTTCCCCGTACACACACATACTCACACACACACACACACACACACACACACGCGCGCACGCACGCACGCACGCACGCACGCACGCACACCTTGCGCATACGTTAAAATCTGCTCCCCTTTTCGGAAGAGTATGCCATCGTGCACCAGTGCGAACGGATGACATAAATTGAAAACAAAAACCCGAATACACAGGGGGGCTGGATATATAAAAGCACACGAGTCCTAGTTCCCGTGAAGTCGAAAGAAAAAAAAAGAAAAATAAAGAAAATTAGAAAACATACAACACTCGTGTTTTCTATGTATGGGGAAAAAATCTTTCACTCGATGTTTTCAAAGGTCATTCAATCTATCTTGCATATTTTCTTTATACGTGCATTTCTAAATGGTATATCAATGGTAGATGATGCCATAGCCTTGTTTATAATACTATAAAACTTGATTCTACTATCATAAACTCTCTCTCTCTCTCTCTCTCTCTCTCTCTCTCTCTCTCTCTCTCTCTCTCTCTCTCTCTCTCTCTCTCTCTCTCCTCCTACTACTACAACTACTTCTACTATTACTACAATACTACACTACTGCTGCTGCTGCTGCTGCTGCTCCTACCACTACTACTACCACTACTACTACCACTACTACTACCACTACTACTACCACTACTACTACCACTACTACTACCACTACTACTACTACTACTACTACTACTACTACTACTACTACTACTACAAACATTTTATCTGCATCCATCATATATGTTTAAAAAAACAACCGTTTAAAAACGTCACAAAAAGCGAGTTATGTAAAGATAGATGGGGTATCAAAGGGTACATAAGTATTTTTCATTAAAAAAATTATCCGAGTCGTACACTTTTTTAAATTTAAAAAAATCACGGGTTATCACAAGTCTTACAAAGAATGTTGAAGACTAGCGTATTTTTCTCAACATATGAAATCTGATTGTAAAACAAAAAAATTATATCAGTTCTCACACCCAACAATGTGACATGTACGAACAATATTTTAAAATAACAAATTGAAAGATAATAATATAAAAAATACATTAACAGCAAAGGACACCACTCACAAAAAAGCCAATCTAAAATATTTCAGTTCTGGAAAATGAAAAAAAAGTCATATCAAAGATATTAGTAAACCTGTTACTGTCTTTCGAGCAGAAACATAGAGAGAAGTGTACTGGCTTCCACTATCCATTACTTTAAAGCAAAAACGTTCCAAAATGCACTATACATTACTACGGAAGCATCACTATACATCACTACCAGTCTTACACGTATGAACAAAAGCACGAGTTCTGGTTATATTATTACTTTTAAGTGGAAAGGTGTGAAACGTTGAAGACTTTTAGAAAAGTATTTTCTTTGGAAAAAAAAAATCTAAGAAATTTTGTTTTAAATCACATCATACTTCTAGTTCTAAGTGTCTTAGTGAGACAATGTTCCATCAAGAGTTGCTTTCCTTTAACCAATCATTTAATTTGAGAAGGAAAAAAACCGAAAACAAAAACCCACCAAAGTAAAAAGAAAAAAGACTTCAAGCCCTCGAGCTTCCTTTCGTGTTTTATATGCAACAAAGGTTAAGTCAGTCTATAGGTATTGTCTCCGCCTATCTTTTAATACGATTCGTTAAAAAAGAGCTGACAAAAATCACGAAACTTCATCATTAAAAGTCTTACATGCACCAAGGGACATAACAAAAGCGGTATGATCCCTTGATGTAACATTTTTTAATTAATTTTTTCTTCAAAACCTCAAAGCCAATCAACCCGTTGTCCGCCATTGTTGCCTCATAACCTTGTTATATCAGGCGATAGCATTTTCCGATTTAATCACTTCATCTGAATCATCGGAAAAGCGCAAAAAATTGAATAGTTACCAGTCTTAACGCATTGACTTATTAGGATTATAAAAAAAAAAATTCAATAGATTCATTAAAGAATACCACACACGTACGCGCGTGCGTATGTTTATGCCAGGCATCCAAGTTTTCCACGTCTATGTCACAGATGCAGTTCAATTTATTAAAGAGCCAGTGCCATCAAACTACAACAAAAATTCCTTGAATAGCATCTAAATAATTTTTCTTCCAGAATAAATAAAACTGGACTGGGTCGGGGTTGCAAGCCATTTTACGTTATTCAATTTTTTAAAAAGGTAAGATAGAAAACATCCTTCTCTTAAAAAGGACACAAATTACCTCAAAGCTTAAAAGTGCTTATGGAAACAAAAAAATCTATCACTTGCGCCATCCAGATGCCTTTTACACCATACTGTGTTTTGTTTACCTTGCCTCGTCTAGATAATAATAATAGGAAAGTACCATTTTTTCCCTACACATCCCTCTTCCCAGACTAAAATTAACAAAATAGACTTAAAAAAACCGATTTTATCTCATTACATTGTGTGCCCTAACGTCTACTAGAGCAATCACTGCCCCAGTGTGGTGGAGTGCTTTCTAAAAATACTGACCACAGATCACTTTTCTCTGGGTTTGTTGCTGCCGCTCATTTTCCTCTTATATTTGTCGTGTTGTCTTCGATGTTGTTTGTCATTGATGATTTGCTTGTTGTTCTCGATGTTGTCCTCGATAATTTGCCGTATTGTTCTCGATGTTGCACTCTGTCATGTCTTCGATGTTATCGATATTGTCCCCGATAATTTACCTCAGTGATTCGCTGTTTTCTTCGATGTTGTCCTCGATGTTCTCTTTGATATTGTTCTCGATGTTGTCCTGGTGATGTTCTCGGTAATTTGTAGTGTTGTCTTTGAGGATTTTAGTGCTGTTTTCGATGGTGTTCTCGATGTTGTCCTGACTGTTGCACTCGATGATTTGTAGTGTTGTCTCTGATGTTATTGAATTCATGACTTACCGTGATGTCTTTGATGTTGTCTCGGTGATACGCCGTGCCGTCTTCGAAGGTGTCCTCAACGACTTACCGTGTTGCCCTCGATGTTGGCATTGATGATTTGCTGTGTTATCATCATTGATGTTGACCTTGATTTGTCATGCTGGGTGTTGCGTCCCTCATATCCACCCTGACGACCATCTTGGTTATGGGCCTTGCTGATACTGATGCTGTCCCTTTGTAGAAAAGGCAGGTCAACATGGCTGCCCTCACACGTCACTGTCGGGTCAGGTCACTGACCCTTTGATTTCAGACCCACAGCCCCTGAAAGCAGAAAGTCATCATCAGTATGTCTGTGCGCGCGCGTGTGTTGTGTGTGTGTGTGTTTGTGTGCGTGCGTGTGTGTGTGTGTGTGTGTGTGTGTGTGTGTGTGTGTGTGTGTGTGTGTGTGTGTGTGTGTGTGTGTGTGTGTGTGTGTGAACATCCCTGTGTTATGCATGCACTATTTTTTCAATGACTCGAATCCTGGCAGAAAGATCACAAGCTCAACGCTCTAACCACTAGGCTATCTCGGTTCCCGACACATGGTTAATGCCATGTGTTAAAATAAATTTCGAAACGAAGTTATCGAGTAGGCTACATTGTTTCTGCACACCTTTCTATCTGAATGAATTTTTTTTTTAATTATCAAGTACACGATTTCGGTACATTTCTTTCTGAAAAAAAAATCCAAAATACAGCTGTCAAGTACACTGTTTCTGTGTTTGTTTTTTTCTATACAAATTCCATGTATGGAGGCATTCTTTCAACACAATAAACAGCAAACCAACCAAAACACACACATTCTTTACAATTTTAAAAAAAGCCTCGACTCAACGCGCTCAACCAGAAGGAACTATATTTTACTCAAAGACGAAGCTAAACACCCCCATACATGAATCGTGTATAATAAACTCGCTCCACTATAGATGTACACTTCTTCCTATACTTACACGTGCCAAGCACTTGATGAAGTCAGTTTTCCACTACAGCTGCACACTTCTTAAAATACTTACCTGTTCTGAGCATATTTTGAGTATGTTAGCTTTCCAGACGATGGCCTCAGATTTGAGGAGACGGCTCCCAGGTGATCCACGTGATGGCTTTCAGGAGAAGACTCTCAGATGATCCACATAATGACTCACCACAGAAGAGGACTTTCACATGACCCCTATGACCACTCACCAGATTAGGACCCGCGTGGAATAAAGTATGGGAAGGAAGGAGCCTAAGGAAATGCTGTGAACATGTGAGAGGTGACAAAGTCCCAATCCCTCGTGACCGCTGTATCAAAACCTGTGTATGTGGTGGTATTTTCCACCACCAAGATTGTTGTAGGTGGTGGTGTTTACCGACACCAGGATCACTGTAGGTGATGGCATTTACGGACACCAAGATTAATGTAGGTGGTGGTGTTTCCGGACACCAAGATCAATGTAGGTGGTGGTGTTTTCGGACAAAAATATCCTTGTAGGTGGTGGTGTTTTCGGACAAAAGTATCACCTTAGGTGGTGGTGTTTACGGACAAAAGTATCACCGAAGGTGGTGGTGTTTACGGACACGAAGATCCCTGTAGGTGGTGGTGTTTTCGGACACCAAGATCCCTGTAGGTGATGGTGTTTGCGGACACCAAGATTACCGTAGGTGGTGGTGTTTACGGACACCAAGATTACCGTAGGTGGTGGTGTTTACGGACACCAAGATCCCTGTAGGTGGTGGTGTTTGCGGACACCAAGATTACCGTAGGTGGTGGTGTTTGCGGACACCAAGATTACCGTAGGTGGTGGTGTTTACGGACACCAAGATTACCGTAGGTGGTGGTGTTTACGGACACCAAGATTACCGTAGGTGGTGGTGTTTACGGACACCAAGATCCCTGTAGTGTGGTGGTGTTTGCGGACACCAAGATTACCGTAGGTGGTGGTGTTTACGGACTCCAAGATTACCGTAGGTGGTGGTGTTTACGGACACCAAGATCGCTGTAGGTGGTGGTGTTTTCGGACACCAGGATCACGGCAGTTGGTGGTGTTTACGGACACCAAGATCACTGTCACCCAGATTGCGCTCCTGTCATCTCTTGCATCTAAATTTTAATTCCCTATTTTTTATTTCTATGGTTTATTTTTTTTTAGTTCTATAGTTTTTCTTTAATTTCTATTCATTGTAAACTTTTTCCTATTCTATGACTAAGTTTGTTTTATTATTTTATTCCCTATTTTATGTTTTATTTTCTAATTTATTTTATCTACTGTTATCTTTTAGCTAGGACAGGATGCAATCAGAAGTGTGGTGCCCAGCGATCTTTCGACGGCAGGCTACTGACCGGGCAGTCAGTCCAAAGTCCAGCAAACGAACGCGACCGAGTGGACTGGATTTCCGTCGACTTGCTTCGAGAAAAGGCAAAACATTTTCGCGTACGCGAGAAGTGTAAGAGGAGGAAGCTGGTTACAAAATCTTTAGGGGTAACTGCCCCAAGACTACGGGATATGTGAAAGTGAAAAGGAGAAAAATGTGCAGGTTAGAGGGATGTCTTTTTTCTGTGTGGTGACCATCGTCCAGACTCCTCACAGCCGGTTGTGTTGTGTTTCTGGTCGTGCCTGTGAAATCGGTTGTTGCAAGGCGGCAGTAGTAGTGTGGTCGGTGGCTGTGTGCATACGGACTGACCTCTGTAGACTTTCTACTGTGGAAGATTGCATGCAGAGAGCCTACAGAGGCTGCTCACTGCGCGCGCTGCGCTTTCGGAGGCGCAAGGTTACATAGGCTCATGCCAGTGCATTGGAATATTGTAGCCAGAGCTCTGTTCGTCTGAGAAAGATGGACGAAGCAGAAGCAGAAGCTTGGTCGCATTTCCTGTGTCTTCATTCCCTACCCTTTTATTGACCAAACACGGGCCTAACCAGTGAGAGTCATGCGGGTCATGGATTGTGGGGTGAGGAGGTCAAAAGGTTGCTGTGAGGCGTCTGAAAGCAAAGATACATACCAACACCTGTATTCCCGAAGTCGAAATACGGCTACCTTCATGATGGGCAAAAACGGTCGCATACGCAAAAATCTCGCCATTGGTAAACCTCAGAGTTCTAGCTGAGAAACGGCGAGGGAAAGCATGCACGTATGATAAATAGGATTTGTTGTTGTCTAATCAGAGGAATTGCTTGTGTGTGTGTGTGTGTGTGTGTGTGTGTGTGTGTGTGTGTGTGTGTGTGTGTGTGTGTGTGTGTGTGTGTGTGTGTGTGTGTGTGTGTGTGAAACGGTGGAATGGAGAGAAAGAGGAGAGAGGAGAGATGAGAGGAGAGATGAGAGAGAGAGATGAGGAGAGGAGAGGAGAGGAGAGAGAGAGATTGTGCGTGTCCGTGTGTGTGTGCGTGCGTGTGTGTGTGGCGTGTGTACGTGTGTACACGCGCGCGCGCGCGGTGTGTGTGCGCGCGCGCGAGTTTACTTATTTATTCATTCATTTTATTTCAAGGATAATGCATAAGCACTCGTGTGGTTTTTACATCTAGTCCCCGTGTGTATGCAATTCTTTTACAATTTTGTCATATGTTCCCACCCGCACACAAAAGTCTACTCTTCCGAAAAGCGGAACAGGTTTTAACGTGTGCGCAAGATGATCTGCGTTCGTTTGCAAAATTCCACTATTGGGGCTCTAGCAGAGGAACGAGCAGTGACAAAACATTACTGGGAGAGAAAGGGAGGGAGGGAGAGAGAGGGAGAGAGAGGGAGGGAGAGAAAGAGGGAGGGAGAGAGAGAGAGAAAGAGTGAGGGAGAGAGAGGGGGGGGGTAGAGAGAGAGAGAGGAAGAGAGAATGAGAGGGGGAGAGAGAGAGGGGGGGAGTGAGAGGGGGGAGAGAGAGAGGGGGGAGGGAGAGAGGGGGGAGAGCGAGAGGGGGGATAGAAAGGGAGAGGGGGAGATAGAAAAAAGTGAGAGATACAGAAAAGAGAGAGAGAGGG
>CM060325.1:39738875-39741375 GCA_030674155.1 Stramonita haemastoma
ATATAAGCCAAGGTCCCATGTACGACCGCATACATAACATCTTGCGTACACGCTCAAACCCCCATCCGCTTTCGGAAAATTGCCATGACATGCTGTTAGGAACTGACGACAATTTTTTGTAATCCCAGTTACATTAGCGTCGTGTTTAGTCACATCCCCGAAGCCCTAATGCAGCTACCTTGGAACAATAGAAAAGAATACAGAGAAACAAAAAAAAGAAGCATAAGAAACCTAAGGATAAAAAACCAGACATGTATATAACTAAACATCAGACAGAAAGTTAAAGAAAAAAAATCACACATAATTCTGAAAAGGCGTATAGAAGCATGCATGAAATCTTCAAACTAACGAAGTTAAATCTCTCTTTTTTTGTAAATTTCTTACAATAAAAGCATCTCCGTCATTTGCTGAATGTCTCCATCTTCCTTCTTCAGCTGTTGAGGACCCCCCCCCCCCCCCCCCCCTCTCTCCACATCGCTCTGTTACTGCTACACAGACTCTGAAGGATGGATGACAAGCTAATGGCCTGCCACCTTTCATCTCAGCGCCGCTTTGAAAAGCGTTCCTAGATGGTAGCTTTCTATGCTATAGCTTCAGATTGTGGCGAGGTTTTGTTGCGTTCATAGTGGGTAGCTATTCTATGCTATAGCATCAGATTGTGGCGAGGTTTTGTTGCGTTCCTAGAGGGTTGCTTTCTATGCTATAGCCTCAGATTGTGTTTAGGTTTTGTTGCGTTCATAGAGGGTAGCTTTCTATGCTATAGCCTCAGATTGTGGCGAGGTTTTGTTGCGTTCCTAGAGGGTATATTTCTATGCTATATAGCATCACATTGTGGCGAGGTTTTGTTGCGTTCTTAGAGGGTACATTTCTATGCTATAGCATCAGATTGCGGTGAGGTTTTGTTGCGTTCATAGAGGGTAGCTTTCTATGCTATAGCATCAGAGTGTGGCTAGGTTTTGTTGCGTTCATAGAGGGTAGCTTTCTATGTTATAGTCTCAGATTGTGACAAGGTTTTGTTGCGTTCATAGAGGCTATTTCTATGGTCTAGCATCAGATTGTGGTAAGGTTTTGTTGCGTTCAAAGAGGGTAGCTTTCTATGCTAAAGGTTTTGTTGCGTTCATAGAGGGTAGCTTTCTATGCTATAGGTTTTGTTGCGTTCACAGAGGGTAGTTTTCTATGCTATAGGTTTTGTTGCCTTCACAGAGGGTAGCTTTCTATGCTATAGGTTTTGTTGCGTTCTTAGAAGTTAGCTATCTATGCTATAGGTTTTAGTTGCGTTCACAGAGGGTAGCTTTCTATGCTATAGCCTCAGATTGTGACCAGGTTTTGTTGCGTTCATAGAGGGTGGCTTTCTATGCTATAGGTTTTGTTGCGTTCTTAGAAGTTAGCTTTCTATGCTATAGGTTTTTGTTGCGTTCATAGAGGGTAGCTTTCTATATTGTAGCCTCGGATTGTGGTGAGGTTTTTTTGCGTTTATAGAGGGTAGCTTTCTATGTTATAGCCTCGGATTGTGGCCAGGTTTTGTTGCGTTCATAGAGGGCAGCTTTCTATACTATAGGTTTTGTTGCGTTCACAGAAGGTTGCTTTCTATGTTATAGCCTCAGATTGTGGCCAGGTTTTCTTGTGTTCATAGAGGGTAGCTTTCTATGCTATAGGTTTTCTTGCGTTCATAGAGGGTAGCTTTCTATGCTATAGGTTTTCTTGCGTTCATAGAGGGTAGCTTTCTATGCTATAGGTTTTCTTGCGTTCATAGAGGGTAGCTTTCTATGCTATAGGTTTTCTTGCGTTCATAGAGGGTAGCCTTCTGTGCTATAGATTTTGTTGCGTTCCTAGAGGGTAGCTTTCTATGCTACAGGTTTTCTTGCGTTCATAGAGGGTAGCCTTCTGTGCTATAGATTTTGTTGCGTTCCTAGAGGGTAGCTTTCTATGCTATAATATCAGATTGTGGCGAGGTTTTGTTGGCATGAATTATTTCCTGAGATGTGGTTCTTCTTCCTCTTTTGTATTCTTCTTCTTCACATTCTTCTTAGCATTTTTTTTGCATTCTTCTTTAGAATTCTTCTTCGCAATTTTCTTTCCCTTTTTTACTTCTTCATAATTTTTCTTTGAAAGACTTTCATTAAAATAAAAACCTATGCATTCCTCCACACACACTCACGCACATGCGCACGCTTACACACACACACACACACACACACGCACGCACGCACGCACGCACACACACACACACACACACACACACACACACACACACATTCATACAAGCAAGCCAGTTTCTGATCAAAACTGCACCAACTTTTGCCTTATCGTATCTACATCATTCTCCCATTCCTGGCTTTTTTTTCTCCGAAGTTGACAGACGAAAACTTTTTAGCCATTTTGCAATCCATTAGTGGGGACGGGTGTCGTGGTTGGAATGGGGGATGAGGGAAGGGTGTGTGTGTGTGTGTGTGTGTGTGTGTGTGTGTGTGTGTGTGTGTGTGTGTGTGTGTGTGTGTGT
>CM060325.1:39746375-39748875 GCA_030674155.1 Stramonita haemastoma
GTCTAATATAGCTACAGATGCTTGTAGCTGTTAACATTTAAAAAAAAACTATTTTGGCCTTTAAAAAAATTAAATGCCAGAATATCGAAGTTGTAGACAGCTACAAGTATCTTGATTTTACACTTACAACTAAAATATCTTTCGATACAGCGCTAGAAGATTATGCCAGGTGTTCATTTTAGATCTATTAAACAATGTGAGCCTTGAGTTACATGGATAAATTTGTATTTTTTGTAAGTTGTTTGATGCCTGGGTCAAACCCATTTTGTTATGTTTTTCTGAACTCTGGGGTTTTACCAAAAATAAACCTCACTATATTGAATAAGTGAATTTATTTGTTTGCAAACGTTTATTAAATGTTTACTCGAAAACTCCAATTAAAGCGATCTATGGAGAAGATGGGATGCTATCCTTTGTATATCAATAGTACCATAAGATCTGTTGCATACTGATTTAATCTTCAGTATAATATAATATATTATGTTTTCATGCAGATTTCCAAAACAGGCGTATCTGATGTCTGTAATAAGATCGTGGAACTCACCGAAGAAAATTTAGATTGAATTCACTTTTTGTATCAAAATATGTCTTGATCATTTTGGCTTCTATAAAATGAAGATGTAGGAGAATGATCATGGTTTTTCTTTAATAATTAAAACAAAGTATGATTGATCATTTTAAATCAAGACTGGCCTGCAAAACTGAGAGATAAAAAGTGATAGATTCGAAATGGATCGGCTACTTAAACCACTGTCACAGTCTGAAAAAAATATCTTACTGTTATCACGATAAGTAAATTTTGGTATGCACTGGTTAAATATTTTTCTCTAAAATTCTGATTTTAATGTAAATAACAGATATAATGAAAAAAAATCCGAAAGCGCCCTTTTGTGTGACAAAATTGAAACTGAAATCCTTCTTTTATTTGAATGTTTGTGTTATTCCAGCCACTCCCAGACATTACACTATGGTATCGTTTTAATTCAGTTGCACTCTGATGTGGTGGCACTGATGGCAGGCAGACAGTCCTGCATAATTATTATGTGCTGTGGAGAAAACACTGATAATAGCTCTGAAATCTCCGATTACAATGATGAGAGAGAGAGATACAGAGAGAGAGAGAAAGAGACAAGGAGATAGAAAGATAGATATATATATATATATAGATAGATATAGATATATATGTATATATATATATATATATATATAATCACACACACATATATATATATAATATATATATATTTAGAGAGAGAGAGAGAGAGAGAGAGAGAGAGAGAGGAGAGAGAGAGAGAGAGAGAGAGAGAGAGAGAGAGAGAGAGAGAGAGAGAGAGAGAGAGAGAGAGAGAGAAGAAAGAGAGATACAGAGACACAGAGAGAAACAGAGAGAGAGACAGAGGTGAACATTCCTGCTATAAATTCCAGATGCTTAAGAGATAAAGCATAGGAAGATTTTCTGTTAGTTTGTTTGCTTTTTATTTTTATTCTGAAATAAACATATGAGAAAGGATTCATTGTTTGTTTGTTTGTTGTTTTTTCTTGAACCTTATGGGAGGTAAAAGGAAAGAAGAAGAAAAAACACACACAAAAAAGAAAATTCACAGCACTATCTAGACACCCCCCCCTCCCCCCCACAGTTGATGTGGAATTAGATTCTTCTTTCTATCTTCTCTGTCAACAGGTGGACAGTTAGGAGGCATAGGGGGGGGGGGGGAGGCGGGGTTGGTTCAGTTCATTGAACACAGTAATGGCCTGTCTATCTGCTGCAAGCCAGCATCCCCCGATATTCCTTCAACTTTGGCTGGTTTCCATAGTGTAGTGTTGTGTGTGTGTGTGTGTGTGTGTGTGTGTGTGTGTGTGTGTGTGTGTGTGTGTGTGTGTGTGTGTGTGTGTGTGTGTGTGTGTGTACTTTTTATCTTATTTTTATTCATTTTTTATTTTTATATATTGCAGTCCCGTGTGTGTGCAGTTTTTTGTAAATCGTGTCATCTGTTCCCACCGGCACACAATGGTGTTCTCTTACGAAAAGCGGAACAGGATGTAACGTGTATGCAAGATGTTCTGCGTGCATTCGCACACGGGGCCTCGGTTTATAGTCTCATTCTCAGGACATTTGGGGAGAGTGGAGTCTGTGCTGATGTTAACTCCAAAGGAAAAATCCCCTCGACCGGGAATGGAACCCGGGTCGTCAAATTGCGAACGCAATGTTCTGACCACTAGGCTATATTTCGTCCCGCGCGCGCGCATGTGTGTTTGTGTGTGTATGTACGTACATAGACATACAGTGATAGAGACAAAGAGACAAAGAGACAGACAGACAGACAGACAGACAGATAGATAGATAGATAGATAGATAGATAGATAGATAGATAGATAGATAGATAGATAGATAGATAGATAGATAGATAGATAGATAGATAGATAGATAGATAGATAGATAGATAGATAGACTGACAGATAGACAGATAGATAGATAGATAGATAGACAGACAGACAGACA
>CM060325.1:39751375-39766375 GCA_030674155.1 Stramonita haemastoma
CCAATGCATCCGACTTCGGTATAGTTCTAATCTTGGTCCTAAATACAAAAACAGACACACTATCTTTTCTTTTTCGTTTTTTCTTCTTTTATATCGAGGATAATGGAATAAACACTCCTGCGCTTTTTTTTTTACATCCAGTCCCTGTGTATGCAATTTTGTAAATCTTGTCATCTGTTCCCACCGGCACATGATGGCCTACTCTTACGAAAAGCGGAACAAGATTCAACGTGTGGGAAAGACGTTCTGCATGCGTTAGCACACGGGGCCTCTTGTTTATAGTCTCATCCGAAGGACTTTTGGGGAGAGTGGAGTCGAGTCAGCACTGATGTTAACTCCAGGGGAAAAATCCCCTCGGATGGGAATCGAACTCAGGTCGTCAAATTGCAAGCGCAGTCTTCTGACCACTAGGCTTTCCTGTCCATATCCTGCAAACATGTTCATACCTTAGCTTTGGTGGAAGAGTAGGCTAACTATGGCCGATGTTATGGCGTTAGGAACATGTCCAGCATGCAGTTTGCGAACAGGCAGGTATAGGCTCCACCAGGTTCAAACTTGCTATTTAAATTCACTGCATATTTTATTTCCTTTCTTTTTATACTGTATAAATTCAGTTTATCATGCATTTCAATTTCAATGTGGTCATGTCAAATTGACTCTTTGAGAAGCTCAAAGAAACCATACATACATACATACATACATACATACATACATACATACATACATACATACATACATACATACATACATACATACATACATACATACATACATACATACATACATACATACATACATACATACATACATACATACATACATACATACATACATACATACATACATACATACATACATACATACATACATACATACACAGAAACACAGAAACACAGACAGACGAAAAGACAGAAAGACCGACGGACATACATTATACAAAAATACCAACATAAACACAGACACAGGCACATAGAGCTATCAGACAGAACCAGAGACAGATAAAACGAAGAGAAAAACACCGAGAGAAAAAGTACAGAGTAAAACAGAGAGACAGAGACAGAAGAAAGAGACACACAGACAGAACTAGAGACAGAGAAAGGTAAGGGTGCCTGCCCACACAGAAAATACAAAGAAAAACCAAGAGCAAAGACAAAAACACAGCCACAAAAAACACAGTCACAGAAACACAGTAAATTTAATATTCAGACAGACAGAGTTCTGTTGTAATGTCCTGCAGTTTGCCAAAGAGACACACACAAACACAGACACACACAAATACAGAGACACAGAGAGATTGATACTAAGACAGACAGACAGGCAGACAGACAGACAGACAGACAGCTGACAGACAGACAGACAGATAGACATATAGACAGACAGGTAGACAGACAGACATACAGACAGATAGACAGACAGACAGACAGACAGACAGACAGACAGACAGACAGACAGACAAGAAGATATATAGAGTTACTTTGTAGAGTTTATGCGGTTTGCCAATAAAATCCAGTGCTGTGGAACACTGGAGCTCTGTGTGTCAGTTCTAAAATACCTGACAAACTTTCCTGACATGACCAGGAAGACTTCTTCTCTCGGTATGAGTGGTATGACAGGTTTCTTTCCAATCTCTTGTTTTGCATAGTGTGTATGTGTGTGTGCGTATGTGTGTGTGTGTGTGTGCGTGTGTGTGGAGGGAGGGGGTGGAGTGTGAGTGTGTGTTGTAGGCGTGGTGTATATATATATATATATATATATATATATATATATATATATATATATATATATATATATATATACAAATAATATATATATATATATAATATTTGTGTGTGTGTTTCTTCTATTGAATTCAAGTGTAATGCTCCATGCCTAAAAGGGGGTAAAAGGAATCAATTCTTGAGATTTTAAATCTTGAAATCTTGTGTTTGCATGCATGACGTATGTGTGTGTAAGTGTGAGTGTGTGTGTATGTGTGAAGGTTTGTTTTGTGTGTGTGAGCATGTGTGCGTGCGTTCGTGCGTGCGTGTGTGTGTGTGTTTGTGTGTATGGTGTGTGTGTGCGCGTGTATGTGTGTGTGTGCGTGCGTGTGTGTGTGAGTGCGTGCGGTTGTGTGCATGTGTGAGTGTGTGTGTGTGTGTGTTTGTCTCTTAGTCTGTCAGTCTGGTTTCTGTCTGTGTCTGTGTATGTATCTTAATCTGTATGTATCTTAATCTGTATCTTTATCTGTATCTGTATGGTGCTTGAGTAGATGCCTGTTTATACATTTTGCACCACTGTGTCTGTATTGTTTTGTAAAAGCCAAACTAGAACAAATCTGAGTTTTCCATCAACAATAAAAATACATCTTAAAACAACTACTCATCTTGTGGGCTGCATTGCAAAAAAAAAAGAGAGAGAGAGAGAGAGAGAGAGAGAGGGAGAGAGAGAGAGAGAGAGGGGAGAGAGAGAGAGAGAGAGAGAGAGAGAGAGAGAGAGAGAGAGAGAGAGAGAGAGAGAGAGAGAGAGAGAGAGAGAGAGAGAGAGAGAGAGAGAGAGAGAGAGAGAGAGAGAGAGAGAGAGAGAGAGAGAGAGAATTGAGTCTGGATTATCGTGCTTTGGGAACCCTCTTTAAAAAAAAAAAAGGAAAGAAAAGAGAACCTTTCTAAAAAATATATAAAAAAGAGGATATAGCCGATTTCTTTGTGCGGGGAGACAAACTAGGGACTTGAAAAGTTGTGGAGTGTGCATGTGAGAGCTAATGACTGCAGAGAGTTGGAGAAAAAAAAGACAGCTGGGCTTGTTATTGTAAAGATGCCGCTCTTCTTTCATATCAGCTAAAAAAAAAAGACAGGGGGAAGTTTTCTTTTCATCGGCACTAGTGTATCTATTCTTTTATTCTGTGTTCGTGTTCTTTTTCTTGATATTGTTTTTCTTCTTTTTTTCGTTCTTGTTATTCTTGTTCTTGTTCTGGTTCTACTATTTCTGCTTCTCCTTGTTCTTGTTCTTCTAGTTCTTTTCGTTCTTCTTGTTGTTCTTGTTGTTCTTGTTCGTGTTCTTGTTGTTTTTGTTGTTGTTGTTCTTCTTCTTCTTCTTCGCAGTTCTTCTTCTTCTTCTTTCTTCTTCTTCTTCTTCTTCTTCTTCTTCTTCTTCTTCTTCTTCGCAATTCTCCTTCTTCTTCGCAATTTTTCGCAATTCTTCTTCTTCTTCGCAATTCTTCTTTGCAATCTTTTCACATTCTTAGTATTCTTCTTCGAAGCTTCCTCGCTTTCGTCTTCGCATTCTTCTTCTTAACATTCTTCTTCTTCTTCTTTGCATTCTTTCCATTCTTCTCCACATTCTTTTTCGCATTCTTCTTCACATTCTTCTTCTTCTTCTTCTTCGCAATCTTCTTTGCATTCTTCTTCGCAATCTTCTTCGCATTCTTCACATTCTCTTTTTTAACATTCGGTTGTTTTTTTTCCCTTCTTTTTCTTCTTCTTCGTCTTCTTCTTCTTCTTCGCAATTCTTCTTCTTCTTCTTCGCAATTCTTCTTCTTCTTCTTCTTCTTCTTCTTCTTCTTCTTCTTCTTCTTCTTCTTCTTCTTCTTCTTCCTTCTTCTTCGCAATTCTTCTTCTTCTTCTTCGCAATTCTTCTTCTTCTTCTTCTTCTTCTTCTTCCAAGTACCTGTCAGAATGAATGTGAACCCATGCGTGTGCACATTCACTTGCGCTATATAATATGACAGGCAGTGGGTGAGGGTGGGGGGTAAGAAGGGAAGGTAGTTAGTTGGCTCCTGTTGTTCACAGTTCTGTGTGGTCGATTCAGCCGCTGACAACTTGACAAAGATGTCCATTAACAGCGCGTGTTGCAGAGTCACGCGTTGTGGTTTCACAAACAAGGTCTTTAAGTCTACACAGTAGCTTTTTTTTTTTTTTTTTTTTGGGGGGGGGTCATAAAAAGCCTTCCTATTTAGTTGTCTCGGCTTACCAGTTCTCTCAGTAATAGATTGCTGAGAAAAATTTGAGATTGGCGTAAGTGTATATACCTCCATTATTTAGCTTGGTTCGGTTCTTGCCTTGTTGATTCCGTAATGAAAACAAGATATGGGTATGTCCTTAAGGCCTAGATGATAATGAGTATAATTATCATAATAAAACGTTCGTATTCCCCGGTGGGGCTTATGGAGCTCTTCCAGTGTAGATAGCATCCCCACATTCTGGAAATCCTGTACAAAGAATCTCCTATTTTCTTTCGCTCTTTATTTTGCCTCGTTCCATTTTTCCCTGTCATTTTTGGGGGTCTATTTTCTTTCCTTTACACGCACACACACACACACACACACATGCGCGCACGCACACACACACACACACACACACATACACACACATACACACACACACACACACACACACACACACACACACACACACACACACACACAGAGGGAAAAAAAGAGACAAAAACTGGAAATCCATGTTGTTTTACACAAGAGACCTTTACGTCGCTTTGGCTACAACCAAGACATCAGAGAAAAGCGTATAAGTGACAGTCTGTAGCCACTGTCATAGTGTATCAGTAGTGACTGACGCTCTGCTGTCATAACACGACAAGTTGGGAAGAAGTGTCACTTTGTCCTATATATTCTGCCAGGTGGATCGGTTGTCTAGGTGGTAACGCGCCTTGCCTAGAAAGCAAAAATCCGGGTCGGAGTGTGCGGTGGTTTGTACCCCGTTTGGGCCCAAAACTTTTCCCCCATCCATTAGACCCTGAGTGGTGGTCTGGGCGCTAGTCTTCCGGATGAGACGATAAACCGAAGTCCCGTGTGTTACACGTCACTATTTGGCGCACGTAAAAGAACCCACGGCAACAAGGGGGGTGACCCTGGCAAAATAGAAAAAAAAGCTACTCTGATAGGGAAACAAATACAGTTAAAAAAAAAAATGGGTAGGCGTTGCACGTGTGGCGACACGCTCTCCCCGGGGGGGAGGAGCCTGAATTTCACGCAGAGAAATCTGCTATGACATAAAGTGGTACGACACAAAACATACAAAACAAATTGCGCAGCAAAAACCAGAAAAAAAACACATGAAAATGAAACAACCCCTTTTTGTTTTTCTACTCCTAGGCAACAACAGCCTCTAGGTTCACCAATGTTACGATTTTCGTGTGTTTACGCAACAATGTTATCCACCATTAAGGTAATCCCATTTTGACCTTGAGGATTGTCTTTAAACACGACAGCAGTCTGCATAATCATGTTTTGGTTTGTTGTTGTTGTTGTTGTTTTCAATTTTGTCATCCGATCTTACCGCGGCATCAATGTGCTACTCCTTTGGAAGGCAAAAATAAGCTTTTATCGTCCCAGCAAGATGGTCTTCATCCGTTTGCTCACGGGACTTTGTTTTGTAGTCTCATCCACAGTAATTTCTGGAGAGTGGAGCCAGTACTGATGTTAACCCACGGAAAAAAGCACCTCCTTGATGGGCGTTTCATAAGTGGCTTGATTTCCGAATTGAACCTTAGCTGTCAAATCACGAGCATGACCAGATCTTCACATTCCTTCAAATCATAAGACAGGTGTTTTAACCGTTCTGCTAGTCTACCCAGCATTACGAAGGACGGTGGCAGGATGGTTAAGACGTTCGCCTGCCAATATGTAAACCGTGAGTTTCTGGGTTCGTACCCAGCCTCGCCCTTTCTTCCCAGTTTGACGAAAAAATCGAACTGAATGTCAAAGTCATTGGGATGAGACTATAAACCGAGGCCCCGTGTGCGAACGCACGCAGAACATCTTGCGCACTCATTAAAACCCCGTTCCGCCTTTCGGAAGAGCAGGCCATCGTGTGCCGGTAGGAGTGGATGACAAAATTACTTTTTTAAAACCCAGCATGCACACAGGTGTGGTGTTTTAACACCATCCCTGAGGGGAAAAAAATAGGTAGGCGCTGCACTTATGGCGACGCGCTCTCCCCGGGGAGAGCAGCCCAAAATTAATTTCACGCAGAGAGATCTGCTGTGACATAAAGTGGTTAAAAATAATAAACTAAAATAAATAAAATCTCACTTTCCACAACAGTAAACATTCTGTTACTGAATATTCACATCGCTCTGGTAGCTAGACCGTTTACCTTAGCTGTAGAGGGGGGGGGGGGGGGGGCCTTCCCCTTTTGCACAGCTAACTCAAGATAAACGGCACATACATAACATAGCAGCACAGTCTATGCCGGGATGACAGATGATCCCTGGGTCTCAGTCTGTCAGATATTCACACATGATAAATGCGCTGGCAATTTGAAGACCCAGGTTCGATTCCCGGTCGAGGGGATTTTTCTCCTGGAGTTAACATATGTGCGGACTCCACTCTCCCCGAAAGTCTTTCGGATGAGACTGTAAACTGAGGCCCCGTGTGCGAAAGCACGCAGAACATCTTGTGCACACGTTAAATCATGTTCCGCTTTTCGTAAGAGTAGGCCATTGTGTGCCAGTGGGAACAGGTGACAATATTTACACAACTGCATACACACGGGGAGTGGATGTAAAAAACAAAAAAGTACATGAGTGCTTATTCCATTATCCTCGATATAAAAGAATAAATCAAATCAAACAAACACACACAGACACACGCGTGCGCGCGCGCTACCACGCACGCACAACACACACACACACACACACACACGCACACACACGCACACACACACACGCCACACACACACACGCACACACACACTAACACTAACACATTAAGTGATAATCATAAGACAAGATACACATAAAGTGCTATAAGACAAGACACATTAGGCATAACAGGAGGGGGGGGGGGGAGGCAGCGCACTTATTGCTAAGCGAGGATGAAGACAGATGGCCGGTGTGGCTCCATCTGTCAGCTGCTCACACATGATTTGCAGGGAGGGGCAGCAGAGGTGACACTACACATGGGTGGCAGGAGGCAGGTTTAAATAAGAGGTCGATAGCCTAATCCATCAGTTTCTTCATAGCAATCTGGGGCTTACTATACAACCAAGGATTCCGAGTGTTTCTGTTTTCTGTTGAAGAGGGAGATGGGTTGTTCGGTCTCTGCCTTTGTTGTGTAGCTCTGTGTCTTCAAGAAGAACAAGAAGAACAAGAAGAAGAAGGAGGACAAGAAGGACAAGAAGAACACGAAGAACAAGAAGAATAAGCAGAACAAGAAGAGCAAGAACAAGAAGAACAAGAAGAACAAGAATAAGAACTAGATGAATAAGAACAAGGACAAGAGCTAGAGGAACAATTACAAGAAGAACAAGAAGAATAAGAAGAACAAGAATAAGAATTGGAAGAACAAGAACAAGGACAAGAACAAAAACTAGAAGAGCAAGAACAAGAAGAACAAGATCTAGAAGAAAAATAACAAGAAGAACAAGAACAAGAAGAACAAGAGCAAAAAGATGAACAAGAAGAACAAGAAGAGGAACAAGAACAAAGAACTAGAAAAACAAGAACAAGGACAAAAAAACAAGAACATGAACAAGAAGAACAAGAAGAAGAAAAACAAGAACAAGAGCAAGAAGAACAAGAAAAACAAGAACAAGAAGAAAAACAAGAACAAGAAAAAACCAAAAAACAAGAACAAGAGAAACAAGAACAATAACATAAACAAAAAGAACAAAAACAAAGAAGAACAAGAAAAACAACAACAAGAAGAACCAAAAAGAAAAAACAAGAACAAGAAGACCAACAACGAGAAGGCGACATGACAGCAGCTGATCATTTAATTCCCACTCTACTGCTGTATGTAGCCAGCGCCAGCCAGGGATGCAGACATACGTGACTAACGAGGTGTCAGCATCTGTAGCCTAGTCAATCCTCGCTCCCAAGTTCAGTGTACGTAACTCTAGTCCCAGAACGTGACATCGTCTCCTTTTCTTTTCTTTTCTTTTCTTTTTCTTTTCTTGCTTGGAACCCTGCATGCTGACTCTTAAAGCTTCTGTGGCTATGGAAAGCTGGTGACGCCAAAATGTAAGATTTAGATTTTTTTTCTGTGGAGGATGTTTTTTGTTGTTGGTGAGAAAACTCTTTTTTTTTTTTTGGGGGGGGGGGGGGGGGAGGCGGGGTTGAAAGCTGTAATTGAAAGCAAAAGTCATGTAAATATTATGATGATGTCAATGCTGCTGTGTATGATAGTTTGATATTAGGAAGAAAGAAATTTGTTTGGTAAAATGGACAAAGATTAGTAGAAAAGATTTTTTTTAACTGCAGAGAAACAATAAAGTGAAGCCACATGATGAAGATACAATTTATAAGCCATGGTTAGTTTTCTGTCATTATAGAAAAAAAACATTGATTCAAGAATTTGAAAACAAACACAAAAACATCATGAGGTAGACACATAAACACACACACATACACACACACTCACGAACGCACGCATACACACACGCACTCACGCACACACACACACACTTACGCACAACACACACACACACACACTTACACCCACACTTACACACACACAAACACACACACACACACACACAAACACTCACGCACACAAACACACACTTAAACACACACACACACACAACATACACACACACACACCAAACACACTATGACATTTTATTTCATCGCTATCTAACACCACCTACTCATGCGTGGAACGACATACTGCAGAAAGCTGAGAATCGGGAGGAGTGGAAGAAGCTGGCTACAAAATCTTCAGTGGTGCTCCATCGGTCGACCAGACAACGGGGTAGATGAAGGTGAAGGTGAATAATATCTATCTATCTATCTATCTATCTATCTATCTATCTATCTATCTATCTATCTATCTATCTACCTATCTACCTATCTATCTATCTATCTATCTATCTATCTATCTATCTATCTATCTATCTATCCCTTAGTCTGGCGACCGTGGGGGCACCCCTGAAGACTTGACAACCAGTTCCCTCCCTTCCTCTCTCTGTTCTGCCTTTCTGAAAATTTTGTGGAGATATAGGCCTGTCCATTCGCTGATGCTGTCCTCCCATCTCTTCCTTGATCTGCCTCTTTTTCTTCCTCCTTGAACAGTGCCTTTCAGTATTGATTTTGCAAGTCCTTTTGATCTTGTGACATGCCCGTACCATTTAAGTTTACGCTTCTATACGATTGATATAAGATTTTCGTAGGGACCAATGGTTTGCTGGATTCCGTTACGCACCTCTTCGTTGCTTATGTGGTCTCTGTAGGAGATACCAAGGAGTCTCGGAACTGTACTGAAGCCAATGTGCGGTCACCCATCCAACTGGTAACCACGCTCGACGCTGCTCAACTTGACCAGGGGAAAGCGAGCGCTCTGACTACTGAGCTATCCTGTCCCCATTTTAGCCTACTACCATTAATATTATCCTCTGCTCAGAAAGCTTATGCTGCCTGAAGCATCGGCACACAGCAGGGTAAGCAGCAGCACAGTCCTTGCCGGGATGACAGATAGACAGATACAGATGGCATCGGTGCCTCCTTCTGTCATCTTCTTACACCTGATTTCCTGGGCTGGTGCAACAGAGGTGAAACGCATGGCAAGAGGGCTTAGCAGGTCGATATATTGATTTGGTGTTTTTTTTTCGGGGATA
Organism: Stramonita haemastoma; assembly: GCA_030674155.1. NCBI lineage: Eukaryota > Metazoa > Mollusca > Gastropoda > Neogastropoda > Muricidae > Stramonita > Stramonita haemastoma. The sequence goes on from CM060325.1 coordinate 39,760,924, forward strand.
AGCTTTGCTGCTTATGTGTTTTAATCTCTCTCTGTCTCTGTTTCTGTCTGTTTCTGTGTCTGTCTGTCTGTCTGTCTGTCTCTGTCTCTGTCTCTCTCTGTCTTCTCTGTCTCTGTTTCTGTCTCTCTGTCTCTGTCTGTCTGTCTCTGTCTCTGTCTCTCTCTGTCTCTCTGTCTCTGTCTCTGTCTCTGTCTCTGTCTCTGTCTCTCTCTCTCTCTCTCTCTCTCTCTCTCTCTCTCTCTCTCTCTCTCTCTCTCTCTCTCTCTCTCTCTCTCTCTCTCTCTCGCTCTGTGTCTCTTTCCTTGGTCTCTCTGTCTGTTTGTCTCCCTGTCTGTCTGTCTGTCTGCCTGTCTTTTTCTATCTTTCTCTCTCTCTCCTGTTCCGCTTTTCGGAAGAGTAGGCCATTAATTTGTGTCAGTGAGAACGTTGACAACATTTACAAACCTACATGCATCTGGAGTGGCTCCTTTTTTTCGTTTTCCCTTAGATGTCGTTGGTTTTACTATGATTTGTACAAAAGGTCCCAATTCGCAGAAGAAGAAAAAACAAACAACCTTAAAACAACATTCCTACTAAAAAAAAATTAAAAAGTAACCGTGATCTTCATGCTTAGCCAAAGTATATCAAACGAATCTGCACCTAGCAACCCCCCCCCCAAAAAAAAAAAAAAGAAGAAAAAAACAGCCCTAATATTATGTTACTGAAGAGTAAACATTTCTCTGTGACAAGCTGGGCCACATGACAAAATTGATGACCACACAGTGACAGGACATCTTTCAGCAGCGTGACCAATGAGTACAGAGCAATCGCTGTGCTAACGGCTTTCACCACACCGCTGCATTTCCGCTGAGAGCAATGAAGGGAAACAAATGTGTCGTGGTCCTAGGGGTCGATAAACCAATCTATCCATTTGTCAGCATTAATCTGGGTCTACTAGCATCGCTTAGCTTACAAACACTGACCAAGTCGTTCTCTTGCTGAACGAGCGAATTAATTTTGCCGAGTGTGTGTGCTGTTTGAATGGTTTCTTCTACAGTGTTTGATTGTTTGTTTTGTGTTTGTTTATTTGTTTATTTACTTATTTATTTATTTATATTTATTCGTTTTTATACCGAGGATAATGGAATAAGCACTCATGTGGGTTTTTTTTACATCCAGTCCACGTGTGCATGCAGTTTTGTAAATCTTGTCATCTGTTCCCATTGGCACACATTGGCCCAAATACCACCTAAACAAAATAACAGAAAATTATGTAACCTTCCTCTATTTTTATTTTCTCTTTTTCAAGCAGTGTTTCTTGTTACAATATTTGAGTACTAACACATCTGCTTTCGGTTTCACTTCTTAATTTCTGTAACAATATTTTTGCCTGTAGAAACATTAGTTTTGCTGCTGTTGGTTTCTTTGTATGATGAATTATTGTTGTTGATTGCTTGTGTCTTTGTATAGGTCGAATGCAAGCGCTTTGTTTTGTTTTGTTTTTTGCAACATATAGCGCTATATAAATTCCATGTATTATTATTATTATTATTATTATTATTATTATTATTATTATTATTATTATTATTATTATTATTATTATTATCATCATCATCATTATCATCATCATCATCATCATCATCATCATCATCATCATCATTATCATCATCAGTAGTAGTAGTAGTAGTAGTAGTAGTAGTAGTAGTAGTAGTAGTAGTAGTAGTAGTAGTAGTAGTAGTAGTATTCTAAATACATGTGACAGCAACCCACACCCTCTAAAAAATCATTATTTATGCATTTTAAAAATCATACAGAACATAATACAATGAAACAAAGAAGATAACAATCTTGAATCTTTTCTATCAACAACACTTGCAGTCAGTTTCCCAGAGGTTTCTTTCCCCTACGTGACTGATCAGGCGTCTGCGTGTTAGGATTCCACTCAACCCTGGTCTGGAGAAGGGTGATGACACGAAACTCGACCCTCGTGGCGTGACTGTTGCTCTCTTCTTCCCACAGCACAATACAACTCCAGCAGTCAGGAAAGATGCGGTGGTCAAGGAGACGCGTTGGGGGAAAATAAAAAAGGGAAAGTGGGGAAAATAGAAAAGGGAAAGAAGGAAGGTTTAGAAAGGAAGAGAAGAGACGGGAAAGTGGGCGCTCTTTTATACTGTGATGGGTGCGTGCTGATGTTCAGAACCGGTGTTTGTGTTATATTGATATCATTTTTACGTGTGTTTTTTTTTTGTTCTTATATATGACTTGTAACCTGCTGGAAGTTCTCTGTTTTAGAGATAATAAAGTATTTTGAATTTGAATATGAATACTGCCCCAAAAGTGGAAATTCTAAATCGAAAAGGATGCTGTTTGTTGATTCCTTCTCCTTTTTTCCTCTTCGTGGAACACTCAGACAGCAACTTTTGTTTTCTGTCGTATGAGCAAAAATGCGTTTCACTTTGCCGTTAAGGTGGTAGGATCACCCAGATTTTTGCAAATAAAAGATCTTTTTTTTCAGATACATAAATTAGTCATAGCTCTTTTTATTCTGAAAGTATTCCTCTTTTATATGCTACAATTTTTATTTTGCAAAAAACAGATAAAGTCAGACCCAGTGTATCCAACATCGGCCTGAGAGAGAGAGAAATGCTGTCTTAAAGTCTTTCTGGGAACCAAAACGCAGGAGAATGGATGGACCAGAAAGTCCTAGAAATAGACAAGAAGGTGGTAACAGAATAAAAGGAATAAGGCACAGAAATAGAGACAGGGATAGTAAATGAGGGAATTTGCCAGGACAGGATTTCCAGAAGGTGGGGATGCTATCTATACTGACAGGCCCCTGGCATTCCCCTTGGGGAAACTGCTTCGAAGTGGAAAACTAGGGGAGAAAGGACACCGTTAACTGATTCCAAAATCCAAAGCTTTGTTTTTATGAGCTATTCACATTTTAAGGCTATTATCATCAGTAATGTATGTCATGCATAATGAAATGGCAGTATAAATTGTTGTCCTTAAATCTCTGTCTATAAATGAAGAGGTGTCATACCAACTATTATGGGATTTGAGTTGTTTGTGACTGCGGTATAATATTGTTGGAAAATCAAAGTTGATCACTTTGTTTTTATATTGCTAAAAGCAATTATAGTTCGAAGTCCTGTTTATATTTTAGGATTGTGCAACAGAGCAATGATTTCTGTATTATGAATGATGAATTGAAATGATAATATGTTTTCGGATGAAGATAATGTTATTATTCTTGGTGTCTTGGATCATGTTGCCTTGTACGGTTTGGTAGGGTAGTATAAACAGGTAAAGGTGATCGTAGGGGAGCAAGGCATCAGAGACCTCAGCTTCTCCAGGGACCATAATACTGAGGGTGACGCCCATCTCCTCCCCCTCGCTGCTTTCCTTTACCTTCCCTGATCCTCAAAAGGGCAGGTGATCATTTACAGCTAGGTGAACTGGGGAACTGTACTGAAGCTAAGGCGTTCAAACGGTCACCCATCCACAGGGTAACCATGCTGGATGCTGCTTGATATTGGCTTGGGAAAAGCAAGTGCTCTGACCACTGAGCTATCTCGTCCCCAGTGTTAGTGTGGGGTAGGGGAAAAGTAGGTGTGGTATGTAGGGTAAGAATTGATTTGCATTGCATTGCATCGGATTGGACTGATGTGTTGCGTGGTATGTTTTGTGTTGTAGTATATTTAATTGTATTTAGCTGTTTCACACTGTGCTGTATTGTTGTGCACTGCAATGCGCGACATGATTTTTACATTGCTGTGCATGCATTACTTTGCAGCATGTTACAGTGTGTTGTGCTGTCCTGTAATGAAGGTAATTGCAGTGTATATCCTTTGTTGCCTTTGGTTGCAGATATTTTACTTTTTAATTCAAACCATTGTACATAAGAAGATCACATCTCTACAATAGAGAGCTTACGTTTACTTTTTTTTCAATATTGCTACAAGAGTGTCTTCTCTATAAAAACTTTTGCCTGAAACAACACCGGCTGTTTCTGTTGTTGTTGTTGCTGTTATCATTATTGCTGTGTTTATTTTTTTAAATAAACTAAACGCGTGTCGTTCTGACCCTACGACAATCTTAAACCCGACACTCAGGAAATTCTAGGGAAAAAAAACAAAAAAAACTGAGGGAGATAACCACAGCCCCTTTCAACTGGTGGTGGTAGTGGTGTCTCCCTTTGTGACTAATTACCTGTCTGCGTGTTAGGGCGGCAACAAATCGGTCTGGAAGCTGATTTGGGGGGGGGTAACCTTACCTCCTTAATGCGGTGGAGAGGCTATTTTCGTTTCACAGCCAAACATGAGCAGTCGAGACTGGAGCGTGTTCACAGAGACACATGAGAAGACAGGAGACGGAGGCTGTTTGCTTTTTCTGTTGTCGAACTCTCTCTCACACAGCAAAATGTTTGTTGTCTTGCTATAATATGAGTGAAAATACGTAGCGCAGCCGTTAAGCGCCTGACAAGTCAGGCCCAGCGCATCTGAGTTTGGTGTGAGAGAGAAAGGTTACATGTTTTAAAGTCTTTCTGGATAAAAGGCAAGAGATTGGTCCTTGAATGCAGGAAATTAATAGACAAGAAAGTTGTGACAGGAAGAAAAAAGAACGAGGCAGAAACAAAGAAAGAGAGAGACAGAAAAGAAGGAATCTCTTACACAAAAATTTCCAGAAGGTGGGGATGCTATTTATATTGATAGGCCCCCGTGGTATCTCCATACGGAAAGATTTTTTTTTTTTGACAAAGATTCAATCCCAGAGATTACAAGCTCCCTATGTTTCGTTTAATGACTGAATTTAAAGTGCATGTTATGCGTTCGTTTGTCTGTCATTCTGGCGTTCTGTTGGTTATAATTGTTTGTATTCTTAAGTAAGACTAAACAGTTATAATCTTACAGGCTTGAAGTTACAGATGTGATAGAGCAATATTCGATTTTTTTAAGCAAAAGTCTAGATTTACATATAATATACAGATCTTCAAAGCAATACAACTTATTGTACGTGCAGAGAATTCAGTGTCTGTGTTCCAGGAAAGGACAAGCCCTGCACCTGATAACATATTTTGATAGCATCAGTGGTGCCGTATTCTACAGTGTGGATTGGGGGTCAAAACTGATGACATTTTGTTTACAAGCCCATGTTAAAAGTTATGCCATATATTGAAAGGGCATCACTTGTAAAGCATAAAAATCACAGAATTACTCCGTTTTCTGCACTGTTGCCGTGGAAACAATCCACTATGGTCGCCAAAACTGAATGTTTCAAACTCCTAAACCTTTTTATCTATAACATGTTAAAGTAACCTGCTTCTACAGACACTTTTTTACAACCTGAATTGTTAAAATTCGCAAAGGGAGATCTTCATAAATGTATCCAGCAATTTTGTATTCTAATAAAAACATGATTTCGGGCACTTATGGACCCGTGTCTACCCTTAAAAGCAGAAAAAAACGTGGGA
>CM060325.1:39772649-39775149 GCA_030674155.1 Stramonita haemastoma
ACCCCAAAAATTTCTCGGCGTGAAATTGGGTGCTCTCAACCCCCGGGGAAGCGCTGTCGCCACAAGTCCCAGGCCTGCCCATTTTTTTTTTTTCCTCGGGATGATGTCTAAAAACACCCCTGGGGGGAAGCGGTTTTTTAAAAAATAATTTTATCATCCGCTCCTCCGGGCACATTTTGGCTGATTTTCCCAAAAGAGGAAGGGGTTTTTTTTAACTGTGGCAAGAGTTTGCGTGCGTTCAAACACGGGGGGCCTCGGTTTATAATCCTATCTTTGGAAATTTGGAGAACTTTATTCAAAATTTAAACGTCGCTTGAAAACTAAAAAAATAGGCTAGAACTTCCAAAAAGCAGAATTATGCCCAGCAAAAAAAAACCTTGTGGGAGAATTTTCATTCACACAAAGAAACAGAGCAGGGATCAACTGAATGGAAAGAGAAGCTATACGTGTTCGAATTTTCCCTTGCTCTCGTCTCTTTTGGTCTCTTTCTTTTCCTTTTTCTCTGTTTTCCCTTCTCTTCTTCTCTCTCTCTCTCTCTTCTCTCTCTCTCTCTCTCTCTCTCTTCCCTCTCTTCTCCCTCCCTATCTCTCTCTCTCCTCTCTCTCCCCCTCTCTTTCTCTCTCTCTCTCTCTCGAAGCGGACAGGGCGTTACTTTTTCGTGAGCAGCTTTTTTAAAACTAAAATTTTATTCCCAAAAAATCCCAGTTACTGGACTTCCAGCGCGGGGGGGAGGGACCTTAGGCGCCCTGCTGCCCGAAATGCATTTTTTCCAGCTGGAAAAAGTGCAGGAGAAGGGGACAGCGTGGTTTTTGTCTTGCGCGAAACCGTGGACCAACATGTCAACCCAAAACAGGGCGGATCCAACGTGAATCGAGCAAAACAAGCACAGTACCAGGGAAAAAATCGTTTTCAAAGAAAGACGAGATTTGAACGGTCTCGAAAGCATAAAGAGAAGCAGGCAAGTGTTGTGTGTGAAAGTGACTGTGTCCTCAGTGCCTCGAGTCTGCTGACAGTGGAGTAGAACAGGGGAATACAGCATGTGTAGATACACATGGAATAGACCTACCAACAACACACACACAGGACATCAACACAAAAACATCAGTTAAGTTGCCATCATCGGTTGATTTAGAACCTCCTTGTATGTCTGATTGTAGTGACTGTGCTGATATGTGTGTTTTGCAGCCTGAGGTGAACAATGATAATATTGTTGGTGCATTCGACACGAGAAATGTCAAACAGTACGTGGCTACTCTAACTGATAGATCCGTACAGAGAAGGCTAAGAGACAGACAAAGAAATACACACTTTAGAAAATCCGTGCTACATCATTCAGACGGTGAAGATATTGTGACGTGTGAGTCAGACGACATTGTGATCCAGTGCGCATGCCAACCAGACACTGAGCCAGTATGTGTGTACTGGTTTGTCAAACAGCAAGAGAAAAACATGCTAAAAGAGGAACGTGTCAAACTCGCCAGTTTGCGGAATGGGAAGCGTATCCAGAACACACTACACACGGAGACCCTATCGTGTGCTTCAAGGGACTTAGCGACACTTAGAGACCTATTACAGCAGTCTCTTGGCTAGGCCTAGCCTAGACCTAAGGGTGTGTTTGTGACAAAGACTGGAGGAAAGAAAGGCTCGGAATGCCGCAACATATCTGGACAGTAAAGAGTTTGTGTCTCGATGTACATTACTAATCAATGCTGTGGTTTCCATGGCTTGGAGTAGCGTCGTGTGTCAGCTTAAAGCAATTATCGTTATCGTTATTCGGCAACCCCCTTCATGTATGGGCCAATGGCCTTTTTTTCATGAATAAACCTTTCGAGTTCGAGTTTTCGAGTTCTCTCTCTCTCTCTCTCTCTCTCTCTCTCTCTCTCTCTCTCTCTCTCTCTCTCTCTCTCTCTCTCTCTCTTCTCTCTCTCTCTCTCTTCTCTCTCTCTCTCTCTCTCTCTCTTATACAATTTTTATTTTACAAACGCTGATGCTCGAAGCTTCTTTGTAATTAAAAAGTTTGGATCTCACTTTAAATGTAACAAAAGGCAACACTTACAAGAAAAATAAGACAAAATTAAAAAGAATAACGCAATTTTACTTGAAAATAACCGAATACTTAAAATAAGATAAACACTAATTACAAACATACATACATGCACACACGTGTGCGCGCACACTCACACATACACACACACACAAACACACACATACACACACACATACACACATACACACACACACATACACACACACACACACACACACACACACACACACACACACACCACACACACACACACACACACACACACACACACACACACAAGAATCAGCACACCCAACTCCATCCTAACTCACGAAAATGATAAGCCTACCAATAACCAATAACTTTATCCACACCAAACCAACATCACCTTCACCTCACTTTAAACCATCCTCACTACCACCCCACCATCCTCCTTCCAGCAACCTCCTGTAACACCCCCCCCCCCCCCCAAAC
>CM060325.1:39780149-39785149 GCA_030674155.1 Stramonita haemastoma
ATGGTCACCTTTCCCATCTCCCTTGAATGTCCACTGCTGTGGCATGACTTATAGAAGGTCCTTAGCAAAAAGTAGTGACACTAGAGAATCTGTTATATCTGTGGTGTGCAAACTTTTTTTTTTTTAAACGTTTTCATGTAGAAATTGGGTTTAGTAGCCATGTTAATAAATAATTTGATTTTGATTTCCGATGCAGAAACTTTTGAAGGGGCATAGAGAAAAAAAAAGGCCGCTGCTACAGGAACGGAGAGAAACGAGAGACCTGGACTGAAAGACAGAAGACCAGAGACAAACTAGGTTTCAAGATTTTTCCTGATTTATTTCGCCTTTGAACCCTCTTGGGGCATGGAGGATTACAGTAAACAAAATCAACAGGACATATCTATAATTTGCATTAACAAAATATGTTTACAAGACAAAATTTCACAGACATAGAAATATAGTCACCCTTTTCATCAATGTCATGCAACCTTACTCTTAACTAGAATTTTGCTAAGTTTTAATAAAGTATGCTTGTCAGAAGAGAACAAATTACAAAATGTGGACATGTGTCTTGGATACCGATAGATTTTTCTGAGGTATAACATTCTTCCGAAGCTTCGAAAAACTTTGGACATTCCATTATAAAGTGAAACTCATCTCCTATCAGCTTTCATGTTACATTGTTTACAAAGACGATTTTCGCGTTGAATGCCATTAACTCGTCCTGTTTCAATCGGCAAATACAGACAGAAAAGCAGGAGCACAGAGACAAACACAAACAATGTAGAAGAGTCTTTTAAAAATTAAAAAACGGTCATAAAAAACGGGAAGACATAAGCAATTTGCTTCCTGAAGCATGGGCGAAAGAACAGAGCTATCACAAAAGACAGCCCAAGAACTAGTCTAAACAAAACAACATAGAAGAAAAGCAGAAGATCCTATGTAATGGCCACCTTCAGCATCTTCCTGACTGCAACACACACAACTATGACACACATTATCAAACACCTTTAGCGTCAAAAAAAAAAAAACGGGAGAAAAGGGTGTATTTGTATTGCAGATTTAAAATGTTTATGATTTCATGTGACACTCAAAATTTGTTGGTAGTGACTGCAACAAAGATTGAAGTCATGAAATGGGAACTAGAAATTGAATTTTCAGAAAGAAAAAGGGGGCTAGGAGAAACAAAAAAACACCTCTCCAGACACACCAAATATAAACGTAGAGGGACAGAGACAAACACACAGACCCATACAGACAGAAAACCAGGCACACTTAGACAAACACAGAAAGTGTAAAAAAAAAAATCGGAGCAACAGGGGTCCAACAAGCAGGCAGGCTGGTCAACCAAGGGACACAATTCCTCCCTGACCCAGAGTGTGAAAGGAGAGAGCTGACAGAAATATCAGCCAAGGGACCAAAAAATAAAACAACAGAAGCAAAAACTAGAGGGCCCAGAGCAACGATCACTTTTCGCATCTGAAATGGAAAAAAAAAATTGTCCACATGACGATTGTGTCAAAGTGTCTATATGTGACTGCTTTTTTTTTTTCAAAATGTGTTGCTGTAAATTTTGCTGCATACTCAAGAGAGGAAGACAGACCTAAGGCAGAGAAAGAAAAGAGAGGGGGAGGGGGAAGAGAAGCGAGGGGAGGGGAAGAGAAGGGGGGGGAAGAAGAGAGCGAGGGGGAGGAGAGAGAGAGAGAGAGGGGAGAGAGAGAGAAGAGAGAGAGAGAGAGAGAGAGAGAGAGAGAGAGAGAGAGAGAAGAGGAGACAGAAAGACAGACAGACAGACAGACAGACAGACACAGACCAGACAGAGAGATATCAAATTAAATCAAATCAAAATTTTCTATCCAGATGGTACATTGAGTAAGCCATAAATCTTCTTTTTTTCATCAAACCATCTATCTAACAAAAACAACAACAAAAGAACCATACCCCCCCCCCCCCCCAAATCCATTTAAACAAAAACAGACAGGCAAACAGAAATGAAGCAGCAAACAAACAAGCTAAGTAACCAAGAAAACCCCACCCAAAATATTTAGCTACAACATTGTTAGAGAGAAGAAGAAGAAGAAGAAGAAGAAGAAGAAGAAGAAGAAGAAGAAGAAGAAGAAGAACAACAACAACAACAACAACAACAACAACAACAACAACAACAGCAACAACAACAACAAGATTCACAGAAAAATTGAATATGAAAGATCAACCTAAACGCGGAGTGAAATGTACAAAGGAAAATACAGGCTGGAGAAAAACGATCACCTTTAACTTTACACTAAAAAAAAAAACTTGGACAGGAAATATTAAAACTTTCTTTTATATCGTCAAAGTAGCTACACTATTTTTTCCTCCCATGACATAAAATACTTGCGTTGATGAAAACCCCGTGGAGCCAGCGCTTTCAACCAGAAATAATACAGACTCTCAAAGACACAGACAAGCACACACAAAGATATGGACACAAAAGTATGGAAGATTTATAGAGAAGTGAGCCTTAAAAAAAAACAAAAAAAAACGGGAGGGCAGCCAAGGGAAGCAATTGCTCTCCGTGACCCAAGTGTGAATGGAAAGGCGGCAGAAAAATCAGCCAGAAGCTGAGAAATGGAAAGAAGAGAAGAAGAAAAAAAAAAACAGAAAGCCAAGAGAAATGGTCGGTCACCTTTGGCTTTGTCCTGAACTGAATGGTGACTGTGTGTTGAGGGAAGGTATCTAGAGAGAAGAGGCTGGTTCTTTTAGTCCAAGTGTTTATATCGGAAAAGTTTCCATTTTCTTGCAAATTATAGAGGCTTTTTTGTAACACTCACATAGAGTGCTTTGTATGGAAAAGATAATAATTTTTTCGCTAGTATAGGTGTGATTGTTAGTATCATTGTGTTTGAAAGGAATTATGCCATTGTTGTTCCTGTTTACAAAGAAAAAAAAGCCGCTAAATGTTTCATATAATCGTTCTATCTTGATCACTTTTATCGTCGCTACTGTTGTCATCACCATCATTATCTTTGTCAGCATCGTCATCACCATCCTCGTCGTCGTCATCATCATCATCATCGTCATCACTATCACCATCATCATCTTCATCATCATCCTCATCATCATCATCACTAACACCATCATCTTTGTCATCATCATCATCATCATTGTCCTCATCAGCAGCAGCAGCAGCAGCAGCAGCAGCAGCAGCAGCATTTTCAAGCATTTGTCTCTTTTAGATACTTTTCTTTTACATAAGTTAGGATCATTTGTGGAAAGCTATAAACACATTATAATGCATTTCCTAAATACATTGCTCTGAGCTGATCCTTAGACTCTTCCATTATTCTATATTCCAGAAAATAAGTGATTTTTTTCTATCCGATTTTAAAAAGACACTCCATGTCCTTTTGTCTTTTTTTCTTTGCTTGTTTCGTGTTGTGTTGTTCGTTGATTTGTTCGTTTTTTTTCTTTCTTTTTTGTGGATAATGAAAGGGAAAAGGATTGTTTTATTATTTGCAAATGTACAGAACATAACAACAGCCTTTTTCCTTGTTTTACCTTTTTGTTTACCGAAACTTTTTTTTTACCCTTCTACATCTTTACTTCATACTATGCTGCAATACACTTCTACATCTTTACTTCATACCATGCTGCAATACACTTCAATATATATTTCTTTTCTTTTGTTTTAAACTTCTACATCTGTATGTTTACCGTAACCTTTGTTAGCCTAAAATTCAAGGTGGTCTTGCAAACATTGTTTGGATCAGCTTTGATAAGTTGTCCTGAAATTGGCTGCTTGCCTCAAACTGTTTGTCTTGCTAAATTGTTGTTGCACTTTCTCTTAGTTCTTAGTTCACAAGTTCATAGTGGACAACAAAGACATCTTATCCTCTATGACTTGCTGGAATATGAGGAATGTGACCTAGATTAAACTGTGCAATATATATGACTCAGTTAAGTCTAATAGGGAAAACAATAAACAAGAAAACAAATGTAACCACATACAACACTTTCCCCTTTTTTTCCCTGATTTTAACATTTTGTTACACTTTCAATAACAAACAAGAAAAAAAATGTCCACACATACAACACTTTCCCTTTTTATTTTTCCTGATTTTAACATTTTGTTACACTCTTTCAATTAAACTTGCTAGCAAAATTTGTTGACAGTGTAATATTCCCCATTATATCAAGCTTTAGATCAGCTCCACGTACACTGACAAATAATCCAGATCAATGACAACCCCTGAACAGTGTAAAGCCACCAGGCCTGTTAACTCAACTTGATGAATCACTCTGAAGAAGACCAAGTATGTAAGAAAACCTGACATGATGATATATAATCATTTTTCCTGAGAGGGCCTCTGTTGGTTATCTCCTGCAGACATCGAGTCAAAGTCTGAAAGGGAAATGAATTGCAGGTGATGATCTGTGCTTTTATGTCCGCGCTCTTCTTCTTCTGCGACTGGCTGAGTACATTGAAGAATGATTAATCATGGTATAGAGGCGGAGGGGGGGAGGAGGTGGTGGTGGTGGGAGAGGAGTTGAAAGAAAATAGAGTCAGAGAGACAAAGAGACAAAAGAAAAAGACAGAGAGTACAGCAAATAAGAAGTGTAGAGGTAGTGGTAGGATGAGAAAAAGTAGTTATAGTGATAGTTTTAATTCAATTCAGTTCAACTCATTTTATGATACTCTAATTACTTCGTGCTAGTAGTAGTAGTAGTAGTAGTAGTAGTAGTAGTAGTAGTAGTAGTAGTAGTAGTAGTAGTAGTAGTAGTAGTAGTAGTAGTAGTAGTAGTAGTAGTGACTGTTGTTGTTGTAGAAGTAGAAGTAGTAGTAGTTTTGTTGCTGTTGCTGTTATTTTATTATTATAAGTAGTAAAGCAGCAGCAGCAGCAGCAGCAGCAGTAGTAGTTAGTAGTAGTAGTAGTAGTAGTAGTAGTAGTTAGTAGTAGTAGTAGTAGTAGTAGTAGTAGTAGTAGTAGTAGTAGTGGTGGTAGTAGTAGTAGTAGTGGCAGCAGTAGTGGCAGCAGTAG
>CM060325.1:39790149-39795149 GCA_030674155.1 Stramonita haemastoma
ATAGATTGTTTAAAACAGATTTATCTATTGAACCATATTTTGACTGTATAAAAAACAAAAAGATTCGAGACTCTTTGATTCGTTTCAGGCTTGGTATATCTGACATCAATATTCATAAGCAACGTTTCACAAATGACCTCATCCCGAACCTGTCCTGTCCTATGTGTAAGTGTCGATTGGAAGATGAGGTACATTTTTTGTTTATGTGTAAAGCTACGGAGGATTTGAGACAGAAATATTTGTCATTTGTCAATGAGAAGAAATTTGGAAAGCAATCCTTGGGCATTTTAAGTGACACCGAACATTTATATAATGTTGCTAGATACATCTATCATGGTTTGAAACGCAGATGTACCATACAGTAAAAGCATTATATGGCTGCAGTTGTATAAAGACTATGGTTGATAATGTCAAATTAATATTTTTGATTGAAGACCTTAGCAGATACAATATTATGTTATGAAGAATTGGGTTGGTGGCCTCTTCCATTCATATACTGCCAGCGAGATCATAGTTATTGCAGTAGGCTATGTGATGTATGCCTAGATTTATGTCGTAATGGGTGTGTGTGGTGTGTTTGTGCATTTTTGTGTGTAGGGAAGGGGGGGGGGGGCGATTTTTGGTGCTTTGATAAGAGCTGTAGGCTTACGTCATTAAATCATTTCAGTCTTCAGTCTTCAGTCTTCAGTCTTCAGTCTCTCTCTCTCTTTCTCTCTGTCTGTCTGTCTGTCTGTCTGTCTGTCTGTCTGTCTGTCTGTCTGTCTGTCTCCGCACCTTAATAACACCGGTAGGCAAAATCTCCTCATTTGTGACCCTCGGATCTCTAGCCGAGGAACAAATAGAAAGCCAAAGAATTCCCTCCTTGAGAAATTATTTGTATAATTATTGCCTGATGCAGTAATGGTTAAGTGGCATAATTATTATGTTGTGCAGGCTGATACTAGTGCAACCTATGCCTCCTCAGGTCATAGAGGGAACATCCGTTTTTATTTGTATCACATTTTCAAGCCCTAGTTTTTATTTTGACGAAAAGCTGACGAGTTAATGATGTGTGCATAGGATGTTTCGCTTACGTCCATACGCACAGATCTCAATTTACGGTTTCATTTCAAAAGCAAAACAGAAGTGAAATCCAACTGGTATCAACTCCAGGGAATTTGTTTTGCCTCTAGGTTGGAGATCGGAGGTTCACAAAGGGTGAAGATTCTGCATATAAGACCTTTTTTTTGGCCCACCATAAAGACAGCTGCATTCTGACTTTGGGGATGATGTCTGAACATGACACTAATGGGCATGCAATCAATGTTTTTTTTAATTCGGTTATCTGGTCCTCCCGGCACGAAATAGCCCACTCTTCCAAAAGGCTGAACAGAGTTTGACGACTACACAGTATGCTCTGCATGCATTTGCACACACCTCAGTTTATTGTCTCATCCGAATGGCTTCGGGGGGGGGGGGGGGGGGGGCGGAGTGGGTACTGATGTTATTTCTAGAAAAAAAAATCTCCTCGAACGGCAACCTCAGTGGTGCTTCAAACCCCCGCTGTCAGATAACAAACTGAACGCTCTGACCACTAGGCTACCACCCCTCCCCCCTCCCAACTCTAAGGGATAAAGCCGCACAAATGAGCTCATCAGTGGAAGTTGTAGCCCGTACCAGTATCCTTTTATTTACTTCTTTATTTATCTATTTGTTACCACTTTGTGTCACAGCAGATTTCTCTGCGTGAAAGTTGGGTTGCTCTCCCTGGGGTGAGCGCGTCACCACAAGTGCAGCGCCACCATTATCATTGTTTTTTTCGTTTTCCTGTCTGCAATTGTATTTGTTTCCCTATCAGAGTGACTTTTTTCTACAGAATTTTGCCAGGGTCAACCCCCTTAATTGCCGTGGGTTCTTTTACGTGCGCTAAATAGTGATGGGTAACACACGGGACCTCGATTTATCGTCTCATCCGAAGGACTAGCGCCCAGACCACCATTCATGGTCTAATGGATGGGGGAAAAGTTTCGGGCCCAGGCGGGATTCGAAACACCGCAACTTTCCGACCCGGACTTTTCGCTTTCTAGGCAGGCGCGCTGCCTCTAGACCACCAATCCACACGGCAAACTTCTGAATTGCCGTTATAAATAACTACAGAGGGACGCTCAGACAGACGCTATAGCCGAGTGCTTAAGACCGTTCGACTTCAATCCCATTGGTCCATGAATCTGGAGATTCAAATCTCGGTGGTATTCGGTGACTGAATACAGGGTGAAGAGGTTTACGACCTTCCTGGTCAGCTTAATTGCAGATCTGCAGGTGCGGTGCCCTTTTTCCTTTCATATAATTATGTACATATGCAGAAGATCAAATATGCACGTTAAAGATCCTGTAAACCATGTCAGCGTTTAGTGGGTTACAGAAACACGAAAATATCCAACATACAGTTCTGAATCCGGAAAACGGCTAATATCAGGGTGGTTGAAAATGGCGGCACACGCAAAATCTCACCATTGGTGAACCTTGGGGTCTAACAGAGGAACAAAAAAATATGTATATACTGTCAGTTCATAAGTTTGCCGTTCTAAACTTTAGCCTTTACACTCCCCCCCCCCTCCCCCATACCTGTGCTACATTACCCAAAAATAATGGTCTGTTAGTGTTCTGAGTGATTTCCCAAAGGACACAAGTTTGGCAGACATACAGGCTCGTGTTACCAAGTTCAAGAGGCTTATCTGTTGATGTGTAGCACTGGGGCTCTTTTCGCCGTGATCAAATCAGTCTCACAGGGATCTCTCTCTCTCTGTCTCTCTCTTTGTCTCTGTCTCTCTCTGTCTCTCTCTGTCTCTCTCTGTCTCTCTCTGTCTCTCTCTGTCTCTCTGTCTCTCTGTCTCTCTGTCTCTCTGTCTCTCTCTCTCTCTCTCTCTCTCTCTCTCTCTCTCTCTCTCTCTATTTTTATCTATCTATCTATCTATCTATCTATCTATCTATCTATCTATCTATCTATCTATCTATCTATCTATCTATCTATCTATCTATCGATCGATCGATCGATCTATCTATCTATCTATCTGTCTGTCTGTCAATCTATCTATCTATCTATTTATCTCTCTCTATCTCTCTCTCTCTATCTCTCTCTCTCTCTATATATATATATATACATATATATATCTTTTCTCTCTATATATATATAAATCTCCCTCTCTATCCCTCTCTCTCTTTTTCTCTCTCTGTATATATGTATATATATATACCTATATATATATATATATATATATATATATATACATATATACATCTCTCTCTTTCTTTCCCTAGCTCTCTTTCTGTATATATATATATATATATATATATATATATATATATATATATATATATATATATACATATATATATATATATCTCACTTTCTCAGACTCTCTCTCTCTCACTCACTCACTGAATTGCCAGATACTGTTGCCTTTACTCCCAAGCATCCCTGTTTTTGCTCCTCCTCCCCTCTTAGCTAACTGATCCAAACCTCCCTGGAGATCTTATAATGCAAGAGACTGATAACAGCTGATAAGCAATCACCATTCATCACCAACCAATGAATTCTCTGAACTAGAGATTCGAAGCCTTCTGTCTCTCAGTTCTCTCTTTTCCTATAGGAAATCTTGAAGGGCAGTTACTGGTCGGAATATGCTTACATCAATTGATAACCAGAACAGTAACACAATTATGTAGCAAAACGAGGTAATAAGTGCTTGAGGAAATTGCTGCTGTCGAAATGGAAATGATATAATCAAGTGATGCTGTTTTACCAAAATTACTTGATATAATTATTACCAGCAACAACAAAGGGAGGAGGAAACATGAACAAATGAACAAAATTATTATGAAGTTGGAAAATTGTGGCTGACTATTTCTCTGGCTTTTATCTTCTTTCAGAATAAGAGCTCTTTGGCATACGTGCTAGTGTGTGTGTGGGCGTGGGAAGGTGAATGTGCAAGTGTGTGTGCATGTGTGCTGTGTGTGTGTGTGTGTGTTTAAAAAAAGGTGACCACCCATGGCTCATATGTGCATGCAAACACACACACACACACACACACACACACACACACACACACACACACACACAATATATATATATATATATATATATATATATATATATATATATATATATATATATATATATATATATATATATATATATATATATATACCCATACACACACACTTACTTTTATGTTCTTTAATTAACTTCGCATTTTACACTTGCTCTCTCCACCACCACCACCACCACCCCCTCATCCCCATCCTCATCCTCTCCCTCACATTTTCACCCCTTGACTGGTTTTGATGACCCAAACTTGGTTGTTTGCTTCACTGCACCCCGCTCAGCCAATCAGCGTCTATTCAACCTTCCAGCGCACACTCCCAGCATTCCGCTAGGCCTAGCTCTGCAATCTGTCTACACTTCCAGCTCTACGCTGTAAACGTAAACCAGTTTCTCCTAATCAAGCTTTCATTCCATTGGCTGCCGTTTCTGACCCAATGATCACAATTCAATTTCCTCCAATCAGGCATTCTTTTTATGATCTGTACTGGTTCCTTTTTTTGTTTTTTGGTTTGTTTTTTTTACTCTTCCATTCAAGCACAGTGTTGTGATGGTATAAGTGAATAATGTCATTTTGGAAAAAGAGACACTTGGAGTGAGGAGGGGTGGGGAGTCTAGTCTATAGTGCCCAGAGCCTTGAGGTTGTGATATCAGTGTAGGCTTCTAGCCACAACTGTGATGCCAGTTTGAGGGTGTCTTTTCCCCTGGAGTTAGCTTCAGTACTGACTCCTCTTCCTGCCCCAGATGTTCTTTGGATGAGACTTTAAACCCAGGTCTTTTTCTTTTACCTAGCACATGCAGATCATCTTGTGCATGCATTAAATCCTGCTCCACCTTTTGGAGGAGTAGGCCATTGTGTGCTTGTAGGAATGGATGATAAAATTTCTATAGAGATTTGCACACTGATGTTGTGTATAGA
>CM060325.1:39800149-39802649 GCA_030674155.1 Stramonita haemastoma
GTCACGTGTGCAACACATATTCAGCGCTCAAAAAGAACCCACAGTATTAAGGGAATTGTCCCTGGAAATATTCTGTAAAAAGCCACTCTGATAAGAAAACAAATACACTTTCAAATAGGAAAAAAATTATGGGTTGTGCTGCTCTTGTGACAACGAACTCTCCGCAGGTTGGGAGGAGGGGGGGGGGGGGGGGGTAGGTGAGGGGGCAGCCCCAAATTTTCAGAAGAACAATTCGTGGTGAATGAAAAAATATTCAGTTGAATTCCATTTTTTTAATTCAGTTCGCATGGGATTATTAAAGTGCTTTTGATCTGTTTACATTATGTTGTATTTAGTCATGCCTTCTACTTTTTTTTAAACCTGTTTTCTGTTAATCTTTCCCAATAAGCATTTTTACTAGTTTCTTTTATATTTTTAATTTTCTTTTTATTCTTTTTGGTGCTTGGTTTTCTTTTTTCAATCTTTTTATCTTACTTTTTTCTTTGTCCTTCTTACTCTTCATTACTTGATTTCCTAATTGATTTCTACCTGTTTTTTTCTCGTTTATTTTCGTTCTCTTTACTTTTTTCCTTTTTCCTCTTGACCTTGTTATAGTTTCTGTAATTCCTTTGTTCTGTGTTTTCTTTCTTCTTTAGTTTGAGTTTGAGCCTTTTGGCCATTGTTTTTAAATCATCTTTTGTCCTGTTTGTAATTTTTGTTTCTTTATTGTTTGTTTGTTTGTTTTTATCTTATCTCTCTCTTCACAGTTTATTTTTCTTTTTGTTTGGTCTGTTTCTATCTTTTAAAAAATGGGTTTCTCGCTTTTTTTTTCTTCTTACATTCTTTGCGTGTTCATTTCTTCAGCTTCGTTTTTTACTTTACTTTTTTTCGTTTTTTCCCATCTGTTTTTGTTTTTGTTTGTTGTGTTTTTCCCATTTCTGCGTTCTTTGTCATTTTTCTTTCATTTGAGTCATCAAGGCTTTCTTACTTTTTCTTTGTTCTTGGATTTGTTGTCTCTTTATTATTGTTCTTTGCTTTTCATGTGTATTTTTCCATTATTTTTTCTGTATTTTTTTTCCTTAATTATATTCACTTGTCTATGTTTCGTGCTCATTTCCAACCTGTTTTTTCCACCATTTTTTTCTGTTCTGTATTGGTATCAAAAGAAAGAGAGACAGACAGACAGACAGAAAAAGATAGAGACAGAGACAAAGAGATACACAGACAGACAGAGAGAGACAGAGGCAAATAGAGACAGAGAGAGACAGAGAGAATCAGAGAGAAAACAAAGACAGAGAAAGAGAGATACACACACAGAGGGAGAGAGAGACACAGATAGAGAGACAGAGATATAGAAAGGAAAAGAAAGAGAGAGGGAGAAGAGAGAGAGAGAGAGAGAGAGAGAGAGAGAGAGAGAGAGAGAGAGAGAGAGAGAGAGAGAGAGAGAAGAGAGGAGAGAGAGAAAGAGAGAGACAGGGAGAGAGAGAGAGAGAGAGAGAGAGAGAGAGAGAGAGAGAGACAGACAGACAGACAGACAGACAGACAGACAGACAGACAGAACGACAGACAGATAGACAGAGAGAAAGAACAAGAAAGAGACAGACAGACAGACAGAACAAGAAAGAGACAGGCAGACAGAGACAGGCAGACAGAGAGAACAAGAGAGAGAGAAAGAGAGAGAGAAAAAAAGAAAGAGACCGACAGACAGACAGAGACAGGGACAGACATAGACAGACAGACAGACAGACAGACAGACAGACAGACAGACAGAGAAACAAGGTGCAGATTGATTCTTTAGGGCGATGTGGGCACTGGAAGAAGGAGTACAGCCTGAAGCGTGAAGAGCAGCTGAAGAGAAGGAACGTTTACCACGGGCACACTCTCCCTGTGACAACCAGAGGCAAAGTTCAGACAGTGATGGACACAGAGAGAGAGAGAGAGAGAGAGAGAGAGAGAGAGAGAGAGAGGGGGGGTAGATAGAGAGTGAAGAGAGAGGAGAGAGAGGGGGGGGAGAGAGAGAGGGAGAGAGAGATAGAGAGGGGAGAGAGAGAGAGAGAGAGAGAGAGAGAGAGAGAGAGAGAGAGAGGAAGAGAGAGAGAGAGAGAGGAAGAGAGAGAGAGAGAGGAAGAGAGAGAGAGAGGAAGAGAGAGAGAGAAAGAGAGAGAGAGAGAGTGTGTGTGTGTATTGATGGAGGGATGGAGAGAGTAGAGACATTTCACCTCCTTGACCCTTGCCCAGCCGTTGTGGTGCAGCTATCAGAATGGACATTTTGCTTGATTAGGTAGAAAGCTAAATGGATTAAAATGAACTGACTCCCTTGCAAAATTTGTCAATCATCAGAACTGGCAGTTCTCCAGAGAGGGGAAAAGTTAAAGTTGAGTTTGAATTTTGAGAGCAGGGAAAGGGATTCAATTTTAAGACAGAATTCTGGGTAAAGGGAGACTTTTCATGTAGAACTGTTGGATTTATATACAGGGGGTTTGTGCGTCAAAGGAAGAAGGGGCGGGGGGATATTTTGGTA
>CM060325.1:39810149-39817649 GCA_030674155.1 Stramonita haemastoma
TGGTTGATTGGTTTGCTGGCTAGCTGGTTGGTTTATTCTTTTGTTCATTGGCTGGAAGGTTTGGCTGGTTCGCTGGCTTGTTGGCTGCTTGGCTGGTTGATTGATTGATTGATTGGTTGTTGTTCGGTTGTTGGTTGGTTGGCTGGTTGGCGGAACGTTCGTTCGTTCTTTCATTCTTTGGCTGGCTGGTTGTCTGGCTGGCTAACTGGCTGATGATACATTGGGTGGGTGGTTAGGCGGATGTTTAGCTGGTTGGCTGGTTGGCTAATTGGTGGGTTGGCTGGTTGGTCGGTTGGTGGGTGGTTTGGCTGGCTGGCTGGCTGGTCGGTTTGATGGCTGACTGGTTGGCTGGTTGGTTGGTTGCTTGATTTTCTGGGTGTTTGATTGCTTGATTCATTATTTTTTTAAATCATTCCATACCCTTTGGTGACTTTTGTAATTTTGTAAGTGTGTACTCTGGAATACTTTACTGTTTGATAAAAATACGAAATCAACCAAGTAAGATGAATACAAAAACAATTTGTTCAGGCTAGTGGTTGGTAACTCCACCTCACATCTAAACACACAAGTCAGTTTCTTCGTTATTACCAGCGTCTTTACATTGCTGATTACAAAGCACACACACGCACACACACACACACGCACACACACACGCACGCACACGCACACACACGCACGCACACTACACACACACTCTACAAACACAGACATACGCGCACACACTCTACACACACATACACACATACTAGACACACTACACACTATACACACTACACACACACGCACACACACACGCGCGCACGCACGCACGCACCCTACATACACACATACACACTCAGACACACTACACATACACTACACACTACACACTACACACACTACACACTACACACACTATACACACACTACACACTACACACTACACACACACTACACACTACACACTACACACACACTACACACTACAAACACAGTACACACTACACACTACACACTACACACACACACACACACACACACACACACACACACACACACACACACACACACACAACGGTCATAGATCAAGCCAAGCACGCACAGGGATTGGAAACTTGCTCTCTTTTCTTCCTATCAGATCAGTCAAGCGAGGCCCTGGACTGTGGCCATTACTCCTGTAAACAGGACATTTCTATGGTCAGTCACAACCATGCAGGCACGTGGGCGAGGAACATTGTCCGGGACTGCTGAGGAAGTCAATAACTCAAAGGGCCCAAATGAGCACCAGAGAAGAAAGTAACTGTGTTTGAATATGAAATTTACTCTTCTTTCTTTCTTTCTTTCTGTTATTTTTGCAGGTTTTTTTTTTTTTTTTGGTTTCCCTGCAAGAGCTCCAAGGCTCACTAACGATAAGATTTTAAGTATGCGATCAGTTTTTTTTGTCTACCTTGAAGGTAGCTGCATTCCAACTTCGGGAATATTTGTTTACTTTTTATTTTGAATTGAATGTGTTATGAGATATTTGGGGGACGGGATAGTTTAGTGGTCAGAGCGCTCGCTTTCCCCCAGCCAATGTTAAGCAGCGATGAGCGTGGTTACTAGTTGGACGGGTGACTGTTTGCGCACTTTGGCTTCAGTACAGTTCCCCAGTTCACACAGCTGTAAATGGGTACCTGCCCTCTTTAGGGTCAGGGTAGGTAAAGCAGTGAGGGAGAGGACATGGGCGTTGCCCTGATGCCGGCCCATAGAGAAGCTGATGTCTCTGACGCCCCGCTCCCCTACGACCACATAGGTTATGGGACACCTTTACCTTCTTTACCTTTACCTGTTACCCTGTAACAGAATTTTGCCAGGGTCAACCCCTTTGTTGCCGTGGGTTCTTTTACGTGCGCTAAATAGTGATGTGTAACACACGAGACCTCGGTTTATCGTCTCATCCGAAAGACTAGCGCCCAGACCACCACTCAGGGTCTGATGAATGGGGAAAAAGTTTTGGGCCCAAACGGGATACAAACTACCGCACACTCCGACCCGGGCATTTTGCTTTCTAGGCAAGGCGCGTTACCACCTAGACCACCGACCCACCACAAAAAAAGACACAAGAACCAGTTCTTCTCTCAGGGGAAGCAAAGTCAACGACAGCGTGTTCCAGAATGAACACAGTAGGAAAGGGCACGAAAGTCTCTATGAAACACCAGATAAGATGACTATATGTCCAGATGTCATTTATATTGCTATACACATAAGCAACACGGACACTGCCAGTGGATTTAAAGAGAGAGGAATATCTTGGATCTGATGTGTAGTTATACTATACTCAACATTAGACACGTTGATGATGTTACTCATTGACAGTTAAACCCGATCAATGAGCATTAGTTTAGTTCTTGTAAACATAATTATATTATATGCACATTTTAATCAAAGAAAAACTTACAATGGAATAGCCACATCCCATTGTTCAATGGTGCACCCAAGAGTTTGACAGAAAACTGTTAATGAAGGAGGAACAAAGAGTTACAAAAAATAGTTGACGGACAACAGACAACATTGCTAAATCAAGCAAACTAGTTGAATACTTTCAAAATCGCTTGAAAAGAATTTTCAGTAAAGTTAAGCAAGAAGAACAAGAACAAGAACAACAAGAACAACAATAATAATGATAACACAAACAAAAAGAAGAACAACAAAAACAAGAACAACAAGAACAACAATAATAATGATAACACAAACAAAAAGAACAAGAAAAACACAGCAAGGAAATCAAAGCATTTGTATAACGAAGAAGAGTAGAAACAGAAGAAAAAACAAAGGGAACAATAGAAAAAAAAGGAAATCATCTCTCAGAAAGACATAAAACTCCGATTTATTCACGTCAGTTTCCTAATTCCAGCTCACGGCCAAACACAAGTCAATCCTCTGATTGTTGCCGGCTTCCTACATTGCTGATTACAGCCACACACATGCCGGCCATAGATCAAACAAAGTGCAGGGAAGACTTTGAAAACTGCTCTCTTTTCCTCTTTGATCAGTGAAGCAAAGAACCTGACCTTGACATCACCTCTTCCCCTGCACCCATCTCTGTCAACATCAATGGATGACAGAAGCAGGAACAAGGAACTGTCATCAAGGCATCTAATGAGATTAAAGCCAATTGGCTGGAATGGGCGCTGCACGGGGAAGTAATTATGCAAACAAACAAAAAAGAGTTGCTGTCCCTTTCAATTTAGGACGATTCTGCTATGCAGAAATAGATATACCGTGAATAAGACATGGAACAGGCCAGGTGGGTTTTTTAAAGAAAATTTGTTTCTGTGTTTCTTTAATTAAAATAGAAGAACGATTTGCTCTACTAGAAGACAGTTTGATTAAAAAATAATCATGCCACTAACCGAAAAAGCCTCTATCTACCTCCTTCCTTTCAGAACTAACAGATGACCTTAAGTACATTCTGAAGTACGAACCAGTAGTACGGTGAAACCGAAAAGACAGGCATTAGTAGAAAACCAGTGACATGCATTTCTTATGCAAATTAGTAAATACAGAAATGCATTGATTTGTCCTTATGACTTTCACAATGTCATGAAGTCTCAGATTCAAAACACCATGTGGCAGCAAGTATATGCTACGAAACAGCACTAATTACATTTTCTGTTATTAAGAATGGCATAAATCTGTCAGCATTACAAGAATTTTGTTCATGGGGAATGGAGAGGCTGAATAAGTTCATATTCATTTTTGTATGTTTCCTAGTTTTGATTAACACATACATAGATAGATAGATAAATAAACAGATGTTTGCAAAACAAAGACATGAGTTCATCGTTTTCCTGTTTGTGTGCTGTCTTTTTGTTCCTCGGCTAGAGTATCAAAGCTCACCAAAGGTCAGATTTTGTGTATGTAACCTTTTTAACCCACCATTATGATAGCTGCATTCCGACTTACCGTATGTATGCTGGGTATGTTTGTGTTTCTACCCAACCTAGCAAATGCTGACATGAATTACAAGATCTTTAACGTGCATTTTTGATCTTCTGCACGTGTGCATACACGCAGGGAAGTAAAGCACTGGCAGGTCTGAACTTGAAAATGACCTGGGTGATCATAAAAATTCCGACTCTTAATTCACGAGACACCACCGAGATTTGAACCCACTATTTTATAGACCCATGGGGTTGAAGTCCAACGGTCTTTTTAGCCACTTGACTTTGATGTCCGTCAATTGTGTTTGAGAACTGGGTTCCACCTGAAATGTTGACCAACAGGAAAGGAGATGCAACACACAAAAATGCAAATTAATGTTAGATTTATAATGATGATGATGATAATAATGATAATAATAATAATAATAATAATAATAATAATAATAATAATATTAATAATATTAATAATAATAAAAATGGATGCTTATATAGCGCAAATTCCCAAAAACATGGGCTCACTGCGCTGTACAATCAAATCAATTTAAATAGGTTACATATGAACGTGAAAAATTTCGACTAGCACAAAAAATAAGGGGGAAAAAATGCAGATTTATGAACAGGATACAGTAAACGCCAACCCCGTGGACGGCTAGACGGCAAGCACTTTATCCAGAAACTGTACACTCTTTATTCTTCTTTCAATTTCTTAATACCGTCTATCGCCTTTATTGTTATCGCTCTGAAATGAACGGCGGGAAAGAAGGTCAGGAATAATAAACAGACGCCTGGATGGAGGACATAAACTTTCTTCAGACCATTCAAGACATGGGGCAAGCCGAAACAGTAAAACTGACACAGAACAAATAAACTGTGATTTATTCGTTTCTTTATTTGATCACTTATTTTGTTTATTGTTTTATTCGTTCATTTATTCGTGTATTTACGTTTCAAGGAAAGTTAAAATAATGGCAAAGTCTAAGAGCTAGATTTTGAGCATTGTAGGCATTTGCTTTATAGATTTCTGCGGACGCTGATTGAATGAGCAACACGCAATGAAGTGACAGGTCCATCACAGCAAGCCAGGCCAGGGCTGGTGGAACTGGAAATGCAAAGAAGAAAATTAACAAAGCACGTAAACGTAGATGTCAAAATACGAAAAGAGAACAAATATAGTCAGAAAAATAAGGAGGAAAAGTAGCAGAAAAAACGAAAGAGTTTGAAGGAGAATTTGACGAAGAATTTGAAGAAGAAGAATTGCAAGGAAGAAAAAGAAGATGACGAAGAAGAAGAAGAAGAAGAAGAAGAAGAAGAAGAAGAACAAGAACAAGAACAAGAACAAGAACAAGAAGAACAAGAAGAATTGTGAGGAAGACAAAATTGCGAAGATAAATTGCAAAAAAAGAAGAATTGCAAAGAATAAATCCAAAGAAGATGGACAACAACAATAACAACAACAAGAAACAGGAGCCAAAGAAACGGCTAGCAATGGTTTATTCACGTCAGTTTTCTAATTTCACCTCACAGCCAAACACAGATCGATTTTCTAATTGTTAGCAGCGTTCTACGTTGCTAATTACAACCACACACACGAGGGTCATAGATCAAGTAAAGCACTCGCGTGAATTGCAAACTGTTGCCTTGTCTTAAGTGACAACTAGAGCAAACAAATGACCATGGCATTAACTCATGTTAAGAGACAGTTCAGTGGTCAATGAGGAACAGTTAGGGCAGGCTTAATGAATGAATGTCAGCAAGAATGCCAAAGGGGTCAATAGCCACTGGGTTTAAATGAGAACTGTAAGAGAAAAGTAAGCATACCAAAAAAAAGTAAGAGTTCCTGTCCTGTTCTTGTCATCCTTGATTCCATTAGTGAAAAATTCTAAGAGTTGGCACAGTGGTGACATTTTTGATTGTATGTTTCTTTTAAGTAGAAAAGGGGAAACAAAGCAAAAAGCTATTCTGTGTTATAATTTTCTGTTTCTCTAAGACACTAGAATAAATACAATCCTAATCCAATACCACAATCCACAGATATTCTTGGACATTGTCTAACGTAGAATACTAAATACATTAAAATGAACTGTTTTGTCATATAACAGGGAAAAAAACTCAACTCAATATTGTGTCAGACTTTGTTGTTATCGAATGCTAACAAAGCAACTATTTTCGAAATGAAACAAAAATTATAAGAAATTAAAAAAACAAGCTTATACAGGGGGGAGGGGGAGGGGCGGGTCGGTTTTGTTTTTTTCGTTCCTCAGCTAGAGTTCCAATGTTGACCAATTGTGAGATTTTATGTATGTGACCGTGTTTGCCAATCATTAAGGTAGCAGCACTCCGACTTTGGGCACATACAGGTTAATAATATCACACAAAAAAGAGAAAAAAAAGCTGTCACACAGCTAGATAGCAATAGTGTTTTTACATCATCCTTTTTATTCCACCTGGTAGAAGGAGCCTATAAACAAAGGTCCCTGTGGGAATGCACACAGAACATCAATCTTACTCATTAAGTCCTGCTTGGCCCTTCAGAAGAATTGTTCATTGTGTGTCAGTGTAAATGAAAAACAAAATCATTTTCAAATTTGCATGCAAATGGGGTAAAAGGTAAAGGTGTCACATAACCGTTGTGGTCGTAGGGGGGCGAGGCGTCAAAGACCTCAGCCTTTCTAGGGGCCAGCATGTTGAGGGTGGTGCCCATCTCCTCACCCTCGCTGCTTTACCTTCCCTGACCCTAAAGAGGGCATGTACCCATTTACAGCTGGGTGAACTAGTGGAACTGTACTGTAGCCAAGGCGCGCAAACGGTCACCCATCCAATTGGCAACCACGCTCGACGCTGCTTAACCTTGGCTGGGGGAAAGCGAGCCCTCTGACCACTGAGCTATCACGGGGTACTCATTGTAAAAAAATGAACGTGGGTAGTTATTTCATCCTCGAAATAAAAGAATGAATAAATAAATAAAATAAACAAACAGATTCATATCCAAACACAAATCCATACCGTAATTGTTAATAGTTTCCTACATTGCTGATTACAACTAATTACACGAAGGTCATCGAACAAATGAAGCACGCACAGAAATGAGAAATGTCTGCTGTACTCTCAGATCACTGAAGCAAAGCCCATAATCATGGCATTAACTCTTTCCAGCCCACAAGTCTATCGACAATCAGGGCCGGCAAAAAGAAGCATCGGCAAGAATACTAATGATTCAAAATGTCAGCATGCTTCCATGATTAGGATATAAGGATTCCTGTCTTTTCCACCTTGCATTGTAAAGGAGTCTATTTACAGTGACTCAGAGCAAAGACAGAGAGGAATTATATCGTGACTTTGTTTTTAACAGAGAAACAAACACCATAATCTGACAAACAACCGTTTCTTTACACAAATGTCCACTGTGTTTAGCTTGCAATCTGACAAACCAGGTTCAAGTCATCGTCGAGGCATCAGTTTGAAGGGACATTTTTCCCCTTGAGTTAGCATCACTACTGACTACACTCCCATGAAAGTCCTTTGGATGACACTGTCAATGGAAGTCATATGTTCAAGTTCAAGCAGAAGATCCTGTGCATGCATATCAGGACAGTGGGAC
>CM060325.1:39825149-39830149 GCA_030674155.1 Stramonita haemastoma
TGTTAGTATATATTAGTGAATCTGTAACATTCAAACGTCTCCCTGACCTAGAACGTCATGAAGTAGAATCTATCTGGATTGAAGTTTCAGTGAAAGGTACACGGCCTGTTGTAATAGGGTTTCTTTACAGGAATCCAACAGAAAGAACAAATTGGATAGACAAATTTGACTCCATGATGAATGAAGTCCTACTTGAATGTCAGGAACTAATCTTACTGGGGGACTTCAATATTGACCTTACTAAAGTACATAATCAATGGACCCAAGTTACGAATTCCTTCAATCTTCACCAATTAGTTAAATCTCCACGAGAGTCACATCAAATTCAAGCACACTAATTGACCATATCTATGTATCAAACCCCGAAAACATCATAGAAACATGTGTCCCTGTCTATAACTGCAGCGACCACTACCCAGTCTGTGCCACTTGGTCAAAAAAAGGAACAAAAATTCCCAAACCTGGCCATAAAACTATAACCTATCGTTCTTTTGCAAAGTTTAATGAACAACATTTTCTCCTAGAACTATGTAACTCCACGCTGTCGGAAACATTCAACATTGCTGATCCAGACTTAGCTATTGAGTTCTGGTTAAAGACATTCACTGAAATCTATAACAAACATGCCCCACTAAAAACCATTAGGATCAAACACGTCCCCAAACCACCTTGGCTCACAAAGGAACTAGAGGAAGCATGTTATCTAAGAGATTTTCTAAAAGAACACAAATATTATGAGGAGTCCAAAAAATTAAGAAACGCCATAATCTCACAAAAACGGCGTGAAAAAAAGAAATATTTTCAAGACTTACTATCTTCCAAACAAAATTCAAAGACTGTATGGCGAGCAATAAATCAAATAACAAACAATCAATCATCTTCCAAATCAAATATAATCAAAGACATCTCTGCTGAAAAACTTAACAACCACTTCATCAATGTTTCTTCTAACGTAATTAGCAATGATAACTCAGAATCCAATGACCTCAATAAATTAAAACAATACTGCCAAGAAAAGCATATACCTTCAAAACTTCACTTACCATTCATGTCTGTTTCAGAGGTCTATAACTATCTGACTCACCTCAAACAATCCAGAACGCGTGGTCTTGATGGAATAGACAGCAAAATATTAAAATTATCAGCTCCAGTTATCACAGACACCCTAACATATATATACAACCTATGCCTTGATAAGAACTATTTCCCCAACGCCTTCAAATGTGCTAAAGTGATCCCCATCTACAAGTCAGGTGATACTTCAGATCCTTCAAACTATAGACCAATCTCTATTATACCTATCCTTTCAAAACCCCTGGAAAAACATATGAATAAACACTTAGTCCATCATATAGAAACCAATAACTTACTCCATCCTAATCAGTCTGGATTTAGACAAAAGCACTCGTGCCATACAGCACTAACCAGTCTTGTTGACAACTGGCTATCAAACATTAATGATAATAAATTTTGTGGAGTATTATTTGTTGATTTCAAAAAAGCATTTGATACAATTGACCACAAACTTCTCCTTAAAAAGCTAGAACTGTATAACATTTCAACAAAAACCATACGGCTACTACATTCCTATCTTACAAACAGGCAACAGTGTGTCTCAATAGCTACATCAACATCCAAACTAAAAACCATTCATTATGGAATACCACAGGGATCCATATTGGGACCAATTCTCTTTTCATTATACATAAATGACCTCCCTTTACATATCCATTCCAAATGTGAACTATTTGCTGACGACACAACCATACATACGAGCCATAACAACATTGACTATCTTGCAACCATATTACAAAAAGCACTGACGAACTTGTCAAATGGACAGAACAAAACCACATGTCAATTCATCCCCAAAAAACAAAATGCATGCTTATCACCACCAGACAAAAGCGACAAAATTTATCACATAAACTGTTTAAAATCTACATAAAAAATGAAGCAATTGAACAAACCTCTCACCACAAAGTACTAGGAGTAACAATTGATGAAAATCTCAGCTGGTTCTACCACATATCTCATCTATGCAAATACTTGTCCCAAAAAGTTTACCAGTTGACTAAAATTAAACACTTTCTTGACTTCAACTCAAGGAAACTGTTCTTTCAAGCTTATATACAATCCTCAATAGACTATGCAGCAACCCTGTGGGATTCTGCCAGTGCAAATACCATGAAACCGTTACTTAGCCTGTATAAACGTGGTCTTAAACTGGTCCTTTTGAAAAAAACAACCTTGCAAGAAGTGGACTATAATCAGTTGAATATTCTTCCCCTACACCAACGACTAAAATATAACAAAGGCATTATGATGTTTAAGATAATGACAGGAAATGTCCCCACACCCTTAAAAGATAATTTCCCAATAAATCATTCCAGAAATATGGAAAAGCCAAGAGTCCCAATCCCAAGAATAGACTTGTTCAAATCTAGTTTACTATACTCAGGTCCTACCCTGTGGAACTCCCTTCCTGATTCAATTAAACAGCACCAATCATTAACAACCTTCAAAAATCACCTCCTAAACCACTTAAAACATCAAAAATGACAAACCACACTCCCCCCTCTCCCCCCCTCTGTGTGTGTTAGTGTGTGTGTGTGTGTGTGTGTGTGTGTGTGTGTGTGTGTGTGTGTGTGTGTGTGTGTGTGTTGTGTGTGTGTGTGTGTGTGGTGCGTTTTAAATGTTTCACATGTATCTTACCATTGTATCATTGTAGCTGATTTTTAAGACTGAGTTTCACTATCCCACTTGTTATATAACAAAGATATTTAACATCCTTATCAGTAGCCTACACTTACAATCTCTCTCTCTCTCTCTCTCTCTCTCTCTCTCTCTCTCTCTCTCTCTCTCTCTCTCTCTCTCTCTCTCTCTCTCTCTCTCTCTCTCTCTCTCTCTCCTCCCCCCCCCCGAATGTCTCACTTATTACCATCCATTTTTAGTCATATTTTGTACTTCCTTTTTGATAATCATGTGTGACGAATGTAATCGATTTTATGTAAAATTTTAATTAATGATCGTTAAAAAAAAAATAATTTTAAAAAACCCTGAATAACTTTGTCCATTATCACATATATAATTAAAAACATAAATTTTATGATGTAATCATAAGATTGATATGATATTAGGGTTTATATATTTTTAAATATGTGCCTGACAGCGGAGAGAGTATTCGTGTATTCTTTATGATTTTATTCAGAATTCAAGGCATATATTTTCCTTAGAATGCAGTTTATTGATGAAATGTGTCAGAACCGGTGAAAATGTGTGTGTGTGTGTGTGTGTGTGTGTGTGTGTGTGTGTGTGTGTGTGTGTGTGTGTGTGTGTGTGTGTGTGCGTGCGTGTGTGTGTGTGTGCGTGCGTGCGTGTGTGTGTGAGAGTGTGTGTATGTGCGTGTGTGTGTGTGTGTGTGTGTGTGTGTGTGTGTGTGTGTGTGTGTGTGTGTGTGTGTGTGTGCGAGCGTGCGTGTGTGTATTGTGTGTGTGTGAGTGTGTGTGTGTGTATGTATGTGTGTGTGTGTGTGTGTGTGTGTGTGTGTGTGTGTGTCAGTGTGTGTGTATGAGTGTGTTTGTGTGTGCATGTGTATGTGTGTGTTTGTGTGTGTGTGTGTTTGTGTGTGTGTGTGTATGTGTGTGTGTGTGTGTGAGTATATGTTTGTGTGTATATGTGTGTGTGAGAGTGTGCTTGTGTGTCTGTGTGTCTGTGTGTGTGTGTGTGAGTGTGTGAGTGTGTGAGTGTGAGTGTATATTTGTGTGTGTATGTGTGGTGAGAGTGTGTTGTGAGTCTATGTATGTGTCTGTGTGTGTGTCTGTGTGTGTGTCTGTGCGTGAGTGAGTGTGAGTGTGTGTAAAACATTATCGGATTGAAAAAAAAATGATATGCCTATTTCTTTTAAACATCTAGGATGTTTTATGTTGTTGTTGTTGTTGTTGTTTTTATTGTTTTGTTTTTTTTTTGTTTTTTTGTTGTTGTTTTTTTGTCTTTTTTAATGATAATTCTATTGGTAGTATGACTCCCCCCCCCCCCTCCAATAAGGATGCTAGTTTAAAAAAAAAAATCCCCTTCTTTCCAAATGTATGATTTATATTACATGTACAATTTTTGTTAGATAGTGGTGGATTGATGTTTTCGGTTGTCTAATTCATTTTGTTCTCTTGTTTGCTCCTTATCTACTAACGCTTTTCTTTTTTTTTCCATTATCAAAAATTTTTTTATTGTGACTTCTGATTTTTGTCTTCTGAAAGAGTGCATTTTAATACCTTATCATATATAGTGTCCTTTATTCTTGTGTGTTGTTTGGTACTGCGTAAAGTCTTATTGTTTAGTATATTTTCAACTTGATGTATCCCTGAAAAGGGCGGGGACTGGATGTAAAAAAGCACACGAGTGCTTATCTATTATCCTCGAATAAAAGACTTTGCCTTGCCTTGCCTTGCCTTGCCTTGCCTTGCCTTGCCTCTCTCTCTCCTCTCTCTCTCTCCTCTCTCTCTCTCTCTCTCTCTCTCTCTCTCTCTCTCTCTCTCTCTCTCTCTCTCTCCTCTCTCTCTCTCTCTCTCTCTCTCTCTCTCTCTCTCTCTCTCTCTCACACACACACACACACACATTTTGGGATGAGACTGTAGACTGATGTCCATGTATGAATAAACACAAAACATCATGTGCACATTTAAAACCTGTTTCGCTTTTCAGAAGAGTAGGCCATATTTGCCAGTAGGAACGGATGACAAAACATATAAAGTAGGCATGGAGATGGGAACTGAATGTAAAAAAAGCTTGTGAGTGTTTAATCCATTACCCTTGAAATAAAAAAAAAAATCAGACATACACACACATGCCCGCATGCACACACACCCAAACACAAACACACACACACACACACACATGCCCGCATACACACACAAACACACACACACACACATGCCCACATCCACAGACACACACACACATGCACGCACGCACACACACACACACATACAGACACACACACA
>CM060325.1:39835149-39840149 GCA_030674155.1 Stramonita haemastoma
GGATGCTATTTATACTGACATCCCCCTCCCTCGCCCCCCACATCTTCATGGGGGATGAATCTCTGATAAATTACTTTCTTTTTTTATTCATATTGGATAAATAAAGCACCTGGCATGTCAGGCCCAGCGCATACGACTTTTTTTTTAAGTCTTTCTGTGGTAAAAAAAAAGAAGAAGAAAAGGCAGGAGAAAGAACCAAGAAGGTAGAAAAGAGACAAAGAAGTAACAGGAAGAAAAGGAACAAGGCAGAAACAAAGAGAGGGATAGAAAAGAGGGACGAAGAAGAAGCTGTAAGGGGTATAGTAGACCAGTTCATAAAGCTACTGGAAAATACACAATGTGCGTGGGTCAGCAGTGAAAGCCGGGGGATGTAAAAAAAAAAAAAAAAAAAAAAAAAAAACCACCAAGGACACGCACTGGCACATTGCACGAAAAATGTGTTCCACCCGAAGTTTCCACGAGGTACCCGGATTGTATCCCAGCATCGCTTCATTCGTGTCGCTGCAGTGAGTGAGCTCAGATTTCGAACAACAATGGCTGCTGTTTGAAACATGAGAGAGGGACAGAGAAAATGAAACCGAACATTAGCCAGGAGGGCTTGAATATTGAAGTGAACGTACGAGGAAGTAAGTATGTAAGTAGTAATGCTATCTATCGTTTAATTTGTTCTGCTGTGGGTTTTTTGTTAATTTATCTTTTAAAAGGTAGCTTGAATTTTGGGTGTGTGGTACACGTTTTCTGCTGGCCCCTGTGTAGGTCTGGTTGAGCTGAAGTCCTAAAAACTATCCTAGTCACTGTGTGTGGATACTGAAGGATTAGTATCACGTTTCTTACGGGGTTTCTTTTTTCTGGAGACATTTGAAAAAAAAAGAATATGATTGTACCCTTAGGGCAAAATAGTATATGAGTCAGTGACCGATGCTATAGCTTAGTGGTTAAGACCTACGACTAAAATCCCAAGAAATAGTGGGTTCGAATCTCGGTGGTGTCTGGTGAATTAAGGGTGAAGATAATTACAATCACCGGAGTCAACTCCAGATGTAGACCTGTCAGTGTCTTGATTTCCTTCGTCTAAATACACATGCAGATGATCAGATATGCACATTTAAAATCCTGTAATTGATGTCAGCATTTTGTGGGTTACGGAAACTAACATACTTAGCATACATCCGCGAAGTAGAAATTCGGCGACTTTCATGTTTGGCGAAAACGGTCCCATACGCAATTGTTGGTGAACTTCTGAGCTCTCTACGAGGAAAGAAAAAAAACTATAGGCCTAAATTGGTTAGGGTCGAACTGAATCCATTAATTTTAGGAAAAAGGAATGGAAGGGGTGCGGGGGGGGGGGGGGGGGGGGGCTGCGCTATCTTTTTTGTTTTGTTTTTGGTTTTGTTCTGCTTTTAAAATTTAAAAAAAGTTCGCGGCTTTGATTTGTTACTATTCGGCACCCAACGCGATAGTAATTCCATACATTATTGACATTATCATCATTGTTATGATATTATTATCATTGTCATCATCATCATATCACCACATTTATCATATGAGTTGCGTTAAAGTTTGTTTCTTTGGGTCCTGAACTAAATCTCTGAGGTTCATACCAAGGTGAGATTTTGTGTATGCGGTCGTTTTTAGCCATCGTTGAGGTAGCCGTAATCCAACTTCAGGGATGGTGTCTGAACACGTCACCCGAGTGCAAGCATGTCAAATGCTGTCAACCGCTCCTTCTTAAACAAGCCACCAGCGAGCATCCTTTATTTCTTTAAAAGAAATTTGTCATCTGTTCGGATCGGGATGCTATGGACTACTCTTCCAAAACGCGGAACGGGTTTTAACGTGTGCGCAAGATGTTTTTTCGTGCACCGGCAAACAGGGGCTACAGTTCATAGTTTTATCTGAAGGACTTTAGCGGGATTTGAGTCAGTACTTATGTTGAGGCTAGAAGAGTAAAATTTCCCTTGAGTGTCTTGGTGAGGCAATGTTTATATCGTTATATTATTACTTTGGTTGTTTCAGTAAGTGTGATGGTGGTGGTGGTGGTGGTGGTGGTGGTGGTGGTGGTGGTGGTGGTGGTGGTGGTGGTACGGGTAACTAGCAGTAGTAGTCATAGAGAGGGGGGGGGGGACGGGACAGCCTAGTGGTCAGAACCCTTCGCTCGCAATTTGACGACCCCGAGTTCGATTTTCGTTCGAAGAGATTTTTTCCCCTGGAGTTAACATCAGTGCTGACTCCACTCTCCCCAAAAGTCATTCGGATGAGACTATAAACCGAGGCCCCCGTGTGCGAACGCACGCAGAACATTTTGCGCACACGTTAAATCCTGTTCCGCTTTTCGTAAGAGTAGACCATTGTGTGCCGGTGGGAACAGATGACAAAATTTACAAGATTACACTCACATGGGGACTGCACGTAAAAAAGCACATGAGTGCTTATTTTATTATCCTCGATATAAATGAATGAATAAAATAAATTAATTAAATAAATTAAAATGAATAATCCGTTGTAATGATAGTTGTCGCCATCCATTGTTGTCGCGTAACTATAATGTGTGTTCTGGAAATGATATTTTGTTTGCTTCTTTTTTTTTTATTCAATTCTTCGGACAAGGCCTCTTAAAGTAAAACAGAGATCGGCTATAAAGAGAACTAGGATCGGGAGACTCCTGGAAATTGTTTTGAAAAGAAAGACTGAGAGGAGAGATGCGCTAAAAAATAAAAGAAAAGTTTAGCAATTGAGTTGGCTCCGTCAGTGTTTCATGATCAATATTATTTAATTATTATTTGGAGATCATCACGAGAATAATTTGTCTGTTGCAGAAAAAGTAAAAGTTCATATTACGTATTACAACAAGAAGTTTGTCGCGATAATGATTTGTCTGTAGCATATCAAAGTTCATACGTATTACAGCAAGAATTTCTTCGCGATAATAAATTCTGTTTCATATTTAAAAAAAATTATTACTTATTACAAGAAGTAGTTCGCCGCGATGAAGATTTGCTTGCATCATAGTCATAAAAAACCATATATATTGTTACAAGAAGAAGTTTGTTGCGATATTGATCTATCCGTCGTTTACATATTAAAGTTTATACGTATTAAAATCGGATCATTTAGTTGTTGTTGTTGTTGTTTTTCAAGAAAAAGAGAATGAAGTAAGGTTTTGCAGTCTTGTGTTTTAAGACTGACGGGAAGTGTTATGCCTGTGAACAGGTCACCATGACACAGCAAGATGACTACCAAAACTATCACCAATGATGAGAAGCCTGGTGACGGAGAGGGTAACAGAGATGAGACGTCTGGGGCCGCTTCATGACTAAGGTTAGGTGTGCATACATTATCTCTCGTAGTTACACTCTCACATAAGCATGCATGCACACATTCACACTCGCACACACACACACAAACATACACACACACATACACACACACATTCGCACGCACGCATAACACACACACACATTCGCACGCACGCATAACACACACGCTACACACACACATTTGCACACACGCATAACACACACGCATAACACACACACACACACACACACACACACACACACACACACACACACACACACACACACACACACACACACACACAAATACATAATGGGTAATTTTCCTTCTGTTTTAAACGGAATTCCGTATTGGCGATTTTCGAATTAAAAATTTAAAAAATCAAAGATTATAAAATTCAGGACCCTGAATCGTTTTAAAACGACAGACCTGTAACAAACACCTTGAAAACCTTTGATAGTCAAGGATTGTCTGTCAAAAGTATTGTCATTAAGGACGAGAATAAAGGTACAGTTCTGTGTGGAAAAACAAATGAAGACGTAAATACATAATAGGTGCGTGTACAAAACGAACAAGGACGATTACACAACATCTCAAGGGAGGTAAAACAATCAATCTGGCGCATGCGCAGCAGGTCTGAAATCAAAACGACAGAGAAAGGTCAAAACTATGCATTGAATCCTTGTGTAACAAACAAAAACAGAGCTCCCAGGCTTTATCAATAGAGTAGTGAAACAAAACAAACGTTTTCGCTGTACTGTGTGGTAAAACACATTGTCCTGTAAAGTGTAGGGGGTGGTGGTGTATGGAGCCGGAACAAGAGTTGGAAGTTGAAGCTAACTTACAGGAGCAGATGTGAACGCTTTGTTTCAAAATTCAACTCGCATTGCTACATACGGAACAGATTCGAAGTAGCAAATTTCGAATTAATTGGTGCGTTAGGCTTAGGCCCAAATGAAATGAGGGAAGTTGTGAAGGTGGGGATGTACACTGTAGGGGAATGGAGAACAGGGCTGGAGGAGATGGATGCCTGACAACATTTTTAGAGAGGTGTGCGTGCGTGCGTGCGTGCGTGCGTGCGTGCGTGCGTGCGTGTGCATGTAAGTGTACGTGTATACGATTCTTAGAGGAAGAGGAGGGAATCAAAGTTTATTTTGTAGCAGAGGTACTAAAGGGAAACTGATGATTAGAATGAGGGGGTAGGTTATGTGTGGCTATGTTACTGGAAATACGATTAAAAAAGGCGAGAAAATAAAAGAGCGGGCTTTTCCATACGGTTTATTTTGGGCTATGTCCTTTGTTTACCTACTAGTTTCTTTTATCAAATGCGAAGCTGTAGAAAATGTATGGCTAGGTAAGTGGTTATACAAGAAAGCTAGCATATGAAAGAGCAAGTTTTTTTCGTAGGATTTTATTTGGGACTTATTATTTATTTTTGTTCAACTTGGGGTGGGGTTTTGTTTTGGAAATACACGCAATTTTTCAAAAATACTGCAGGCCGGAATTCATTTTTTTTCAGAACTGGAAAGTTGTAGTTAAGCAATTGGGAAATGCCAAAAAAATGCCAGAAATAACCGTACCTTTGGGTTTTTTCCTTCGTTCGTCTGCTTATGTTTTGGTTCTTTTGAAAAAAAAAAAAAAAGACGACCACCCAGCCTATATGAAAATAAAGGTAGGCTGCTGGAAACCACCGTGCCGCTTTC
>CM060325.1:39850149-39870149 GCA_030674155.1 Stramonita haemastoma
GGGGGGGGGGGGGGCGTAGGGGACGGTCACATACGGAAAAAAAATCTCAATGTAGTAGGCCTAGCTCAAGCCCAGAGCAAGATGGGTGGGCAGGAATTTTAGGGGGAAGGGTGATTTATGTATTAGACAAAGGGGAGGGATGAGATGTTAGAGAGATAGAAGATTGAGCGCTTGCGTGCGTGTGGGGGTACGGTGTGTGTGTGTAGTGTGTGTGTGTGTGTGTGTGTGTGTGCGTGTGCGTGCGTGTGTGTGTAGGGTGGGTGTGCAGGTGTGTATGTGTGTGCGGGTGTGTGTCTGTGTCTGTGTGTCTTCGTCTGTGTGTGTGTGTGTGTGTGTGTGTGTGTGTGTGTGTGTGTGTGTGTGTGTGTTTTTGAATGGTCTGTCACAGGCAAATCAGTGCAATGGTATACCACTGGCAAATCCAATCGCCAACACAATCGGACGTAAAGCCAGCACAAAATTTGTGCATTTACATATTTTTGGAGTGGAAAAAGCACGCAATTTGAGCGTGTACATGAACCCACGGCAACAAAGAGAATTATCTGTCTCGGTCAGGATTATTTTTAATTGAAATATTCTGCCGTTATAACAAGTACCGAAGTTCAGTATTTTCTTACAGTTACTAAAGCATTGAATGCTCTTTGACTGTTATATGAGGGTTTTTTTCATCGTTTCATTGTGTAAAAGATGCTTCTGTCAAAGAAACATGATATAGTTTGCATAAGTCTTTAGTGGAAAACATAGCTACTGAAAACTTTGGGTGTTCTGTGGTTTGGGGGTTTTATGCGTTATGATTTACAAAAAAAAATGCAGGAGCACTAAAATAGGATGATGTTAAAACAAACGCAAGGTATGTTCATTTCTTGATGACGGAGAACGAAAAACAACATGGCGAAAGAGAAAAAAAAATCGAGGCGGAGAACAAGAACCAACATGGCGAAAGAGAGAGAGAGAAAAACATCAACATGGCGGAGAACGAAAAACAACATGGCGAAAGAGAGAAAAAAAATAACATAATGGAGAACAAAAACAATATGCGAAAGAGAAAAAAATCAACATGGCTAGAATGAAAAATAACATGGCGAAAGAGAGAGAAAAAATTAACATAATGGAGAACAAAAACAACATGGCGAAAGAGACAAAAATTCGAGGCGGAGAACGAAAAACAACATGGCGAAAGAGAGAAAAAAATCAACATGGCTAGAATGAAAAACAACATGGCGAAAGAGAGAAAAAAAAATCGAGGTGGAGAATGAAAAACAATATGGCGAAAGAGAGAAAAAAAATCGAGGTGGAGAATGAAAAACAATATGGCGAAAGAGAGAGAAAAAAATCGACATGGCTAGAATGAAAAACAACATGGCGAAAGAGAGAAAAAAAAATCGCGGTGGAGAATGAAAAACAATATGGCGAAAGAGAGAGAAAAAAATCGACATGGCTAGAATGAAAAACAACATGGCGAGAGAAAAAAATCGACATGGCTAGAATGAAAAACAACATGGCGAACGAGAGAAAAAAAAATCGAGGTGGAGAATGAAAAACAATATGGCGAAAGAGAGAAAAAAAAATCGAGGTGGAGAATGAAAAACAATATGGCGAAAGAGAGAGAAAAAAATCAACATGGCCGAGAACGAAAAATAACATGGCGAAAGAGAAAAAAAATCAACGAGGCGGAGAACGAAAAACAACTTGGCGAAAGAGAGAAAAAACATTAACATAATGGAGAACAAAAACAATATCCAACAGAGGGGGAACATTAACATGGCGGAGAACGAAAAACAACTTGGCGAAAGAGAGAAAAAACATTAACATAATGGAGAACAAAAACAATATCCAACAGAGGGGGAACATTAACATGGCGGAGAACGAAAAACAACTTGGCGAAAGAGAGAAAAAACATTAACATAATGGAGAACAAAAACAATATCCAACAGAGGGGGAACATTAACATGGCGGAGAACGAAAAACAACATGGCGAAAGAGAGAAAAACATTAACATGGCGGAGAACGAAAAACAACATGGCGAAAGAGAGAGAAAAAATTAACATAATGGAGAACGAAAAACAACATAGCGAAAGATGGAAAAAAAATAACATAATGGAGAACGAAAAACAACATAGCGAAAGACGTGGAAAAAACATCAGCATAATGGAGAACGAAAAACAACATGCAAAAGAGGGGAAAACATCAACATAATGAAGAACAAAAAACAACATGCGAAAGAGGGAAAAACATCAACATGGCGAAGAACGAAAAACAACATGGCGAAAGACGGGGAAAAATACATCAACATGGCGCAGTCGGAGGAGCAACAGACATTAACATGGAAAAAGAGGGAGATAAAACATCAACATGGCGTAGAAAGCAAAGAAGAAAAAAACATCAACATTGAAGGAGGAAGAATAGCGAATATCATCATGATGATGGAAGAAGGAAAATGCAAACTTAAAACATCGGGTAGAAAGAAGAAAACTATTAACATGGCGGAGAACGAAAACCAAAACGGCGAAGGAGAGGAAAAACATCAACATGGCGGAGGAAGGAAAAAGACATCAACATGGCGGAGAAAGAAGGGGAAAAAAACATAAACATGGGGGGTAAAGAAGAAAAAAACAATAAGGGAAAAAGGATTTTTTTTAAACATCATGGGGAAGAAAGAATAAAAAACATTTATGAGAGAGAGAGAAGGAAGAAAAATATCAACAGAGTGGACCATACATACAAACATAAAATTAGCGAAGAAATAATACAGCATCAACATCGTGGAGCAAGAAAAAGAAATACCAACTTGGCGGAAAATGAAGAAAACAATCATCAACATGGCGGAAATAAAACAAACATTAACAATACGGAGATCGAAACAATATGATGGAGAAAAAAAAAAACATGGCTGAGATATAAACAAACTCATGGTGGAGAAGGAGAAAGAAACTTAATTCAACATGTTGGAGAAAATTTTGATAAACACACATTAACACGACATAGAGGAAAAATCAAACTAACTTCCACGTGGCAAAAAAGAAGGGGGAGGGGGGAAGGAACTTTCATGTGGAGAAACAAACGAACTTCAAACAGTGAGGAGGAGGATAAAGAAACGAATTTTAACTAGGCAGAGAGGGAGAAATAAGCAAATAATTATTAGGATGGTGGAGAAATAAACACAAATTTCAACATAAATGTTTAAAAAAAACTTTAACATTGAGGAGAAAAAATTAAATGAACTTTAAAAAGCAGAGGAGGAGAAATAAGCACACTTTTTGCATGGTTGGTTGGTGGAATGAAAAGAAACTTCAACATGAATATGAAAAAAAAATTTAACGTCAAGGAGAAAAAAAATTTGAACGTGGAGGAGAAATAAACAAACTTCAGCATGGCGGAGAAATAATCAAACTTCAACATGGCGGAGAAATAATCAAACTTCAACATGGCGGAGAAATAATCAAACTTCAACATGGCGGAGAAATAATCAAACTTCAACATGGCGGAGAAATAATCAAACTTCAACATGGCGGAGAAATAATCAAACTTCAACATGGCGGAGAAATAATCAAACTTCAACATGGCGGAGATATAATCAAACTTCAACATGGCGGAGAAATAACAAAAAAACTTTTCAACATGACAGAAAATAATTTTCAACATGGCACAAATATAAACTTTCAACATAGCGGAGAAATCAACTTCGAAATGACGGAGAAAAAAATTTCAACATTGTGAAGAAATAAACTTTAACATGGCAGAGAAACAAATAAATTTCAAAATTGTGAAGAAACAAACTTCAAGATAGCAGAGGAAAAAACATCAAATTGGGATACAAGAATCAGACTTCAACATGGCTGAAAAGAAGAAAAAAGTAAACTTAGACACGTCAGATAAAGAAACTTCAGCATGGCGAATGAGGAGAAACACGTTTACTTCAACATGGCGGAGAAATAAACAAACATCAAGACAGCGTGGGAGAAGAAAAAAGCAAATATCAACATGGCAGAAAAAAAAGAAACTGAAACATTGTGGAGAAAAAAACAAACTTCAACACGAAGGTGGAGGAGAAGGAACAGAATTTCAACAAGGCAGTGAGGGAGAAATAAGCAAACTTCTGCATGAAAGAAAAAAACAAACCTCTACGTGAAAGAAAAAACAACAACTTCAACATGAAAGAAAAAAATTCAGTATGAAAAAACAAACTTCAACATAAAAGAAAAAACACACTTCAACATGAAAGAAAAAAATGAAAGGAAAAAACCAACATGAAAGAAAAAACTTCAACATGAAAGAAAAAAAACAAACTTCAACATGAAAGAAAAAAAAAAACATGAAGGGAAAAACATTTCAACATGAAAGAAAAAAATGAAAGAAAAAATATGAAAGAAAAAAATCTTCAACATGAAAGAAAAAAACTTAACATGAAAGAAAAAACAAACTTCAACATGAAAGAAGAAAAAAACTTCAACATGAAAGAAAAAAAATCAACATGAAAGAAACGAAAACAAACTTAAATATGAAAGAAAAGAAATAAACATGAAAGAAAGGAAAGCAAACTTCAACATGAAAGAAAAAAAACTTTAACATAAAAAACAAACTTTAACATGAAACAAAAAAATGAAGTCAACATGACAGAAAAAAACCAAACTTCAACATGAAAGAAAAAAACAAACTTCAACACTGAACACACTGAATACTGAAAAGTTTCATTGTACATCGGCCTTAGGCCACTATACAAAACATGTTTGAGGCAGGGGGAAGGTAAACATCATAGTGGAAAACATTTCTATCCATTTTACATTTCCAATTCTGCAAGTACATAAAAGTCACACTCAATGCCCTCTAGTTATCATCGACCCCATCATTATTTTTATCATGTACATAATCACTGCCATCAGCATCTTCATAATCTATATCTGCAGCAAGTATATCAACATCACCATCATTACTTTCATCATCTACGTCATCATCATCAAAATCATTCTCTTCATCTGCACTGTCATCATCCTCTTCAACCTATATAATTATCATCGTCACGATCATCATCTTCAGTGTCTACATAATAGTCACAATCATCATCCTCGTCTTCTTCATCACTGTTTCCATCGTCATCCTTAACATCATCATATCATATAGTCGCCGTTACCACCATCACTTTCAACATCTACACCATCGTTACCATCATCACCGTTAGTAATCACATCATCGATCATAAC
Source organism: Stramonita haemastoma (assembly GCA_030674155.1). Taxonomy (NCBI): domain Eukaryota; kingdom Metazoa; phylum Mollusca; class Gastropoda; order Neogastropoda; family Muricidae; genus Stramonita; species Stramonita haemastoma. Next base: position 39,855,348 of record CM060325.1, read on the forward strand.
CATCGTCGCCATTAGAGATCACATCATCATAACCATCATCATCGTTAGTATTCACATCATCATAACCATCATCATCGTTAGTATTCACATCATCATAACCATCAGCACCTGCTTCAGAACACCATCTACATCCTCCTCCATAATCATCACCTTCAACACTTACATCACCATCATCTTAAGCATTAACATCATCATCTTCTTCAGCATTTACATCACCATCATCTTCAGCATTTACATCACCATCTTCAGCATTTACATCACCATCATCTTCAGCATTTACATTACCATTATTATTATTTATCATTTATTTTTTTAAATATATTTTTTTAACTAGTTATATGAATTGCAAAGTTAGTGTTTAAGATGTTATTTCTTTCTTTTTATTATTCTTGTTCTATGGTTTTAATTTTTGGTTCATATAGTTGTTTAATGCAGAAATTTAGCTATGTGCCCATCCCAACCGCCCCCCCCCCCCTCCCACCCCCTCCATACACACACTCACTCACTCATATACACTTTCCCGTCTGATATCACTATTTAGTGGAAGGACGTTAAACTGAAGAACTAACTAACTTACATTACCATCATCTTCAACATTTACATTACCACCATCTTAAGCATTTACATCACCATCATCTTCAGCATTTACATCACCATCATCTTCAGCATTTACATCACTATCATCTTCAGCATTTACATCACCATCTTCAGCATTTACATCACCATCATCTTCAACATTTATATCACCATTATCTTCAGCATTTACATCACCATCATCTTCAGCATTTACATCATCATCATCTTCAACATTTACATTACCATGATTTTCCACATTTACATCACCATCCCCGTCATCTTTAACATTGACATCATCATCTTCAACATTTACATCACCATCACCTTTATCCTCAGCATTTACATCATCATCTTCAGCATTTTCATTACCGTCACCATCATCTTCAACATTTACACCACCATAATCATCTTAAGCATTTACATCACCATCATCTTTAACATTTACATCACCATCATCTTCAGCATTTAAATCGCCATCATCTTCAACATTTACATCACCATCATCTTCAACATTTACATTACCATGATTTTCAACATTTACATCACCATCATCATCATCATTTACATCGCCATCATCTTCATCATTTATATCCCCAACATCTTTATAATTTATGTCGCCATCATCTAAAGCATTTACATCACCACCACCGTCATCTTCTACATTTACATCACCATCATCTTCATCATTTACATCACCATCATCTTCATCATTTACATCACCATCATCTTCATCATTTACGTCACCATCATCTAAAGCATTTACATCACCATCATCTTCATCATTTACGTCACCATTATCTAAAGCATTTACATCACCATCATCTTCATCATTTACGTCACCATCATCTAAAGCATTTTCATCACCATCATCTTTAGCATTTTCATCACCATCATCTTCAACATTTTCATTACCATCATCTTCAACATTTACATCACCATCATCTTCAGCATTTACGTCACCATCATCTTCAGCATTTACATCATCATCATCTTCAGCATTTACATTACCATGATTTTCAACATTTACATCACCATCTTCAACATTTACATCACCGTCTTCAACATTTACATCACCGTCATCTTCAGCATTTTCATCACCATCATCTTCAGCATTTACATCATCATCTTCAACATTTACATCACTGGCACCATTATCTTCAGCATTTACATCACCATCATGTACGTTTACATCATCAGCACCATCATCGACATTTACATCACCAGCACCATCATCTTCAACATTTACATCACCGACATCATCCTCTTCAACATTTACATCACCGGCATCATCCTCTTCAACAATTACATCACCAGCACCATCAACATTTCCACCACTATGCCCACCACCACCATCACCATGGTTTCTACTATCAGAAATGAAAGGAAAAAAACAAAACTTCAACATGAAAGATAAAAACCGAAGGTCAACAGGAAAGAAATTTTAACATGTAAGAAAAAAACAAACTTCAACATGATGCAAGAGGAGAAACAATTTCAACATGTCCGAGAAAAGCAAAATTCAACACTGCCAGAAAAAAAAAAACAAGTTCAATCTATCAGAGAAGGAGAAAGAAACAAATATTCACATGGAAGAGAAACAAATTTCATCAGGAAGAAGAAGAAGAAAGACAAACAAATATCAACAGGCGAAGGAAGAAAAACAAATTTCAACAGGCAGAAGAAGGAAATTTTCAACTGGCAGAAAGAGAAAGACAAACAAATTTCAACAGGCAGAGGAAGAAAATTTTCAACTGGCAGAAAAAGAAAGACAAATTTAAACAGGCGGAGGAGAAAAAACATATTTCAGCAGGCGGAGTAGGAAAACTAAATTACAGCAGGCGGAGGAGGAAAAACAAACAAATTTCAACAGGCAGAAGAAGAGAGACAAATAAATTTCAACAGACGGAGGAAGAAAAGCAAAATTAAACAAGAAGAGGAAGAAAAACAAAACCAAAATTCAACAGCAAGAGGAAGGAAAACAAACTTCAACAGGCGGAGGAAGACAAACAAACAAATGTCAACAGGCAGAGGAGGAAAAACAAATTTCAACAGGCGGACGAAGAAAAACAAATTTCAACAGGCGGACGAAAGAAAAACAAAATTCAACAGGCGGAGGAAGACAAACAAAGAAATGTCAACAGGCAGAGGAGGAAAAACAAATTTCAACAGGCGGACGAAGAAAAACAAATTTCAACAGGCGGACGAAGAAAAACAAATTTCAACAGGCGGACGAAGAAAAACAAATTTCAACAGGCAGACGAAGAAAAAACATAAATGTCAAGAGGCAGAAGAAGAAAAAACAAAAGTCAACAGGAAGAGGAAGAAAAGCAAATTTTACAGACGGAAGAAGAATATCAAACTTCAAAAGACGGAAGAAGAAAAACAAAGTTCAACCTGGCAAGGTGAAAAAAGAACACAGACATGTCAGAGAAAAAAACAAATTTCAACAGCTGGAGAAGAAAAAAACAAGTTTCACAGGCAGAGGAAAAACAAACAATAAAACAACATGTAAAGGACAGAAAAGAAAAACAAACTTCAAACAGGCGGAGGAGAAAGAATAAACTTCAACAGGCAGAGGAAGAAAAACAAACTTCAAGACAGGGAAGAGAGAAGACAACAAACTTTCAAAGCAGAGAAGAGAGAAGACAAACAATTCAAGACAGAAGAAGAGGAGGAAGACAAACAAATTCAAACAGAGGAAGACAGAAACAAACTTCAAGACAGAGGAAGAGAGAAACGAAACAAACTTCAAACAGAGGAAGGAGAGACAAACAAATTTTCAACAGGCGAGAGGAGAAGAAGAACAAACTTCAAGAAAAACAAGAAGGAGAGGAAGACAGAACAAACTTCAAGACAGAGGAAGACAGAAACAAAACTTCAACAGAGGAAGAGGAGAAGAAAGAAACAAACTTCAAACGGAGAAGAAAGAAAAAATTCACAGAGGAGAGGAAAGACAGAAACAAACTTCAAGACAGAGGAAGAGGAGGAAGACAAACAACAGACAGAGGAAAGAAAAACTTCAAGACAGAGGAAGACGGACAACTTCAAGACAGAGAAGACAGAACAAACTTCAAGACAGAGGAAGAGGAGGAAGACAGAACAAACTTCAAGACAGAGGAAGAAGGAAAGAACAACTTCAAGACAGAGGAAGAAGAAGAAAAACTTCAAGACAAGGAGAGGAGGAAGGAAAAAAGAAGCAAGAGGAAGAGAGGAAGAAAACAAACTTCAAGACAGAGGAAGAGGAGAAGACAGAACAACTTCAAGACAGAGGAAGAGGAGGAAGACAGAACAAACTTCAAGACAGAGAAGAGGAAAGTAGGAGGAAGGAGAGGAAGAAGAAATTCAAATCAAGACGGAGAAGACAGAACAAACTTCAAGACAGGGAGAGGAGGAAGAAGAACAAACTTCAAGACAGAGGAAGAAGAAGACAGAACAAACTTCAAGACAGAGAAACAGAACAAACTTCAAAGAAGAGGAGAAGAAGAACAAACTTCAAGACAGAGGAAGAGAGAAGCAAACTTCAAGACAGAGGAAGAGAGAAGAAAGACAAACTTCAACAGGAAGAGGAAAAGAACAAACTTCAAACAAAGGACGGAGGAAAGAAAAATTCAAGACAGAGGGAGAAGAAGAAAGAGAGAAGAAGAAAACTTCAAACAGAGAGAGAGGAGGAAAAAGAAACTTCAAGACGAGGAAGAGGAAAACAAACATTCAAACAAGGGAGGAGAAAAGAACAAACTTCAAGACATAGGCAGGGGGAAAGAAGAAAAACTTCAAATGGCGAGAGAGAAAAGAACAAACTTCAACATGGCGGAGAAAAGAACAAACTTCAACAAGGGAGAAAAGAACAAACTTCAACATGGCGGAGAAAAGAACAAACTTCAACATGGCGGAGAAAAGAACAAACTTCAACATGGCGGAGAAAAGAACAAACTTCAACATGGCGGAGAAAGAAACAAGGGGAGAAAAGAACAAACTTCAACATGGCGAGAGAAAAGAAACAAACTTCAACATGGCGGAGAAAAGAAACAAATCAACATGGCGGAGAAAAGAACAAACTTCAAGGAAAGAGGAGAAAAGAACAAACTTCAACATGGCGGAGAAAAGAACAAACTTCATCATGGCGGAGAAAGAACAAACTTCAACATGAGAGAAAAAAAACTTCAACATGGCGGAGAAAAGAACAAACTTCAACATGGCGGAGAAAAGAACAAACTTCAACATGGGGAGAAAAGAACAAACGCAGAGAAAAGAACAAACTTAACATGGCGGAGAAAAGAACAAACTTCAACATGGCGGAGAAAAAGAACAAACTTCAACATGGCGGAGAAAAGAACAAACTTCCAACATGGCGGAGAAAAAAACAAACTTCAAGAAGAGGAGAAAAGAACAAACTTCAACATGGCGGAGAAAAGAACAAACTTCAACATGGCGGAGAAAAGAACAAACTTCAACATGGCGGAGAAAAGAACAAACTTCACATGGCGGAGAAAGAACAAACTTCAACATGGAGGAGAAAAGAACAAACTTCAACATGGCGGAGAAAGAACAAACTTCAACATTGCAGAGAAAAGAACAAACTTCAACATGGCGGAGAAAAGAACAAACTTCAACATGGAGGAGAAAAGAACAAACTTCAACATGGAGGAGAAAAGAACAAACTTCAACATGGCAGAGAAAAGAACAAACTTCAACATGGCGGAGAAAAGAACAAACTTCAACATGACAGAAGAGGACAAGAGAACAAACTTCAACATGGTGGAAGGGGAAAAAATAATAAACTTCAACATTCAGAAGAGGGGAGAAGAGAACAAACTTCTATATGGCAAAGAAGAAGGAAAACAAACAAACAGCGTGGCGAAGGAGACGAAAAGAAACATCAACATAACGGAAACAAACTTGAACACAGTGGAGGCGGAAAAAAGAACTTCAACTGGAGGAGAGAGAAGAAGAAAACAAACACGGTGGAAGAGGAGGAAAGAATCAAACTTTAACATGGCGGAAACAGACTTCAACACAGCAGAGGAGAAGAAAAAACAAACTTGAGTATAGCAGAAGCGAGGGGGGAAAAATCAAACTTCTACAAGGCAGAGGAGGAGGAAACATCACACTTCTACAAGGCAGAGGAAGAGGAAACATCACACTTCTACACGGCAGAGGAGGAGGAAACATCACACTTCTACACGGCAGAGGAGGAGGAAACATCACACTTCTACAAGGCGGAGGAGGAGGAAACATCACACTTCTACAAGGCAGAGGAGGAGGAAACATCACACTTCTACAAGGCAGAGGAGGAGGAAACATCACACTTCTACAAGGCAGAGGAAGAGGAAACATCACACTTCTACAAGGCAGAGGAAGAAGAAACATCACACTTCTACAAGGCAGAGGAGGAGGAAACATCACACTTCTACAAGGCAGAGGAGGAGGAAACATCACACTTCTACAAGGCAGAGGAGGAGGAAACATCACACTTCTACAAGGAAGAGGAAGCATCACACTTCTACAAGGCAGAGGAGGAGGAAACATCACACTTCTACAAGGCAGAGGAAGAGGAAACATCACACTTCTACAAGGCAGACGAGGAGGAAACATCACACTTCTACAAGTTAAAGGAAGAGGAAACATCACACTTCTACAAGGCAGAGGAGGAGGAAACATCACACTTCTACAAGGCAGAGGAAGAGGAAACATCACACTTCTACAAGGCAGAGGAGGAGGAAACATCACACTTCAAGGCAGAGGAGGAGGAAACATCACACTTCTACAAGGCAGAGGAAGAGGAAACATCACACTTCTACAAGGCAGAGGAGGAGGAAACATCACACTTCTACAAGGCAAATGAGGAAAACAAACAAACCTCAATATGGTGGAAACAATCTTTAACATGGCGGAAATAAACGTTAACGTGGCGGAGATTGAAAAAACAACAACTTCAGAATGACAGAAGAGGGGAAAGAACAAACTTCAGCACCGTGAAGGAGGAGAAGAAAAAAAAAAGAACGACAACACAACAGAAGACGAGTAAACACGAAACCTCAAGATGGCGGGAAAAAACTTCAACACTGCGGAAACAATCTTCAAGATGTCGGGAAATAACTTCGGCACGGCGGAAACAAACTTCATAATGCTGTATGAGGGAAAAAACAAACTTCAACATAAAGGAGAAGGAGAAAAAAAAACAAATTTGAACATGACGGAGGAGGAGAACATTAGACTTGAACAAGGCAGGAGCAAACTTTTACACAGGAGAGGGGGAGAAAAAAACACAAAAAAACTTCAACCTGGCAGAGAAGGAAAAAAGAACAAACTTGAACACAGCGGAGGAGGAGGAGAAAAAGAACAAACTTATACACAGCGGAGGAGGAGAAAATGATCAAACTTATACACAGCGGAGGAGGAGGAGAAAAAGAACAAACTTGTACACAGTGGAAGAGGAGGAGGGGAAAAAGAATAAATTTATACATAGTGGAGGAGGAGGAGAAAAAGAACAAACTTATACACAGCGGAGGAGGAGGAGAAAAAGAACAAACTTGTACACAGTGGAAGAGGAGGAGGGGAAAAAGAATAAACTTATACATAGTGGAGGAGGAGGAGAAAAAGAACAAACTTATACACAGCGGAGGAGGAGGAGAAAAAGAATAAACTTATACACAGCGGAGGAGGAGGAGAAAAAGAATAAACTTATACACAGCGGAGGAGGAGGAGAAAAAGAACAAACTTATACACAGCGGAGGAGGAGGAGAAAAAGAACAAACTTGTACACAGCGAGGAGGAGGAGGAGAAAAAGAACAAATTTATACACGGCGGAAGAGGAGGAGGAGAAAAAGAACAAACTTATACACAGTGAAAGAGGAGGAGAAAAAGAACAAACTTATACACAGTGGAAGAGGAGGAGAAAAAGAACAAACTTATACACAGTGGAAGAGGAGGAGAAAAAGAACAAACTTATACACAGCGGAGGAGGAGGAGAAAAAGAACAAACTTATACACAGTGGAGGAGGAGGAGAAAAAGAATAAACTTATACACAGCGGAGGAGGAGGAGAAAAAGAACAAACTTATACACAGCGAAGGAGGGGGAGAAGAATAAACTTTAAAACGGCGGAAGAGAACAAAAATCAAACTTCAACACAGCAGAAGAAGAAGGAAAAAACCAACTTTAGCATAGCAAAAACCAACTTCAACATGGCGAACACAAAACAATATGGCGAAAAAAATTCAACATGGCGGAAACAAACCAACTTGGCAGAGGAGTAGAGAAAACACACTTTCACAAGGCGGAAACAAATTTCAACACGGCGAAGGAGGAAAAAAAAAAACAACTTCAGCAATGGGGAGAAGAAAATAAGCTGAAATCTGTCTGCAAAAGAGAATACCAAAAAAAAATTCAGCATAACAAAAAAAGTAAACTTCAACATTGTGGGGGAGAAGGAACAACAACACAACAAATTTTAACACAGCAGAGCAAGAGAAAAAGAAACGTTGCAGAAAAGGAAAAAGAACGAGCTTAATTTTGGCGGAGAAAAAAAAACTTAAACTGTATGGAGGAGGACAAAAAAAATTATATACAGCAAAAAAAAAATCAAAATTCAACATGGTAGAGGAGGAGAACAAAATTCAAATTTTATGGGGAAGAAAATTTCAACGTGGCAACGAAGAAGAAGAAGAAAAAAACAAACATCAACATACAGTAGGAGGAAAACATTTTAGCATGGAGGAGGAGGAGAACGATACACACTTCAACATGACCAAAACAGACTTGTATATGGCGGAGGAGTAGAAACAAACTTCAAGACGGTGGAGGAGCAGAAAAAAACAAACTTCAACACAGCAGATGAGGAGAGACAAACTTCAACACAGCGGAAAACAAACTTCAACACAGCGGAAAACAAACTTCAACACAGCAGAAAACAAACTTCAACACAGCGGAAAACAAACTTCAACACAGCGGAAAACAAACTCCAACACAGCGGAAAACAAACTTCAACACAGCAGAAAACAAACTTCAACACAGCGGAAAACAAACTTCAACACAGCGGAAAACAAACTTTAACATAGCGGAAAACAAACTTCAACACAGCAGAAAACAAATTTCAACACAGCAGAAAACAAATTTCAACACAGCGGAAAACAAATTCCAACACAGCAGAAAATCAACTTCAACACAGCGGAAAATAACTTCAACACGGCAGAAAATAACTTCAACACGGCAGAAAATAACTTCAACACGGCAGAAAATAACTTCAACACGGCAGAAAATAACTTCAACACGGCAGAAAATAACTTCAACACGGCAGAAAATAACTTCAACACGGCAGAAAATAACTTCAACACAATGGAAAACAAACCCCAACACGATGAAAAACAAACTTCAATACAGTGGAAAACAAACTTCAACACAGCAGAAAACAAACTTCAACACAGCGGAAAACAAACTTCAACACAGCGGAAAACAAACTTCAGCACAGCGGAAAAACAAACTTCAGCACAGCGGAAAACAAACTTCAACATGGCGAACACAAAACATTATGGCGGAAATAAATTTCAACATGGTGGAAACAAACCAACTTAGCAGAAGAGGAGAGAAACGAACTTTCACATGGCGGAAACAAATTTCAACACGGCGGAGGAGGAAAACGAATTCTTCCAAGAAAGTGGAGAAGAAAATAAGCTTCAATATGGCTGAGGAGCAGTGTAAATCAAACTTCAGAATGACAAAGAAAATAAACATTAACATTGTGGAAGAGAAGGAAAAACAACACAACAAAATTTAAAACAGCAGAGGAGGAGAAAAAAAAACGTTGCAGAGGAGACAAATGAACGAGATTAAACTTGGCAGAGAAAAACAATTTTCAAAAGTATGAAGGAGGAGGAAAAAACAAATTTATACACAGCAAAAAACAACAAAATTCAACATGATAGAGGAGGAGAAAAAAAAATTCAACATTTTACGGGAAGACATTTTCAACGTGGCGACGAAGAACAAGGGAAAAAAAACAAACATCGACATAGAGGAGGAGGAGGAGGAGGAGGAAAACATCTTAGCATGGAGGAGGAGAAAGATACACACTTCAACATGACCAAAACAGACTTGTATATGGCAGAGGAGTAGAAACAAACTTCAAGACAGTGGAGGAGCAGAAAAAAACAAACTTCAACACAGCGGAAAACAAACTTCACCACAGCGGAAAACAAACTTCAACACAGCGGACAACAAACCTCAACACGATCAACACAGTGGAAAACAAACTCCAACACAGCGGACAACAAACCTCAACACGATCAACACAGTGGAAAACAAACTTCAACACAGCGGACAACAAACCTCAACACGATCAACACAGTGGAAAACAAACTCCAACACAGCGGACAACAAACCTCAACACGATCAACACAGTGGAAAACAAACTCCAACACAGCGGACAACAAACCTCAACACGATCAACACAGTGGAAAACAAACTCCAACACAGCGGACAACAAACCTCAACACGATCAACACAGTGGAAAACAAACTCCAACACAGCGGACAACAAACCTCAACACGATCAACACAGTGGAAAACAAACTCCAACACAGCGGAAAACAAACTTCAACACGATCAACACAGTGGAAAACAGACTTCAACACAGCGGAAAATAAACCTCAACACAGCGGAAAATAAACCTCAACACGATGGAAAACAAACTTCAACACAGCGGAAAATAAACCTCAACACAGCGGAAAACAAACCTCAACTCAGAGGGAAACAGACTTCAACACAGCGGGAAACAAACCTCAACTCAGAGGGAAACAGACTTCAGCACAGCGGAGGAAAGGACAAAAACAAACCTCAACACAGCGAGGAGAAGAAAAAAAACACTTCAACACAGGGGAGAAGGAGAAAAACAACTTCAATGACGGGGCTGAGCAGAAGGGAAAAAATCAAAGCTTCAACAATAAAGAGGAGGAAAAAAACAACATCGACAACAAAGAGGAGGAAAAAAACATCATCGACAACAAAGAGGAGGAAAAAAAAAACATCGACAACAAAGAGGAAAAAACAACAACATCGACAACAAAGAGGAGGAAAAAAACAACATCGACAACAAAGAGGAGGAAAAAACAACAACATCGACAACAAAGAGGAGGAAAAAACAACAACATCGACAACAAAGAGGAGGAAAAAAACAACATCGACAACAAAGAGGAGGAAAAAAACAACATCGACAACAAAGAGGAGAAAAAAAACAACAACATCGACAACAAAGAGGAGGAAAAAAACAACATCGACAACAAAGAGGAGGAAAATACAAACTTCAACAATGGAGAGAAGGAGGAAAATGCAAACTTTAACATCAAAGAAGATAAAGAAATATCAAACTTCAACAATGAAGACTCTAAGGAAAAACAAATTTAAACAACAAAAAGGAAGGGGAAAGCTTCAACAACAAAGCTGGAAAGAGAAAGAAACTTTAACAAAGATTAGGGAGAGGAAAAACCAAACTGTAACAACACAGAACAAAGAGGAGGAGGAAAAAAAGTAACTATGACAACAAAGACGAAGGAGAAATTTAAAAAAAAAAACTCCAATAAAAAAAAAATAGGAAAAGGAAAAAATAAACTTCATAAACGAATAGAATTAGAAAAAAAAATTCAACTACGGATGAAGAAAAATCAAAAGTTTCAACTATGAGGAGGATAAGAAAAAAACAAACTTCAACAACGGTGAGGATAAGAAAAAAAAAAGCTTCAAGAACAAAGAGGATAAGGAAAAATACACAACGAAGAGGAGGAGAAACAAGACAACTTCGACAATGGGAGGTTAAGAAAAAAAACAAAAGCTTAAACAACAAAGAGGATAAAGAAAAGACAAACTTCCAACAACAAAGAGGATAAGAAAAAACAAACTTCAACAATGGAGAGGAGGGGTAAAAAAAAAAACTTAAATAATTGGAGGATGAGGAAAAAGCTTGGACAACGAAGAGAAAACGGAGGAAAAAAACAGGAGGAAAAAACAAACTTCTACAACTAACAAAAAGAGGAAGAAAGAAGAAAACATTAAATACACAACAGGAGGAGTAGAAAAGGAAGGGAGACTTCAGTAACGGAAAGAGGAGGAGAGATATAAAAAACCAAGAAAGAAGAGGAGGAGGAATAAAGAACTTTATACGATAAAGGAAAAAACGAACTTCAACACAGGGAAGAAGGAGGAGGAAAAACAAACTTCAACACGACAGAGGAAAAACAAACTTCAACACGACAGAGGAAAAACAAACTTCAACACGACAGAGGAAAAACAAACTTCAACATGACAGAGGAGAAACAAACTTCAACACAACAGAGGAAAAACAAACTTCAATACGACAGAGGAAAAAACAAACTTCAATACGACAGAGGAAAAACAAACTTCAACATGACAGAGGAAAAACAAACTTCAACACGACAGAGGAAAAACAAACTTCAACACGATGAAGGATAAACAAATACATTTTTTGTTTTATTCGAGACTGAAACACGAAGTGAAGAAAATACTTTCAAAAATATAAAATGAAAAAAAATTGTTTGGCGCTTTTTTCTTTGAGTTGTATGTACGTTTATACATGTGCATTTTTTGTGGGTGCATGTGTGCATATATGTATGTCTTCCTTTCTCTCTCTATCACCACCTTTCCCCTATCTGTCTCTCCCTCCCCTTAACCTCTCCCTCGTCAATCTTTCCTTCTCACCCTATCTCCCTCTCCCCCCCCCTCCCCCTGATCCATCTGATTTATCTTCTATCTGCAACGTTTTCAGTAAAGGATTATGATTCAAATCGGCCACCTGTATTGATATACGGATCGGAATTTCGTGGGTTTGAATCCCGTAAGTTGCATAGGATTTTTCACACACAGGCTAGCTCCCTTAACCAGAATGAGTTGGCTATGTAATCATCAGTAAGACTGGGACCACACAGTCTAGTTCCATCCACTTTCTGGAAGCAAGTTTGAGAGCTGTGCTTATGTAACCTGTACCAACACTGCAGGTGTCTGTATCTCTCAGGGCTGGTTGACGCCCGAGTATATCGTGATAGGCAACGTAGTTGCCAGTCTTGTCACGTAGTCTCCAAAGGGATGCTCTTCCATAGTAGCAACATTACATTATTCTCATTGATCATGCAACAAAGAAAAACTGTCACTCAATCGGTGACACTCATCGCTGTGGTGTCATGATGGTTGTGTATGGAAACGTTCGGGATTAAAGGTTTCATGGAGAAGGTCGTTAAAGAGACGTTGTTATAGACGCCACCCCGGGTGGGAATTTCAGGGTAGTTCTGCGACTCGGCAAATACTGCCGTCCGTAGGAGACTTAGTAGGTGGTATCCTGCGAATGTTAGCTCAGAACAGGCACCAGTAAACATCACCAAAGTGACCCAGCAGCAGTGCGGGGCCCTTCTGGCTGGTGGCACTAGAGTGGCCAGACATTGTTGGGCTTCCTGTGGACTTCTGACCCTGCGGATGAGCTATAACAAACCTGGGTATGGCCAGGGTGCAGAGATTGACCTGAGCGGAGTGAGAACAGCAACCACAGAAGATAAGGCAGCAAAAGCGAAAACAAAACAAAAAAACATTCAAAAAGAGATACATACAGATAATATATCTAGACATCTATATAGATATACATATATCTGCATACACGTATTTTTATATAAAAATATATGTGTGTGTCTGTACGTGTGTGTGTGCGTGTGTTTTGTTTTGGGTTGTTTTTTTAATTTATTCTTTTATATCGAGAATAATGGGATAAGCACTCGTGTGCTTTTTTCGCATCCAGTCCCCGTCTATGTGCAGTTTTGTAAATCTCATCATCTGTTCCCACCGGCACACAGTGGCCTACTCCTACAAAAAGTGGAACAGAGTTTAACGTGTACGCAAGATGTTCTGCGTGCGTTTGCACACGGGGCCTCGGTTTATCGTCTCATCCGAAGTACTTTTGGGAAGAGTGGAGTTAGCACTGATGTTAACTCCAGGGAAAAATTCCCTCCAACGGGAATCGAACCCGGGTCGTCAAATTGCCAGCGCACGCGGGCGCGCGCGCGCGCGCGCGCGCGCGCGCGCGCGCGCGCGCGTGTGTGTGTGTGTGTGTGTGTGTGTGTGTGTGTGTGTGTGTGTGTGTGTGTGTGTGTGTGTGTGTGTGTGTGTGTGTAATGTCTTCGTTCTCGCAATTCTTCTTCTTCGCAATTCTTTTTCTTTGTTTCTTTCTTTTACATCAGCACTGCTTTTCGCTTCAGCCAGTCTGACTCTGAAAGAAGATGATCGGAGGAAGATTTCTTCAGGATTGTAAGTAGAAGCACTAGTGGAGAGCTTTGTGTTTATTCTGGTCATTTCGGACAGAGACAAAATCAAACATAATATAAAATCAACGGGACGAAATAACACGTTTGCGTTTCCTTTTTTTTTTCTTTTGTTCATATATCTACTTTAAAAAAAAAAAGTTATTATTGCTTACACACGTATCTCCATGTTCACGCATTTATTAATTTATTTATTTGTTTGTTTACTTATTAATTTTTTCTTTGTTATTTTGTTGCTTCTTTGTTATGACACAATCGTTTCTTTCTTTTTTCATACAGTGCAAAATAAGAAGGGCAGTTTATCATGATAGCCCTTGGCTCTGAAGGTTGGGGCGGGTGCTGATTGAATGAATGACCGTCACGCAACGAAGCGAGAGAGAGTCATCAAAACTAGCCAAGGTTACGAGAACGTTGAATACAAATGACAGCATTGAGAATGTAAATAAACATGAGACTGTAACAAAAGATGTCTGTTTTCTGTGCCTCGTCATTTCTCTGTCTGTCTGTCTCTGTGTCTGTGTCTGTGTCTGTCTGTCTGTCTGTCTGTCTGTCTGTCTGTCTGTCTGTCTGTCTGTCTGTCTGTCTGTCTGTCTCTCTCTCTCTCTCTCTCTCTCTCTCTCTCTCTCTCTCTCTCTCTCTCTCTCTCTCTCTCTCTCTCTCTCTCTCTCTCTATATATATATATTATATATATATATGTATATATATATATATGTGTGTGTGTGTGTGTGTGTGTGTGTGTGTGTGTGTGTGTGTGTGTGTGTGTGTGTGTGTCTTTGTGTCTGCCCCCTCCTAATGCCATCCAAATTCCAAAGCTGATCATACATACGCAAGTATTGAGTCCGAAAAATTTTGACACATTTAGTCTTTGACAAGTAACCACATCAAAATTTTCAAAATATATCAATACTCTGATCCAT
>CM060325.1:39875149-39878083 GCA_030674155.1 Stramonita haemastoma
CCCATTGAAACAATATGATTTTGATCAACAGCAAATAGGCGTGTTAATCAAGCGCTTCATATTTTCGTGCAAACATGGACATTTCTAACGTAAATATGACCTTAGCTGGTCCTACAAACAAACCGTGCAGGCAAGCATACATTCATGCACCTATGTGCGCGCGCACACACACAAACACGCACACGCACACGCACACGCACACACACACACACACACACATACATACATACATACATACATACATACATACATACATACATACATACATACATACATACATACATACATACATAAACATACACTAACACACACACTAACACACACACTAACACACACACACTAACACACACACACACACACACACACACACACACACACACACACACACACACACACACACACACACACACACACACACAAGCGCGCGCGCGTTTCATTTTTTTCCCTCTCTCTAATCACATTTAAGTATAACCGATCCTAACATTACAGATAGAAATGTGTGTCTTGCCAAATTACGACAGAACAAAATCTTAGGCGCTCTCACTTTTCCTATAGACAGTTATCTAGACACCCTACTCTGCCTCTCCAAATGGCCCACAGTAAATCTTGACTTTGTGGCTAAAGTGGAAAATCCTCTGAAAATGATCTGTGCTAGAGCTGATAGTCTAGGTTCAAATGACTCTTTTTTGTGCAGAAGATTCACAGATAGGACTGGGCTCGTCTCTCTGCTTTTTTTGGTCTCTGCATGACTGTGTGTCCATCATTTTTGTGCTGACTGCTCCCGTAGACATTTCCATGGTCATTATTGGACAGAAAGAGTTATATGTGACTCTCCACCACGAAATGAGTCGCTTAGCACCTAACCCACTTTTCCGCAAGGAGCCATTGAAGGCAGGTGGGGGTTAGGTTGTTGAGCTGAGATTTTGATTGATTATAAAACTATTGCAATTATTTTACCTTGTCGTGAAATGTCAAGGCATAATTTTGTTTCCTTTTGCCTTTAAACTCATTTTTAAAATGCCCAAGCCCATATTCTGACCACCTATTAGGATACTAAAACTTGTGAATTTCTCATTTTGTCATTTCATGTGGTCTATTATTTAAATTTGTAATATCTTTTGATAGAATTGTTTAATTTTCAATGTGTTTTTTTTGTATTGTATAGCCATTTCATTGCAAATTAATAACATGTCAATAACTGAATTTTGACCTGTGGTGCAATGCCACTCCTTATGTGATGAAGCGCCACATATTGTGTAGAATACATAGCTATATATCCCCTCATCCCCTATTTAGTGCATTCTTAACGTGAATGTACCATTGTCTAAATCACCTTGTAGTGAACGAACCAATGAGAAGAAGAAGAACATAGCTATATATTATTGAGATATATTGGGTAGAATACATAGTTTTTTGGTCTTCTCCTGTGTTTGTAACTCTGTAGCAGGTCTGACTCTTGGCCTCAGCTGACGTGTTCCCTCTTCAGGACAGTTTATTAAAAAGTTAATGAACACACAAATCTATACATAACATTCATTCATAACATCAGTGCTGACTCCACTCTCCCCCCAAAAAGTCTTTCGGATGAGACTGTAAAACCGAGGCCCCGTGTGCGAACGCACGCAGAACATCTTGCGCACACGTTAAATCCTGTTCCGCTTTTCGCAAGAGTAGGCCATTTGTGTGCCGGTGGAAACTGATGACAATATTTACAAAACTGCATACACACGGGGACTGGATGAAAAAAAAGCACATGAGTGCTTATTCCATTATCTTTGATATAAAATGATAAATAGATAGATAACTATAATGAATAAATAAATACATGAATCTTTTTTAAAGCAGGAAAATAGGCTGGGTAGGAAGAAAATGAGCATCAGGGAGAGAGAGGGAGGGGGTAAGAATAGAGAGGTAATGAAAAAGGGAGAAACAAAGGGAGTGTGATACGAAAGGGGACATTTCTAGCGCAACATTTCCAGAAAGTAGCGATGCTATTTTATACTGAAAGAGCCTCTGACACCTTCGCAAGGTAACTTTGTACACAGCAATGGAAGGACGGTGGCAGAATGGTTAAGACGTTCGCCTGCCAATATGTAAATCGTGAGTTTCTGGGTTCGAACCCAGCCTCGCCCTTTCTTCCCAGTTTGACGAAAAAAATCGAACTGAATGTCAAAGTCATTCGGATGAGACTCGAAACCGAGGCCCCGTGTGCGAATGCACGCAGAACATCTTGCGCACACGTTAAAACCCCGTTCCACCTTTCGGAAGAGTAGGCCATCGTGTGCCGGTAGGAGCGGATGACAAAATTATAACAAACCAGCATGCACACAGGTGTCGTGTTTAGACACCATCCCTGAAGAAAAATCGGGGAGTTGGAGTTGGGGATCTTTGCGCCTGGTGGCAGCATGATCTGTGGCTCTGTAGGTCAAATGTAAGCGCTTTGATTTGTCTTTACAAGAGATAGCGCTATACAAATTCCATGTATTAATTAATTAATTAAAGCAATGCTAGCGAAAAGATAAGTTAAACATGGGGTCTGGAACCTAAAGTTTCCTTGACAAAGGTTAGCACTGATTCCAAGGCCACCTTATTAATTTTATGAACTTCTATCCAAGGGAACCGGCAGAAGAGATGGAACATTTGCTTCGTGATTTGATAAGATAACACTGAGTGGATTACAACGTTTGGCTTTCATCCTGTGGGTTCATAAAATTGCTCTTTCGAATTCAAGTAGGGGTTTCTGATGAATTATGGGGAAGGTCTTCTCAGGTCTTCCTGGTCAACTTCAAATCTAGACTATTGCCAGTGCCACAATTTCATGCATGTATTTGCATACACCTCTGCAATCCTGCTTCAAACGTCACCAGGCTTATTTTAGACTGGAACCCACAAGGGAAGCGGAAAGTGGGTCGACTAAAACAGACCTGGCTGCAG
>CM060325.1:39878183-39883183 GCA_030674155.1 Stramonita haemastoma
GCTATATAACAACAGAAAAAAACGGTGTTCTGATAACCTTTGAAAATAATGCTAATACTGAAAAAGTGCTTAATGTATGAGAGTTACGCAGCTTTACCTCAATAGCTTGACACGTAGTTTTGACTTCAAATTCTACTGGTTATCAAGTATAAGGTTGTTTTTTTTTTCTTTTACATTAAGTCACTTGGCTGGTTAGTGTAGATCTCTTTCCTTCCTCTTGAGTTGTCACTAAGTTTGGGTTGTTGTTTTTTTCATTCCATGAAATAAGTTGGTGTCATATATAGAATAGAATTATTCCCTTGCTATTGAACAAGTTGGCTCAAAGAATAAAGTTCCAAGCTTGGTATCAAGATAGTTATCAAACTGTAAACTTTTTTCTTCAGATTCAGTTATTACAAAAGTATAGAGCTCCCCCTTTCATATTTCTTTGTTTTTTGTATCAGAGTATAAAAACTTCCCCTCCAAATTCATTTAGCTGGTGTTAGCAGGCTCTTCCCTTTATATTGAGTTAGTTCTATCAAAGCAAAAAGTTATATCCTTCAGGTTAAGTTCGCTGGTACACGTGTAAAAGGTTATTTTCTTAATATGGGTTGGTGTCAAAAAAAGTAAAATTGTTCCTTGGAATGAGTTGGTTGATATCGAAGAAGTTATTTCCTTTATTCTAGTTGTTATTAGGTAGTTGTTACTGAGCCAGGTGTTATTAGGTATAAAACTCTTCCCTTCATATTGAGTTGTTGCCAACCTAGTTACCTTCACATTGATTGCATTGCTTGGAACAACAGTTGCATGAGAGAACAACACTAAAGGGAAAGAGGGGTTTGACTTACTGGCTAGCTGGAAAATACTTCCTTCCTCAGAAAACGGTATAAGCGCTCTATAAATCCCATATATCATCATCATTATTAGTGTTTCTATTTGTGCAAGAGAAAAGACATGCAGACGAATGTTTTTTGTTGTTTTTTAATTTTTTATATTATTATTATTATTATTATTATTATTATTATTATTATTATTATCATTATCATTATCATTATTATTATTATTATTATTATTATTATTATTATTATTATTAGACAAATGTTAATTTAAAGCTAAAGCTAACTCTTGACAGTTGTAGTACTGGGGAAAAGGGCCTGCTGTAGTGTATGGAGTCCATGCCCTGTTTCATCTGTGTCACTTTCCACGTGTAGATTTTGATTCAGATTAATCTAATTCTTTTCAAGGTTTACAGTTCTTCCCCGAGTAGTAAGTTGGTGTTGTATGAAGCTTTTCCCTTCCTATTGAACTAGTTGGTATGAAGTATTAACTTTCATTCCTATTGAGTTGATGTCATGAAATAAGGTTCCTCCCTTTATACTGAAGAGTTGATCACCATGTAATGTTCCAAAATTTTCTATTGACTTTGTTTATTCAGAGGTTTCTTTCAAGATTTTTTTCTTATAAAGGTGTTGAAAAAAAGATCAAAGATACTCTTATAATAATTATTGATATAAAGAGATTTCTTTTTTAAATTCCAAAAGTTTTCATAATCCTATAAATGATCATTGCTAAAAAAAATAAAATAAAAAGTTTTCCTTTTTTCTATTTCATCAATCCGTTGAAAAGTGCTTGGGTGCCCTGATAGTTTTGTTAGGTTTATTAGTTATAAATTACGAGTTTCTTCTCGTTTTATTCTGGTGGTATGATTATAAAGCTGTATATATTTTTTAAATCCTTAGATGGTTTGATATAAGCTGGGCTAGAGATTATTTGAGGGCTTGTTTCCCCAATTTTTTGATTGGATAATGGCTTTGGAATGATTTTTTTTAGTGTTTGCAAAACTCCAAAGGGTTTTTTTGGCGCTGTTTTTGTGAATTCAAATGAAGTATTTGTCCATATGCATTTAATTCATAGTCCCATTGTGAACCTTGTTATATACAGTCCCTGATATCAGGTCATCTCTAGCTCTATTTTCCCTGAATGCATTCAGATGATCTGTTTAAAAATGAAGTCTAGTATAGTCCTGTCACAACTGATGTTGGGTCAGGAAATAGTCATCTTTATTTGTAGTGACCACGCTGCAATACCCACTGAATGAATTTCGAGAGCAGAAGGTTGTGAAATGAATACAAGTGTGATTGCCCCCCCCCCCCCCCCCTCCCCCCGAAAAAACCCAACTAGGCCCAGGAAAAACAAAGGCACAAAATTGTCAGGAAAGAATGCAGCAAAAGCCAGAAAAAAAGAATTAAAGGATAAAAACTTCACACTACCACTAACACACTAGAGCAAACATAAACCCAGACAAATGTATATCACTCCTTTACACGTGTAGAAACGCATGCAGCAGCAGCACACACTAGAGCATCAATAAACCCAGCCGACTGTTCACTGCCGCTGAACATGAATAGACACAGGCAGCGATTCACACTGGGGCAGTTAGTGCTCTGGACGTGGGTAGGTAAGAGAAGTGCTGACTCAGGTTCATGGATGACAGGGAAAAGAAGGGAAGGGAAAGGAGCGCATTTTTCCTTTTTTGTTGTTGCTTTTTTGAGTGGGTTTTTTTTTTGCCAATGAAGAGAGACATGTGAAGCGCCCACCAAAAAGATATGAAAAAGATGGTGCTCCATGATCTGCATGCAACTGAGGCCTTAAAAATAAAAATAAATAATCATAAAAAATGTGTGTGTGTGTGTGTGTGTGTGTGTGTGTGTGTGTGTGTGTGTGTGTGTGTGTGTGTGTGGTTTTATTTCGAAGATAATGAAATAAGCACTCGTGTGCTTTTTTACATCCAGCCCCCGTGTTTATGCAGTTTCGAAAATTTTTGTCAACTGCTCCCACTGACACACAATGGCCTATTCTTCCGAAAAGCAGAACGGGTTTAAATGTGTGTGGAAGATGTTCTGCGTGCGTTCACACACGTGACCTCGGTTTATAGTCTCATCCGAAGGACTGTGTGTGTGTGTGTGTGTGTGTGTGTGTGTGTGTGTGTGTGTGTGTGTGTGTGTGTGTGTGTGTGTGTATGTGTGTGTGTGTGTGTGTTATTTTCTGAAAGGTGGATTCATTTAGTGTTGTTCTCTCATGTGCTCGCACACGGGGCCTTGGTTTCTAGTCTCATCCAAACGCCATTTTCTCGAAACTACGTCGAACCGCGATAGCCGCTTCTGGCAGGTAACCCTCGATTTACAAAACTGCATACACACGAGGACTGGATGAAAAGAGCACATGTGTGCTTATTCCATTATCCTCGATATAAAAATTAAAAATAAAAACCAAAAAAAAACCAACCTAATAGAAATAGTTCGATTTGAAATCAGTTGTCTTGCAGTTTGCAGTCTGTGCATTGTATACAATCACCTGGTAAAGTAAAAAAAAAAAAAAGGGTTTTCTTTTTCTTTTTTACTGCAGAAAGTTTCCAGACTCTAAAGAGAAGTTATCACCTCCACAAAGCCTGTCCACTTTGGGACACTAACCCATTTTTAGGACACATCACCCATCCACTTCCACTTTCACCCCCCCCCCCCCCCCTTGTCCCCTCCCCTCCCCCTCCCCACACTCCCCACCCCCATCTCCTATCCTTCCCCCTTTCCCCTAGTCGAGTCCGGTTTTTATGTGTATCGGCCTTGTCTGATCTTTACCACGAGGTGTCTATATCTGTGTTCTCAGAGTAAACACTTGTGGCTGGTTACGAGTGCTTGACGGTAGAGATTGCACCCAAATCTTCGTGTCTTGTCAAGGACTGGTCTCATCAGCCTGTCTACTTGTGTCAATGTGTGTGTGTGGGGTGGGGGGTCTGTGTGTATGGTGTGTGTGTGTGTGTTTGTGTGTGTGTGTGCGTGTCTGTCTGTCTGTCTGTCTCAATGTGTGTTATTTTTGTTTGTTTGTGTGTCGGGGTGGGGGTGGGGTGAAAGAGAAATATGCTAAGAAGAAGACATCAAACAGAGAGACAGAGACAGAGACAGACAGACAGACAGACAGACAGACAGACAGGCAGACATACGCTGAGATACGAGCCGAATACAGAAGTAAAGATAGTCACAGATAGACAAACGAAAACTGATCTGATTCAACTGAAAGCAAAGATAAGAAAGACTGTTATCAGAGATACAAGCAGCATAATCAAACGTCCAATATTTGCAGAAATACACACTTTTCTAAAAGGGAAAACACACACACACACACACACACACACACACACACACACACACACACACACACACACACACACACATATATATATATATATATATATATATATATATATATATATATATATATATATATATATATATATACATAAATCCTCTAAAATAAACCTAGGCTTAACTGATTTCCTCACTCAAATGTAAAAAAAAAAACTGTACTGATATTCTGCATAATTATGAGTGCAGAATTCGTCTTAACTGGTGTATTACATATACTTGCATAGTTCAGTTTTACTGAAGTATTGCATAATTACAAAATTCCATATTTCGTGTGTGTGTTTTTTAATCTTGATGTATTGCATAGGATTGTCTAGTTCGTTTGAAGAAAGTGTGCAGCTGCATAAATCAGTTAATTAATGTCCACTCTGACAAACATAGACATCGATGATTTTTTGAGTAGAGGTAAGGTGTGTGGGAAAGGAGGGAGGGAGGAGGAGAAGGCTTGAGGAGATGAGTTTCCCGTTCTTTCTGCTCTCTTTTTGACTTCTGTCCATCACTGTCTGACCTCTGGCCGTCAAGAGTGACACGTGTGCCAACTGAGTAAACCACGCCTGTCTTCCAGTGATTTGCCTACTTGACACTGAACCCTGTCTCTGGCTGGAGCCCACCTAATCAATATTTGTCCGTCCGTCCGTCTGTCTGTCTGGCTGTATGTCTAGCTGTTCCTCCCCCCCCCCCACCCCTTCCCACACATACACCAATGTCATGATGGCTTTTTTTTTTTTTTTTTTTTTTTTTTTACTACATAATGCTCAAATCGTCCACTTTCCTAAGAGCAGGCCATTGTGTGCGGGTGGAAAAGATGACAAGATTGACAAA
>CM060325.1:39893183-39900683 GCA_030674155.1 Stramonita haemastoma
GGCTGTACTCTACACTTTCTGTCATAATTATTCTGGCATCAATGGGGCCCCTGAGAAAATACAGTCACCTACAGTACAGTGTTTCTCAGTTAATCGAACAGCTTTATTAAAAATTGTACCTCTAGAGTGAATGAAGCTCGACAGTGTGGTCCCAGTCTTCCCAATGGGGACCATAGCAAACTCAGTCTGAGTTTGAGCCATTCAGAGTGAAAGACATCCCTATGTCATTTTTAAAAATCTATTTATTGATTGATTGATTTATTTAGTCATTCTTTTGTATCGCAGATAATCCAATAAGCACTCATGTGCTTTTTTTTACATCCAGTACCCGTGTGTATAATATACAGTTTTGTAAATTCTGTCATCTGTTGCCACCGGCACACGGGATTTGAGCCTGTGACCTAATGTTCCAGCAACCGCACCAAAAACAGCTGATAGAAATCCCCTTTTCTGTTCAAAATACAGATTATTTTAGTGAATGCCTTGGTGTTACTACTACCTTTTTCATACACAGAGAGAACAAGACCAACAGACATTGTCTCTCTCTCTCTTTTTTTTTTAAAGTTTTTTTTTTTTTTTTTTTTTTACAGAACATACCAAAGACACCTCTCATCACATAACTGCAAGCATCTGCTGGGCATTGTCCTTTCAAGTATAAGATGATAATATTTCTCCCCCCCCCATGTTGCTGTATCTTTGGCTGATGCAGGTTTCGACAAGACATTGTATGAACAGTGTTTCCAGTCGTGTGAGGCGTATTGTTTGTTTGTTTGCTTGTTTGTTTTTTTTGCTGTTGTGACTGGTGTGGGGTTTGATTTTGTTTTCTTCAAATAGTCACAGATCCAGTTTTCCCTTACACGTCCGACGACGACGACGACGACGAAGAAGAAGAAGAACAAGAAGAACAAGAACAAGAACAACAAGAACAAGAACAACAAGAAGAACAACAACAAGAACAACAAAAACAAGAACAAGAACAACAAGAACAACAACAAGAACAAGAAGAAAAAATCCACACTTTCTATCAACAAACGCCATGCCTTGGTTCCTCTCTCTCTCTCTCTCTCTCTCTCTCTCTCTCTCTCTCTCCTCTCTCTCTCTCTCTCTCTCTCTCTCTCTCTCTCTCTCTCTCTCTCTCTCTCTCTCCTACAGCTATGAAGTATTAAGTTACAGAACTGGTTGTTACAAACAGAATTATGCTATGTTTTTTGCGTGTTTTTTTCTCCATTTTCTTGTTATTAGTTTGCTTTTACTAGTTGTATTGTTTATTATTTGTTGTATTTACATCAAAGGCCAAGAAATTGTCCCATCAAGGCCGATATTCTGGAGGAGTGATTGTTATGGTGAGAAAGAAGTATGCCTGCTATGTTGATAAGGTTGATGTAAAATATGATAATATAGTTGTGCTTAACATTCAAAAGGATCTGTTGAAAACTAATAAAAATGTTCTGTTAATTTGTACTTATATACCTCCTTATGATTCTGTGTTTTGGAAACATCACCAAAAAGGCTATGGTATGGAAGTGCTAGAGCAGTGCATATTGGACTTGCAAGAATTAAATGATGATTTTTATGTTCTATTAACAGGTGACTTGAATGCAAGAACAGCATGTGTGAACAATTCTTTTTCAGATGATGATTTTGATGGGGAGTTGAGAACAGAGTATGTCACAAGTGATTTTTCAAGAAGTTCACAAGATAAACAAACAAATGTCTTTGGCAATCAGCTGCTCGAAATATGCAATATGTTTGATTTTTTGATTTTGAATGGTCTGTGTCAACATGACTTTGATGATGGGTTTACATTTATTTCATCCTCAGGAGCCAGCACTGTTGACTATTTTATTATGTCTTGTGAATGGTATGCATGTGTTGATATTGTAGCTGTAGATATAAAAAGTACTACAGAGTCAGATCATCTACCTGTTTTTATGAGAATTAATTTGAAAACTGATGTGACCAACCTAAGTGTTGAACAAGCAGACAAAGGGGATCAGAGTGTTGTAGAAAAAATAGTTTGGAAAGATGATAAGAAAGAAGAATTTATTGAAATACTTAATAACCACACTATGCAGAATAAAATTATTAGTGCCTTAAATCTACTTGACAATGACATAGATGATGCTCTAAAGCTATTTACACAGTGTCTGAACGAGGCTAGTAGTTGTATGCTTACTAGACGTCATAACTTTCAGAATAAACGGTCAAAATGGTTCGATGATGAATGTCATCAGGTTAAAAAAGAGACAAGAAGAGCCTTGAATTTATTTAGAAAAACAAAAGATGAAAACGATAGGCAAATTTATGTTACAGCACGGAAAAAGTATAGACAGTTATTAAAGGCCAAGCGCCAAACATTCAGAAAACAAAAGGTAGAGTTTCTAGCAAACAATAGTTCAAATTCAGCACTCTTCTGGAAAGAGCTCCGAAGTATGGGATGTGCTAACAGAGATAGAGTTATCAACAATATAAATTCTACTGAGTGGGTTAATTATTTCAAAGAAGTATTTCAAAGCAATGAAGCTATATTTAAAAATAGTATGCGTACAGAAGTAGATTTGTTAGAAGGAAATGAACATGAATTAAACAACGAGATTACAAAAGAAGAAATAAATACAGCTATACATAAACTGAAATCTGGTAAGGCATGTGGGATTGATGAAATTACAGCAGAAATGCTAAAAAATGGAACTAGTGAAGCTAAACAGTTTATATTCAAGCTTTTTAATACTATCTTCAATAACGGTATATATCCACAAATGTGGTCTAAAGCCATTATTATTCCAATTTATAAAAAAGGGGATCCAGAGCAAGTAGACAATTATAGAGGAGTATCATTACTGAGTATCTTATCCAAATGCTATACTTCTATACTAAACACAAGATTGTATTCGTGGCTAGAAAACAATCACTTGATCTGTGAAAATCAAGCAGGTTTTAGGAAGAGATATTCTACAGTAGACCAGATTTTCAATTTATATTCAATTGTCCAAAAGTGTATGTCCAAGAAAGGTCAAAAACTGTATGTTGCTTTTGTTGACTTCAAAAAAGCCTTTGACTCCGTTAAACATGATAAACTTTTGAACTGTATAAAACGCCAGGGGATAAAGGGAAAGTTCCTTGCTTCACTCTCAGCCATGTATAGCTCTTTATTATCTTGTATCCGAATGAATAGCCAACTGTCAGATTTTTTTGAATGTCCAGTAGGAGTCAGGCAAGGTTGTGTTCTGAGCCCCACGTTGTTTTCAGTATTTATTAACCAGCTAGCTAATGATGTGAATGAAAAAGGAAAACACGGAGTTCAGTTATTACCCAATATCATAGATATTTTCATTTTGTTGTTTGCAGATGATGTTGCATCATTTTCAACAACCCCAGGGGGTTTGCAGCATCAATTAAACATTTTGAAAGACTGCTGTAATGATTTACAGTTAAGCGTTAACATTAATAAAACTAAGGTAATGGTCTTTAGGAAAGGGGGATATCTGTCTAAACAGGAACAATGGTATTACAATGGTATTAGGTTAGAAGTTGTAAATCAGTATTGCTATTTAGGGTTCAGTTTTACAACAAAGGTTAGCTGTAAATTAGGTACAGAGCATTTAGTTACGAAGGGAAGGAAGGCGGTGGTTCAGTTAAACAAAGTCTTTCACAGGTATAAAGAGATGAATGCTAGTACTTTCTTCAAGATTTTCGATACTAAGATTCAGCCAATTTTATTGTATTCATCAGAAATATGGGGCACAAACAGACTAGAACATATTGAAAAAATTCATTTGATGGCATGTAAAAGATTTTTAGGAGTACCTGTAAGAACGCCCAATAAGATGGTATATGGAGATTTAGGTAGATATCCACTTTATGTCAACTCATGTACAAGAACCATTAGATACTGGTTAAAACTATTGCAAATGGATCAGAATAGAATACCATATAATGCTTACTGCATGCTGTTAGAGTTAGATAGAAATGGTAAATACTGCTGGATTTCCAAAATAAGAGAAATTTTGTGTGAAACGGGTTTTAACATAGTTTGGATGCAACAAGGTGTTGGGGATGTAAAACTTTTCTTACGTATGTTTAAACAAAGATTAATAGATATGTTCATTCAAGAATGGGAGGGGACTATAAGAGATAAAGAGAGGTATGAAAATTACAGATCATTTAAAAGTATATTTGTAAAAGAGGAGTATATAAACTCTATTGATGTCTACTGCTTTCGAGTCGCAATTACTCAAGCCAGATTTAATGTTCTACCCCTTAATAATAATGTATATAGATATAGTGAGAATAATCGAGAAAAAATGTGTCCCTTCTGTAAAACGAAAGTTGAAAATGAAGCTCACTTTTTATGGGAATGTTACGTATACCATGACTTGAGAGAAAGATTCTTAAGTAAATGTATCAATGTATCATTGCACGATCTGTTCAGTGGAACAAATGATGAGTACAAGCACAGTTTGTCTAGATATGTTTTTCATTCTATCAATAAAAGAAAGAAAATGCTATTTCAGGATGTATTTTGAAAACTTTTATGATTCGTTACGTAATTGATATGCATGATTTCCACAATTTTCCCTAGAAATTATGTTTCTGTGATTTGGTTTTGTTTCATGTTAGATTCATAATCATGATTTAGAATAATGTGTGTTTTTCTTCTTTTGATCAGCATGAATCTATACCTTTTGTGCATTTGCCTTGCCTATGATACGAATGAACCCTTTGTTCCATCCCAAGCCCAAGAAATGTATTGTGGTCCATGGCCAATGTACATTAAATCAGTTCAGTGTTCAGTGTTCAGTGTTTCTCTCTCTCTCTCTCTCTCTCTCTCTCTCTCTCTCTCTCTCTCTCTCTCTCTCTCTCTCTCTCTCTCTCTCTCTCTCTTTTCCTTCTTTTTTTAAACACACGTGCTGCTAGCTGTCCACATCCTCCTCCCCAAGAGAAGAGCTAGCTGGTACGGTCTCACGTCCTCACTCACAGCATAGGGTTACATGTGGTTAACTTCTCTATAGCACCCTTTGCTGTGGGTCAGAAAGAACAGGCAGACAGCCAGTTAGTCACGTTTGCCGATAGCCTAGTCATTAGCTGGGAGCTCCCTGACTGGGAAAAAGGAAAGCTGTGGCTGAACTTGCAGCACACAATAATGATGACAGACACGTCTTGGTATAGACTGCTGCCCCTGACAGGATGTCTGCATGCACGTGGGAGTCTGTGTCAACAAAGAGATTACGTACCCTAACCCCTCTCACCTCTTGCCCCCCCAAAAGGGCTATGATAGGAAACCTAATTATTTATTTTTGCAGACAGGAAAAGATAAAAAAAAAAGGTTGGCGTGGCTCTTGTGGCGACGCTCTCTTCCTAGGTAGAGCAGTCTGAGTTTCACACAGAAAATCTTCCATGGCTAAAAGTGGACTACAATACGAGATAGTACA
Organism: Stramonita haemastoma; assembly: GCA_030674155.1. Lineage (NCBI taxonomy): Eukaryota > Metazoa > Mollusca > Gastropoda > Neogastropoda > Muricidae > Stramonita > Stramonita haemastoma. The sequence goes on from CM060325.1 coordinate 39,898,616, forward strand.
ACGCTGGTATACACATATTTACATTTAAAGCTTGCCGGACTTACGTAGGTTGTACAAAGGAATTCATTTTGTTAAAGGCAGAAAATGAGCTTACCAGCCTAACAAAGCACATGAATAAGGCCCCCAAAACATGTGGCATAGAAATCAGTGCAAAAATATCTCAACTCCAAGATCAGACTAATGCGCTCCCTTGTCATATCCACATTCCTGAATGCCTGTGAATCGTGGACCCTGACTGCTGATTTGAAGAGAAGTGTACAGGTGGTAGAGATGCGATGCTTCCGGAGACTCCTTGGCATTTCCTACAGAGACCACATAAGTAACGAAGACGTGCATAACAGAATCCAGCAATTCATTGGGCCCTACGAAAACATAACAATCGTAAAGAAGTGTAAACTGAAATGGTATGGGCATGTCACAAGATCAAAAGGACTTGCAAAAACAATACTGAAAGGCACTGTCTAAGAAGGAAGAAAAAAGAGGCAGACGAAGGAAGATATGGGAGGACAACATAAGCGAACGGGACAAGCCTAGAACTCAACAAAACTTTGAGAAAGACAGAACAGAGAGAAGAATGGAGGGAACTGGTTGTCAAATCTTCAAGGGCGCCCCCACGGTCGCCAGACTACTGGACAGATACATAGATAGATAGATAGATAGATAGATAGATAGATAGATAGATAGAAAGACAGAAAGGCTTACCAGTTGAAAACATGATAATTATAAGAAATGAAAATAGGTAAAGGAGATGCCTTGGTTTCGAATTTCTTTCTGTTGCATTGTTTTTGTTCCACGGTTTCACATTCTGGGATAAATGTTTTTTGTTTATTTTTTTATATTTCATCGATTCTGTTATTTCGAGGATAATAGAATAAGCACTCGTGTTTTGTTGTTTTTTTTACATCCAGGCCTCATGTGTATGCAGTTTTGTAACTTTTGTCATTTGTTCCCACCGACACACAATGGCCTACTCTTTTGAAAAGTGGATCAGGATGTAACATGTGAGCAAGGTGTTCTGCGTGCGTTTGTACTCAGGAACTCTGTTCATAGTCTCGTCCGGAGGACTTTTGGGGAGGAGTGGAGTCAGCACTGATGTCAACTCCAGAGGAAAATAATCTCGAAACATGAGGCTCAAGGTACACAGAAAATATTTTCTCCATCTTACCTCTCTCCTCATTTTCTAAAGGATATTTACAATAATCTGTGAAAAAACAGCAGCTGAAAGAAGATAATAATTGGGTGTCGTGATTAGACAATCGTCATCCCTGAAGTCAGAATACAGCTACCTTTAAAAGTGAGGGAATGGCAGCATACACACACACACACACACACACACACACACACACACACACACACACACACACACACACACACACACTAACACAACACACACACACACACACACACACACACACACACACACACACACACACAATCTCATCATTGTGGTGAACCTGAAAGCTTTACCTGAGGGGGAAAGAATAATAATAATTAAAACAAACCCAACCCAACAACAAACACCACTGACAGCTAACTACTCAATGCATTCCCTCTCAAAGTGTCAGACCACACATGGCGGGTGATTATCCTATATAAAAGGCGTTGAAGCCTCTCACCTCTCACTTTTTTTGGGTCACCTCTATTGCTCCTGGTCAAAGAATCACCTGCGAAAATGTGTCACACAAAGGCTTTCTGTCATTTGTCATGTGGGAGGAGTGATAGTGGATAAAAAAAACCACCGGTCATTGATGAAACTAATTAATTACTGTTTTCACCTTGTTGTAGGGCGCATGCAAGGCACACACACACACACATGAGGTCGATTGTAGAAGGTGAGGAGAGTAGCAGGAAAGGGGGAAATAATTTGTGTGTTGTGTGTGTTGTGTGTACGTGTGTGTATGTGTGTGTGAGTGTGTGTGTTGTGTGTTGTGTGTTGTGTGTGTGTGTTTGTGTGTGTGTGTATGTGTGTGTGTGTGTTTGTATGTGTGTGTGTGTGTGTGTGTGTGTGTGTGTGTGTGTGTGTGTGTGTGTGTGTGTGTGTGTATGTGTGTGTGAGTGAGTGAGGGAG
>CM060325.1:39908183-39918183 GCA_030674155.1 Stramonita haemastoma
CAGGTAATTAGTCACAAAGGGAGACACCACCACCACCAGTTGAAAGGGGCTGTGGTTATCTCCCTCAGTTTTGTTTTGTTTTCACCTAGAATTTCCTGAGTGTCGGGTTTAAGACTGTTGTAGGGTCAGAACGACACGCGTTTAGTTTATTTAAAAAAATAAACACAGCAATAATGATAACAGCAACAACAACAACAGAAACAGCCGGTGTTGTTTCAGGCAAAAGTTTTTATAGAGAAGACACTCTTGTAGCAATATTGAAAAAAAATAAACGTAAGCTCTCTATTGTAGAGATGTGATCTTCTTATGTATAATGGTTTGAATTAAAAAGTAAAATATCTGCAACCAAAGGCAAAAAAGGATATACACTGCAATTACCTTCATTACAAGACACCACAACACACTGCAACATGCTGCAAAGTAATGCATGCACAGCAATATAAAAATCATGTCGCGCATTGCAGTGCACAACAATACAGCACAGTATGACACAGCTAAATACAAGAAAATACACTACAACACAAAACAGACCACGTAACACAACATCAGTCCAATGCAATACAATGCAAATCAATTCTAACCATACCACCATACCTGCTTTTCCCCTACCCCACACTAACACTGGGGACGAGATAACTCAGTGGTCAGAGCACTTGCTTTCCCAAGCCAATATCAAGCAGCGTCGAGCATGATTGCCCTGTGGATGGGTGACCGTTTGAACCGCTCAGCTTCAGTACAGTCCCCCAGTTCACCCAGCTGTAAATAGTCACCTGCCCTTTTGAGGATCAGGGAAGGTAAAGGAAAGCAGCGAGGGAGAGGAGATGGGCGCCACCCTCAGTATTCTGGTCCCTGGAGAAGCTGAGGTCTCTGATACCTCACTCCTCTACGATCACCTTTACCTGTTTATACTACCCTACCAAACCGTACAAGGCAACATGATCCAAGACACCAAGAATAATAACATTATCTTCATCCGAAAACATAGCATCATTTCAATTCATCATTCATAATACAGAAATCATTGCTCTGTTGCACAATCCTAAAATATAAACAGGACTTCGAACGATAATTGCTTTTAGCAATATAAAACAAAGTGATCAACTTTGATTTTCCAGCAATATTATACCACAGTCACAAACAACAGAGTTAAGAACTCAAAATCCCATAATATTTGGTATGATACCTCTTCATGTATAGATAGAGATTTTTAAGGACAACGACTTATACTTTCATTTCATTATGCATGACATACATTACTGATGATAATAGCCTTTAAATGTGAATAGCTCATAAAAACAAAGCTTTTGATTTTGGAATCAGTTAACGGTGTCCTTTCTCCCCTAGTTTTCCACTTCGAAGCAGTTTCCCCAAGGGGAATGCCAGGGGCCTGTCAGTATAGATAGCATCCCCACCTTCTGGAAATCCTGTCCTGGCAAATTCCCTCATTTACTATCCCTGTCTCTATTTCTGTGCCTTATTCCTTTTATTCTGTTACCACCTTCTTGTCTATTTCTAGCCTTTCTGGTCCGGTCCATCCATTCTCCTGCGTTTTGGTTCCCAGAAAGACTTTAAGACAGCATTTCTCTCTCTCTCAGGCCGATGTTGGATACACTGGGTCTTACTTTATCTGTTTTTTTGCAAAATAAAAATTGTAGCACATAATCGATGAATACTTTCAGAATCTGAAAAAATGATTTTTTTGCAAAAATCTGGGTGACCCTGCCACCTTAACGGCAGGTGAAAGGCATATTTGCTTATAAGACAGAAAACAATAGCTGCTGTCTGAGCTTTGGACGAAGAGGAAAAAACAAAAGAAAAACGAATCAACAAACATCATCCTTTTCGACCTAGAATTTCCACTTATGGGGCAGTATTCATATTTAAATTCAAAATACTTTATTATCTCTAAAACAGAGAACTTCCAGTGGGTTACAAGCCATATAAAAAATAAGAACAAAAAACCACGTGAAAATGATATCAATATAACACAAACACCGGTTCTGAACATCAGCACGCACCCATCACAGTATAAAGAGCACCCACCTTCCCGTCTCTTCTCTTCCTTTCTAAACCTTCCTTTCCCTTTTCTATTTTTCCCACTTTCCCTTTTCTATTTTCCCCACTTTCCCTTTTCTATTTTCCCCCAACGCGTCTCCTTGACCACCGCATCTTTCCTGACTGCTGGAGTTGTATTGTGCTGTGGGAAGAAGAGAGCAACAGTCACGCCACGAGGGTCGAGTTTCGTGTCATCACCCTTCTCCAGACCAGGGTTGAGTGGAATCCTAACACGCAGACGCCTGATCAGTCACGTAGGGGAAAGAAACCTCTGGGAAACTGACTGCAAGTGTTGGATAGAAAAGATTCAAGGTTGTTTGTTATCTTCTATGTTTCATTGTATTATGTTCTGTATGATTTTTAAATGCGTGACTAAAGATTTTTTAGAGGGTGTGGGTCGCTGTCACATGTATTTAGAATACTACTACTACTACTACTACTACTACTACTACTACTACTACTACTACTACTACTGATGATGATGATGATAAGATGATGATGATGATGATGATGATGATGATGATGATGATGATGATGATGATGATGATGATGATGATAATAATAATAATAATAATAATAATAATAATAATAATAATAATAATAATAATAATAATAATACATGGAATTTATATAGCGCTATATGTTGCAAAAAAAACAAAACAAAACAAAGCGCTTGCATTCGACCTATACAAAGACACAAGCAATCAACAACAATAATTCATCATACAAAGAAACCAATAGCAGCAAAACTAATGTTTCTACAGGCAAAAATATTGTTACAGAAATTAAGAAGTGAAACGGAAAGCAGATGTGTTAGTACTCAAATATTGTAACAAGAAACACTGCTTGAAAAAGAGAAAATAAAAATAGAGGAAGGTTACATAATTTTCTGTTATTTTGTTTAGGTGGTATTTAGGCCAATGTGTGCCAATGGGAACAGATGACAAGATTTACAAAACTGCATGCATACGTGGACTGGATGTAAAAAAAACCCACATGAGTGCTTATTCCATTATCCTCAGTATAAAAACGAATAAATATAAATAAATAAGTAATTAAACAAATAAACAAACAAAAAACAAACAATCAAACACTGTAGAAAGGAACCATTCAAACAGCACACACTTGGCAAAATTAATTCGCCCCTTCAGCAAGAGAACGACTTGGTCAGTGTTTGTAAGCTAAGCGATGTTAGTAGACACAGGATTAATGCTGACAAATGGATAGATTGGTTTATCGACCCCTAGGACCACGACACATTTGTTTCCCTTCATTGCTCTCAGCAGAAATGCAGCGGTGTGGTGAAAGCCATTAGCACAGGGATGCTCTGAACTCATTGGTCACGCTGCTGAAAGCCTAGTGGTCAAAACAATGCACTCGCAATTCAATTTTGACCACCCGAAGTCGATTCCCGTTCGAGGGGATTTTTCCCCTGGAGTTAACATCAGAGCTGACTCCACTCTCCCCCAAAGTCTTTTGGATAAGACTGTAAACTGAAGCCCTGTTTGCTAATGCAGAACATCTTGCACACACTTTAAATTCTGTTCCACTTTTCGTAAGAGTAGGCCATTGTGTCCTGGTGGGAACAGATGACAAAATTTACAAAACTGCATACACACGTGGACTGGATGTAAAAAGAAAGCACATGTGTGCTTATTTCATTATCCTTGGTATAAAAAAGAATAGATATAAATAAATAAATAAGTAAATAAACAATTAAACAAAAGAAACAAAGAAACAAACAAACAAACACCATAGAGAGAACCATTCAAACAGCACACACACTGGGCAAATTCGCCCGTTCAGCAGCAAGAGAACGACTTGGTCAGTGTTTGTAAGCTAAGCTACGTTAGTACTAGACACAGATTAATGCTGACAAATGGAGAGATTGGTCTATCGACCCCTAGGACCACGACACATTTGTTTCCCTTCATTGCTCTCAGCGGAAATGCAGCGGTGTAAGAGCCGTTAGTTAGCACAGTGATTGCTCTGTACTCATTGGTCACGCTGCTGAAAGATGTCCTGTCACTGTGTGGTCATTAATTTTGTCAGTGGCCCCACTTGTCACAGAAAAATGTTTACTCTTCAGTAACATAATATTAGGGCTCGGTTGTTGTTGGGTTTTTTTTTTGGGGGGGGTTGCTAGGTGCAGATTCGTTTGATATACTCTGGCTAATCATGAAGATCATGGTTACTTTTTAAAATGTTTAGTAGAAATATTGTTTTAAGGTTGTTTGTTTTTTCTTCTTCTGCGAATTGGTACCTTTTGTACAAATCATAGTAAAACAAATAACATCTAAGAGAAAACGAAAAAAATGGAACCACTCCAGATGTATGCGGGTTTGTAAATGTTGTTAACATTCTCACTGACACAAATTAATGGCCTACTCCTCCGAAAAGCGGAACAGGAGAGAGAGAGAGAGAGAGAGAGAGAGAGAGAGAGAGAGAGAGAGAGAGAGAGAGAGAGAGAGAGAGAGAGAGAGAGAGAGAGAGAAGACAGACAGACAGACAGACAGACAGACAGACAGACAGAGACACAGAGACACAGAGCGAGAGAGAGAGAGAGAGAGAGAGAGAGAGAGAGAGAGAGAGAGAGAGAGAGAGAGACAGAGACAGAGACAGAGACAGAGACAGAGACAGAGAGAGGGACAGAGAGAAACAGACAGACAGACACAGACACAGAAACAGACAGAAACAGAGACAGAGAGATATTAAAACACATAAGCAGCAAAGCTTATCCCCCGAAAAAAAACAACAACAAATCAATATATCGACCTGCTAAGCCCTCTTGCCATGCGTTCACCTCTGTTGCACCAGCCCAGGAAATCAGGTGTAAGAAGATGACAGAAGGAGGCACCGAGGCCATCTGTATCTGTCTATCTGTCATCCCGGCAAGGACTGTGCTGCTGCTTACCCTGCTGTGTGTCGATGCCTCAGGCAGCATAAGCTTTCTGAGCAGAGGATGATATTAATGGTAGTAGGCTAAAATGGCGACGGGATAGCTCAGTGGTCAGAGCGCTCGCTTTCCCCTGGTCAAGTTGAGCAGCGTCGAGCGTGGTTACCAGTTGGATGGGTGACCGCACATTGGCTTCAGTACAGTTCCGAGACTCCTTGGTATCTCCTACAGAGACCACATAAGCAACGAAGAGGTGCGTAACAGAATCCAGCAAACCATTGGTCCCTACGAAAATCTCATATCAATCGTATAGAAGCGTAAACTTAAATGGTACGGGCATGTCACAAGATCAAAAGGACTTGCAAAATCAATACTGAAAGGCACTGTCCAAGGAGGAAGAAAAAGAGGCAGATCAAGGAAGAGATGGGAGGACAGCATCAGCGAATGGACAGGCCTATATCTCCACAAAATTTTGAGAAAGGCAGAACAGAGAGAGGAATGGAGGGAACTGGTTGTCAAGTCTTCAGGGGTGTCCCCACGGTCGCAAGACTAAGGGATAGATAGATAGATAGATAGATAGATAGATAGATAGATAAGATAGATAGATAGATAGATAGATAGATAGATAGATAGATAGATACATATATATATATATATAGAGAGAGAGAGAGAGAGAGAGAGAGAGAGAGAGAGAGAGAGAGAGAGAGAGAGAGAGAGAGAGAGGAGAGAGAGAGAGAGGAGAGAGAAGAGAGAGAGAGAGAGAGAGAGAGAGAGAGACAGTATACACCTTCACCTTCATCTACCTCGTTGTCTGGTCGACCGATGGAGCACCACTGAAGATTTTGTAGCCAGCTTCTTCCACTCCTCCCGATTCTCAGCTTTCTGCAGTATGTCGTTCCACGCAAGAGTAGGTGATGTTAGATAGCGATAACTTAAAATTTCATAGTTTGTTTGGTGTGTGTGTGTTGTGTGTTTGTGTGTGTGCGTGCATTCGTGTGTGTGTGTGTGTGTGTGTGTGTGTGTGTGTGTGTGTGTGTGTGTGTGTGTGTGTGTGTGTGTGTGTGTGTGTGTGTGTGTGTGTGTGTGTGTGTGTGTGTGTGTGTGTGTGTGTGTGTGTGTGTATCTGTGAGTGTGTGTGTGTGAGTGCGTGCGTGCGGTGTGTGTGTGTGTGCGTGCGTGTGTGTGTGCGTGCGTGAGTGTATGTGTGTGTGTTTGTGTGTGTGTTTGTGTGCCTACCTCATGATGTTTGGGTGTTCGTTTTCAAATTGTTTAAGTTTTTTTTTCTATAATAACAAAATATTAGACAAAGCTTATAATTCGTATCTTCAATATGTGGCTTCACATAACTATTTATCTGCAGTTTAAAACAAAAATCTTTTCTACCTATCTTTGTCCATTTTCCCAAACAATTTTCTTTTCTCATATCAAACTATCATACACAGCAGCATTGACATCATCATATTTACATTACTTTTGCTTTCCACTACAGCTTCTCCCCCCCCCCCAAAAAAAAAAAGTTTTCTCACCACCAACAAAACATCTTCCACAGAAAAAAATCTAAATCTTGCATTTTGGCGTCACCAGCTTTTCATAGTCACAGAGGCTTTAAGAGTCAGCATGCAGGGTTCCAAGCAAGAAAAGAAAAAAGAAAAGAAAAGAAAAGAAAAGGAGAAGATGTCACGTTCTGGGACTAGAGTTACGTACACTGAACTTGGGAGCGAGGATTGACTAGGCTACAGATGCTGACACCTCGTTAGTCACGTAACTATGTCTGCATCCCTGGCTGGCGCTGGCTACATGCAGGAGTAGAGTGGGAATTAAATGATCAGCTGCTGTCATGTCGCCTTCTCGTTGTTGGTCTTCTTGTTCTTGTTTGTTCTTGTTGTTCTTGTTCTTGTTTTTTGTTCTTGTTGTTTTTGTTCTTGTTTTTCTTTTTGTTCTTCTTGTTCATGTTCTTGTTCTTGTTTTTCTTCTTGTTCTTGTTTTTCTTGTTCTTCTTGCTCTTGTTCTTGTTTTTCTTCTTCTTGTTTTTCTTGTTCTTCTTGTTCATGTTCTTGTTTTTTTTGTTCTTGTTCTTGTTTTTCTAGTTCTTTGTTCTTGTTCCTCTTCTTGTTCTTCTTGTTCATCTTCTTGCTCTTGTTCTTCTTGTTCTTGTTCTTCTTGTTATTTTTCTTCTAGATCTTGTTCTTCTTGTTCTTGCTCTTCTAGTTTTTGTTCTTGTCCTTGTTCTTGTTCTTCCAGTTCTTATTCTTGTTCTTCTTATTCTTCTTGTTCTTCTTGTAATTGTTCTTCTAGTTCTTGTCCTTGTCCTTGTTCTTATTCATCTGGTTCTTATTCTTGTTCTTCTTGTTCTTGTTCTTCTTGCTCTTCTTGTTCTTCTTGTTCTTGCTCTTCTTGTTCTTCTTGTTCTTGCTCTTCTTGTTCTTGTTCTTGTCCTTCTTGTCCTTCTTGCTCTTCTTGTTCTTGTTATTGTTGTTCTTGTTGTTCTTGTTGTTCTTGTTGTTCGTGTTCTTGTTCTTGTTCTTGTTCTTCTTCTTCTTCTTCTTCTTCTTCTTCTTCCTCTTCTTCTTCTTCTTCTTCTTCTTCTTCTTCTTCTTCTTCTTCTTCTTCTTCTTCTTCTTCTTTCTTCTTCTTCTTCTTCTTCTTCTTCTTCTTCTTCTTGAAGACACAGAGCTACACAACAAAGGCAGACACCGAACAGCCCATCTCCCTCTTCAACAGAAAACAGAAACACTCGGAATCCTGGGTTGTATAGTAAGCCCAGATTGCTATGAAGAAACTGATGGATTAGGTTATCGACCTCTTATTTAAACCTGCCTCCTGCCACCCATGTGTAGTGTCACCTCTGCTGCCCCTCCCTGCAAATCATGTGTGAGCAGCTGACAGATGGAGCCACACCGGCCATCTGTCTTCATCCTCGCATAGCAATAAGTGTGCTGCCTCCTCCCCCCCCTCCTGTTATGCCTAATATGTCTTGTCTTCTATCACTTCATGTGTACAGAAAATGACGAGAAAATTAAAGAATGATATGTCATTTTTCTTTCAGTTCCTCGGCTAGAACTTTGAGGTTCACCGATAGTTAGATTTTGTATCGGTGACCGTTGACTATATATCTATTTTTGCCCACCATGAAGGTGGCCGCAGTTCGACTTCGTGGATGTATTTTAAAAAAAATTATTTATTTATTTACTTTATTCTTTTATATCGAGGATAATGGGATAAACACTCATGTGCTTTTTTTTATCCAGTCCCCGTGTGTATGCAGTTGTGTAAATGTCATCTGTTCCCACCGGCACACGATGGCCTACTCTTACGAAAAGCGGAACAAGATTTAACGTGTGCGCAAGATGTTCTGCGTGCGTTCGCACACGGGGCCTCAGTTTACAGTCTCATCCGAAGGACTTTTGGGGAGAGTGGAGTCCGCACTGATGTTAACTCCAGGGGAAAAAATCCCCTCGACCGGGAATCGAACCTGGGTCTTCAAATTGCCAACGCATTCATCATGTGTGAACATCCGACAGACTGAGGCCCAAGGGTCATCTGTCTTTCAGGCATAGACTGTGCTGCTATGCTATGTTCGTGCCGTTTATCTTGAGTTAGCTGTGTAAAAGGGAAGCCCCCCCCCTGCATCTAAGGTAAACGGTCTAGCTACCAGAGTGATGCAAATATCTAGTAACAGAATGTTTGCAGTTGTGGAAAATGAGGTGCTGGGTAGACTAGCAGAACGGTTAAAGCACCTGTCTTGTAAATTGAAGGAACGTGAATATGACGTTTGAACCCCGACTCTCTGTGTAGGAATGCCAGAGGCCTGTCAGTATAAATAGCATCCGGTGTGAAAGAGAATCAATATAGTTTAAGTATTTCTGGAAAACAAGATAAGGAAACAGAGCAAGAAGGAAGATCATAGACACAAAGCAGGTGACAGGAAGAAACGGAACAAGCAAAAACGAGGAGAGAGAGAAAGAAAAGAGGGAATTCTTTGCGTGTAATTTCTAGAAGGTGGAGATGCTGTTATTGTTGTTGTTGTTGTTGTTGTTGTTATTATTATTATTATTATTATTATTATTATTATTATTATTATTATTATTATTATTATTATTATTATCATTATCATCATCATCATCAGCAGCATCAGCATCATCATCATCATCATCATCATCATCAGCAGCAGCAGCAGCAGCAGCAGCAGCAGAAGCAGCAGCAGCAGCAGCAGCAGTAGCAGCAGCAGCAGCAGCAGCATAATCATCATCATCATCATCACCACTACTACTACTACTACTACTACTACTACTACTACTACTACTACTACTACTACTACTACTACAACTACTACTACTACTTCTACTACTTCTACTACTTCTACTACTACTACTACTACTACTACTACTACTACTACTACTACTACACTACTACTATACTACTACTACTACTACTACTACTACTACTACTACTACTATATACTGAAAGAGCTCCAGCAACCCAAGTGGAGGGTGCATAATATCATAAATCATATGCAATACCATCCAGGCCTTAAAGACACACCCATATCTTATTTCCATTATGGAATTAACAAGGCAAGATCCGAACCAAGCTAAATGATGAAGGTATGCACTTACGCCAATCTGAAACTTTTCTCAGCAATCTATTACTGTGAGAACTGGTAAGCCTTGATAACTAAATAGGACGGCTTTTTATGACAAAAAAAATGAATAGCTACTGTGTAGACTTAAAACCTTGTTTGTAAAACCACGAAGCGTGCCTCTGCAACACGCACTGTTAATGGACATCTTTGTCAAGTTGTCAGCGGCTGAATCGACCACACAGAACTGTGAACAACAAGGAGCCAACCACCACTCCTTCCCACCTTCTCCCCTCCTCCCTCTCCCCACCTTCACCCACTGCCTGTCATAATATTATATAGCGCAAGTGAATATGCACACGCATGGGTAACATTCATACTGGAAGAAGAGGAGACATGGAAGAAGAGGAGCGACAATGCAAAGAATTCAAAGAAAAAGAACGTGAAGAATGCGAAGAAGGTTGCAAAGA
>CM060325.1:39933183-39961382 GCA_030674155.1 Stramonita haemastoma
TACTGAGAAGCTCCCGGCATCCTCACAGCGAGAAAAGTTGAGATACACGTAGGCAGAATTTCATCAGCTTCCCCCCCCCCCCTCTCCCGCAAAAAAGAAGAAAAAAAGAAAAAAAAACACGTAAAACCCCTCTCTTTCCTTCACGCTCCCCACCCATCAATACTAATTTATATTCCCATAGCAGCCTCCCATTCCACATCTTATAACTGTATAAGAAGAGACGTTTGAACATCTAAAGCAAACTGCCTATAAACAGCTTCTTAGAATGCTCTTTAATGACTTCACTTACCCCCCCCCCCCCCCTACCACACACACTCACACACACACACACACACACACGCACGCGCGCGCGCGCACACACACACGCACACACACATACACACACATTAAACGCACGCACAGACACACACACACACACATACACACACACACACACACACACACACACACACACACACACACACACACACACACACACACGTACAACACACACACGCACGTACACACACACACACACGCACACGTACACACGTACACACACACAACACACACACACACACACACACACACACACACACACACACACACACACACACACACACACCTCCCCCATCCCCCATTCCAACCACGACACCCGTCCCCACTAATGGATTGCAAAATGGCTAAAAAGTTTTCGTCTGTCAACTTAGGAGAAAAAAAAGCCAGGAATGGGAGAATGATGTAGATACGATAAGGCAAAAGTTGGTACAGTTTTGATCAGAAACTTGCTTGCTTGTATGAACGTGTGTGTGTGTGTGTGTGTGTGTGTGTGTGTGTGTGTGTGTGTGTGTGTGTGTGTGTGTGTGTGTGTGTGTGTGTGTGTTGTGTGTGTGTGTGCGCGTGTGCGTGTGCGTGAGTGTGTGTGTGGAGGAATGCATAGGTTTTTATTTTCATTTAGGTCTTTCAAAGAAAAATTATGAAGAAGAAGAAAAGCGAAATAAAATTGCGAAGAAGAATTCTAAAGAAGAATGCAAAAAAATGCTAAGAAGAATGTAAAGAAGAAGAATACAAAAGAGGAAGAAGAACCACATCTCAGGAAATGATTCATGCCAAGAAAACCTCGCCACAATCTGAGGCTATAGCATAGAAAGCTACCCTCTAGGAACGCAACAAATCCTTACCACGATCTGATGCTAGACCATAGAAATAGCCTCTATGAACGCAACAAAACCTCGCCACAATCTGATGCTAGACCATAGAAATAGCCTCTATGAACGCAACAAAACCTCGCCACAATCTGATGCTAGACCATAGAAATAGCCTCTATGAACGCAACAAAACCTCGCCACAATCTGATGCTAGACCATAGAAATAGCCTCTATGAACGCAACAAAACCTCGCCACAATCTGATGCTAGACCATAGAAATAGCCTCTATGAACGCAACAAAACCTCGCCACAATCTGATGCTAGACCATAGAAATAGCCTCTATGAACGCAACAAAACCTCGCCACAATCTGATGCTATACCATAGAAAGGTACCCTCTATGAACGCAACAAAAGCTCGCCACACTCGGATGCTATAGCATAGAAAGCTACCCTCTGTGAAGGCAACAAAACCTATAGCATAGAAAGCTACCCTCTATGAATGAAACAAAACCTATAGCATAGAAAGCTACCCTCTATGAACGCAACAAAACCTTACCACAATCTGATGCTAGACCATAGAAATAGCCTCTATGAACGCAACAAAACCTCGCCACAATCTGATGCTATATAGCATAGAAAGGTACCCTCTATGAACGCAACAAAAGCTCGCCACACTCGGATGCTATAGCATAGAAAGCTACCCTCTATAAACACAACAAAACCATCCACAATCCGATGTTATAGCATAGAAAGCTACCGTCTATGAACGCAACAAAACCTAAACACAATCTGAGGCTATAGCATAGAAAGCAACCCTCTAGGAACGCAACAAAACCTCGCCACAATCTGATGCTATAGCATAGAATAGCTACCCACTATGAACGCAACAAAACCTCGCCACAATCTGAGGCTATAGCATAGAAAGCTACCCTCTAGAAACACTTTTCAAAGCGGCGCTGAGATGAAAGGTGGCAGGCCATTAGCTTGTCATCCATCCTTCAGAGTCTGTGTAGCAGTAATAGAGCGATGTGAGAGAGAGAGAGAGGGGGGGATCCTCAACAGCAGGAGCAGGAAGATGGAGACATTCAGCAAATGACGGAGATAGTGGGTTTTTTTTGTAATGAATTTACAAAAAAGAGAGATTTAACTTCGTTAGTTTGAAGATTTCATGCATGCTTCTATACGCCTTTTCAGAATTATGTGTGATTTTTTTTCTTTAACTTTCTGTCTGATGTATGGTTATATATACATGTCTGGTTTTTTTTTATCCTTTGGTTTCTTATGTTTCTTCTTTTGTTCCTCTATTCTTTTCTATCGTCACAAGGTAGATGCATTAGGGCTTCGGGGATGTGACTAAACACGACGCTAATATAACTGTGATTACAAAAAATGGTCGTCAGTTCCTTACAGCATGTGATGGCAATTTTTCCGAAAAGCGGATGGGTTTAAGCGTGTACGCAAGATGTTTTGTATGCGGTCGTATACCGGACCTTGGTTTATATTTTTATCCATTTTTGAGGAAAAAGTAGTAGTGGAGAAAAAACAAGTACAGGTGCCAACTTCTCAATCTTTTTGAAAATGACTTAACAAAGATTCAATGTAAAAATGTCGAGATGAAAAAAAATTCTAGGAAATAATGTCTTTCAGTGGCAGCATTGTAGGCATTTTTGAGTAAGAACCATGCCTTTGGCCTGACCTGACTGGAGTTTCGGCTCCTGGATGAGCCCTCATCAGAGGTCTCGGCGGTGATATATATATATATATATATATATATATATATATATATATATATATATATATATATATATATATATATAATATATATATATATATATATATATATATATCGGGCGGTGATTGTATTGTATATATTTTTTTTTTATCCAAAGAACTTTCGAGGGGGTAGAGTCGGTACTTATGGTAACTCCAGTAGTAAACTTCTTTCAAACCAACACCTCCATAGTTACTCATTTCTGCAATGTCAGAGTTTCTAACTATCAGGCTTCCTCCCTCCCTCCCTCCCTCCCCACCACTCTCTTTTATTTGCTAATGTCGTAGTTTCTGTCTTTTTTGCCCTGTGCTATCCCGTCCTATTTTTTCCTATCTTTCGTCAGCTCATTATTTTCTTTTGTTAGATTTCTAGCTTCGACCCCTCTTTCCTTCTCTTCTTTCTTTACTTCTTTCTTTCTTGGACTGTTTTTTTCTTTATGAATGTGAAGACAAAATTATATGCTTTAACAAATAACAGTGTCTGTAGATAAATCAACTGCAAACTAAAAGCAAATCAATATTGTAATAGAGGATTTTTTTTTTAATGACGTAGTCCAAAGCTGTAAAAATAAAATATTTTAAAACAAACCACAAAATAGTAGAGCTAAAAATGACAGCACCCAGCAATATAACATACAACAACAATTGCTATCATTTACATCATCCAAAACATAGAGTTGCAACAAGAGCTTCAACATCATCATCAACAGATTCGACAGCAATAACAGCAGCAGCAGCAGCAGCAGCAGCAGCAGCAGCAACAAAAATAACGACACGAAACCAAAAACATATCAGCACAGAAGACAATAACAGCAACAACAGCAGTGCAAGCATCATCAGAAACAGCTATAGCAGAAGCAAAAACAACAACAAAACACACCACCACCAAAGACAACAACAGCAACAACAACAACAACAACAACAGAACAAACATCACCAGAAAGTACTACAGCTACAACACCAACACGGAAAACAACAACATCAAACAACAAAACCAAACACCACCACCGACAACAACAACAAAAACAACAACAAAAACAACAACTACAGCATCACATCCACTGGCAACAGCATCAACAACAACAACAACACAAAAACAACAACAACAACAAAAAACAGGAAAGAAAGCTGTTGTCTTTGAACTCTAGTTAGTGGCATCTTCGATCAGCCCAAGAATTTGTCAAAGAAGCGCATGACAGAGGTAAAGTAGAAAAAAAAATCACTGAAAAAACCCCCCTACACTGTTTTTAGATAATTCCTCTTGATTTGGATAGAGTGAGAAACGCATATTTTCTCTTTTGTTTGTTAAGATGTCCTAGGAAAACAATGTTTTGACGTTCCATTATGATCGATAATTCATTAGCTTCGGATTTTGTTTGTGTAATCTGGCTTAGCACATGCATGCGTTTGCGTGCACGCGTGTGTGCACAAACGCAGACGCGCGTGCTTAACGCAGATATTCATGCACGTATGTACATAAACATGCTCTCTCTCTCACACACACACACACACACACACACACACACACACACACACACACACACACACACACACACACACACACACACACACACACACACACACACACGGATTGTTGCGTACACTAAACCAGCTTTCGTTCAGATAGACTTGCTACATTCAAGTGAAGCTGCCCTCTTGGGGGGGGGGGGGGGGGGGGGCTGTGGTGTCGCCACAAGAACGGCGCCACCCATATCAAAGAAGCTAGTACAGTGTGTATGCACACAGCTTAGAACTCTCATTATGCCGTGGGCTCTGTTACTGTGCAAAAGTTTGGCTAGGACGCGACTCAGTCCAGCCTTGTGTCACATGTCCATAATTATGGCCTTATTTTTGGGGTGTGTATACGTGCACGTATACGTGCGTACGATCCTTTTTTTTTCTTTTATTCTTTTATTTTGAGGAAAATGGAATAAGCACTCATGTGCTTTTTTTTTTTTACATCCATTTCCCGTGTGTGTGCAGTTTCGTTAATTCTTTCATCCGTTCCCACCGGCACACAATGGCCTACTCTTCCGAAAAGTGAAACGGGTATTAACGTGTGCGCAAGATGTTCTGCGTGCGTTAACTCCAGAGGAAAAAACCTCTCTAACGAGATTCGAACCCGGGTCAGCAGATCACTAGCACATCATTCTAAGCACCAGCCTATCCCTTCCCGCTTGTGTTTGTGTGTGCGTGTTTTTTTGTGTGCGTGCATACCGCGTCTGCTCTGTGGTGTATCATATTGTATATCATCACTATTATTGTGTGTAATATCCTATATGTCATTGCACACACTTTACCAGCTTTCATTCCAACAGACTTGCTGTATTCAATACAGACTAACTCTCTCGGGGCTGTGGTGTCGCCACAAGAACAGCGCTACTTATATGAACGATGCTAAAAAAAGTGTGTATGCATACAGTAGACCACTCTCTTGGTGTCGTGGGCTCTGTTACTGCGCAAAAGTTGGGAAAGGACGGGACTCAAACTGGTGCTTTATTCTAGTATTTTCGAAATCAAAGAATGAACTATAGAAATAAACAGAAATACAGAAATAAGAAAGGAAAACATAGCAGTGAACTCTTTATTATTATTGTTGTTATTATATTATTATTATTATTATTATTATTATTATTATTATTATTATTATTATTATTATTATTATTATTATTATCATTACGGTGATGATGATGATGATGATGATGGTGACGACGATGATGATGATGTGGTGCTCAACAAGTTATTCTTTCACTGCCAGTGCATAACGCTTCATTCCATAATGCACGTGAAGCCTGATTTTACTGTCTTCACCCACACATCACGGGTTAGGCGATGAGCATTGAACGTGTTGCGAGCACCTCACTTCACTCTACATCGGACCCGGGCGAATGCCACATCGTGTCTATGCAGGCAAAGTACCATCACTTTGTTGCAGCCTCGCCATTTTGGGCAGTTTTGACCTGAAGCTACAGGTAAAACTGATGGTTGCTTTTGTGTAATATTATGGGGTTTTATGTGGTCTTACTACTCATTTGTTATGTACATTTTTTGGATGGGGGTTGTGGGGTTGTGTGTGTGTCCAGTCAAAATGTTCTTTGTTTAGGGTCAAAG
Organism: Stramonita haemastoma; assembly: GCA_030674155.1. Lineage (NCBI taxonomy): Eukaryota > Metazoa > Mollusca > Gastropoda > Neogastropoda > Muricidae > Stramonita > Stramonita haemastoma. Next base: position 39,939,193 of record CM060325.1, read on the forward strand.
ATTAAGTTTACATATCTTTTTTTTTCATTCTGCCCTCCTATTTCTCTCTCTCTGTGTCTCTCTCTGTCTCTGTCTCTGTCTCTGTCTCTCTCTATCCCTCCCTCCCTCCCTATCTCTCTCTCTCTCTATCTCTCTCTCCCTCTCTCTCTCTCCCTCTCCCTCTCTGTGATTTTTTTTGGGGGGATGGGATGGGGTGGAGTCATTCTTCTGCTAGAGCTCTGAGGTTGATCAATAGTGAGATTCTAGCAGATGCGACCATGTTTACCCACCATTCAGGTTAGCCACATTCTTACTTCGGGAATGGATATCTAAACACGACACTTGTGTGCTTCAGTGAAATATTTTACATACTAACACTAAAAAAGGTAAAGAAAAAAGATAGAGGTGTCTCATAACTTAGGCGGTCGTAGGGGAGCGAGGCATCAGAGATCTCAGCTTCTCTTGGGGCCAGCATATTGAGGGCGGCGCCCATCTCCTCTTCCTCGCTGCTTTACCTTCCCTGACCCTAAAGAGGGCAGGTACCCTTTTACAGCTGGGTGAACTGGGGGGGGGGGGGGACTGTAATGAAGCAAAGGTGCGGAAACGGTTACCCATCCAACTGGTAACCACGCTCCTCCACGCTGCTTAAATTGACTTGGGGAAAGCGAGCTCTCTGACCTCTTAGCTGTCCCGCCCCCGCAACTAACACTACCTTTGAGAAAAAAAAATCTTTTAACTCGGTGAATAGCTATTTTTCAGGACCAATGCTTCCTCACCACAGAGTCATTACGCAAGACAGGAGCTACGCAAGACAGAAGGACTCATCTGGCCTGACTCCCCCCCCCCCCCCCCTTCCTTCTCCCCCTCGTGACCAAGAAGCCATACCGAGACTTGGAGGACCTGCAACGTACTGCTGCCTTCAATACAAAGACTTGAGCTGTCTGTACACTGAGAGACTGCCAAGAAAAGCAGGAATTCAAACATCCACTAAATGTGAGTATGATGAAGTTTATTACATTTTGTAGACAATTTCTCTCTGTCTCTGTCTCTGTCTCTCTGTCTGTCTCTGTCTCTTCTCTCTGTCTCTCTCTCTGTCTCTCTGTCTGTCTCTGTCTCTCTCTCTCTCTCTTTTCTCTCTCTTTTCTCTCTCTCACTTTTTTCTCTCTCCCCCCCTCTCTCTCCCTCCCTCTCTCTCTCCCCCCCCTCTCTCTCTCCCCCCCTCTCTCTCTCCCCCTCTCATTCTCTCTTCCTCTTTCTCTCTCTCCGCCCCCCCCTCTCTCTCCCCCTCACTCTTTCTCTCCCTCTTTCTTTTTCTCTCTCTCTCTCCCTCCCTCTCTCTCTCCCTCCCTCTCTCTCCCTCTCTCCCTCTCTCCCTCTCTCTCTCCCCTTCTCTCTCCCTCCCTCCCTTTCTCTCCCAGTAATGTTTTGTCACTGTTCGTTCCTCGGCTAGAGCCCCAATAGAGGAATTTTGCAAACGAACGCAGATCATCTTGCGCACACGTTAAAACCTGTTCCGCTTTTCGGAAGAGTAGACTTTTGTGTGCGGGTGGGAACATATGACAAAATTGTAAAAGAATTGCATACACACGGGGACTAGATGTAAAAACCACACGAGTGCTTATGCATTATCCTTGAAATAAAATGAATGAATAAATAAGTAAACTCGCGCGCGCGCGCACACACACACGCGCGCGCGCGCGCGTACACACGTACACACGCACACACGCACGCACACACACACGGACACACACAATCTCTCTCTCTCCTCTCCTCTCCTCTCCTCATCTCTCTCTCTCATCTCTCCTCTCATCTCTCCTCTCTCCTCTTTCTCTCCATTCCACCGTTTCACACACACACACACACACACACACACACACACACACACACACACACACACACACACACACACACACACACACACACTTCCTCTGATGAGACAACAACAAATCCTATTTATCATACGTGCATGCTTTCCCTCCCCGTTTCTCAGCTAGAACTCTGAGGTTTACCAATGGCGAGATTTTTGCGTATGCGACCGTTTTTGCCCATCATGAAGGTGGCCGTATTTCGACTTCGGGAATACAGGTGTTGGTATGTATGTCTTTGCTTTCAGACGCTTCACAGCAATCTTTGACCTCCTCACCCCACAATCCATGACCCGCATGACTCTCACTGGTTAGGCCCGTGTTTGGTCAATAAAAGGGTAGGGAATGAAGACACAGGAAATGCGACCAAGCTTCTGCTTCTGCTTCGTCCATCTTTCTCAGACGAACAGAGCTCTGGCTAAAATATTCCAATGCACTGGCATGAGCCTATGTAACCTTGCGCCTCCGAAAGCGCAGCGCGCGCAGTGAGCAGCCTCTGTAGGCTCTCTGCATGCAATCTTCCACAGTAGAAAGTCTACAGAGGTCAGTCCGTATGCACACAGCCACCGACCACACTACTGCTGCCGCCTTGCAACAACCGATTTCACAGGCACGACCAGAAACACAACACAACCGGCTGTGAGGAGTCTGGACGATGGTCACCACACAGAAAAAAGACATCCCTCTAACCTGCACATTTTTCTCCTTTTCACTTTCACATATCCCGTAGTCTTGGGGCAGTTACCCCTAAAGATTTTGTAACCAGCTTCCTCCTCTTACACTTCTCGCGTACGCGAAAATTTTTTGCCTTTTCTCGAAGCAAGTCGACGGAAATCCAGTCCACTCGGTCGCGTTCGTTTGCTGGACTTTGGACTGACTGCCCGGTCAGTAGCCTGCCGTCGAACGATCACTGGGCACCACACTTCTGATTGCATCCTGTCCTTGCTAAAAGATAACAGTAGATAAAATAAATTAGAAAATAAAACATAAAATAGGGAATAAAATAATAAAACAAAACTTAGTCATAGAATAGGAACAAGTTTACAATGAATAGAAATTAAAGAAAAACTATAGAACTAAAAAAAAAATAAACCATAGAAATAAAAAATAGGGAATTAAAATTTAGATGCAAGAGATGACAGGAGCGCAATCTGGGTGACAGTGATCTTGGTGTCCGAAAACACCACCGCCTGCCGTGATCCTGGTGTCCGAAAACACCACCACCTACAGCGATCTTGGTGTCCGTAAACACCACCACCTACGGTGATCCTGGTGTCCGTAAACACCACCACCTACAGTGATCCTGGTGTCCGTAAACACCACCACCTACGGTGATCTTGGTGTCCGTAAACACCACCACCTACGGTGATTTTGGTGTCCGTAAACACCACCACCTTCGGTGATCTTCGTGTCCGTAAACACCACCACCTACAGTGATCCTGGTGTCCGTAAACACCACCACCTTCGGTGATCTTCGTGTCCGTAAACACCACCACCTACGGTGATACTTTTGTCCGTAAACACCACCACCTATGGTGATACTTTTGTCCGAAAACACCACCACCTACAAGGATATTTTTGTCCGAAAACACCACCACCTACATTGATCTCGGTTTCCGGAAACACCACCACCTACATTAATCTTGGTGTCCGTAAATGCCATCACCTACAGTGATCCTGGTGTCGGTAAACACCACCACCTACAACAATCTTGGTGGTGGAAAATACCACCACATACACAGGTTTTGATACAGCGGTCACGAGGGATTGGGACTTTGTCCCCTCTCACAATGTCACAGCATTTCCTTAGGCTCCTTCCTTCCCATACTTTATTCCACGCGGGTCCTAATCTGGTGAGTGGTCATAGGGGTCATGTGAAAGTCCTCTTTAGTGGTGAGTCATTACGTGGAACATCTGAGAGTCTTCTCCTGAAAGCCATCACGTGGATCACCTGGGAGCCATCTCCTCAAATCTGAGGCCATCGTCTGAAAAGCTAGCATCCTCAAAATATGGTTAGAACAGGTAAGTATTTTAAGAAGTGTGCAGCTGTAGTGGAAAACTGACTTCATCAAGTGCTTGGCACGTGTAAGTATAGGAAGAAGTGTACATCTATATTGGAGCGAGTTTATTATACACGATTCATGTATGGGGGTGTTTAGCTTCGTCTTTGAGTAAAATATAGTTCCTTCTGGTTGAGCGCGTTGAGTCGAGGCTTTTTTTTAAAATTGTAAATAATGTGTGTGTTTTGGTTGGTTTGCTGTTTAGTGTGTTGATAGAATGCCTCCATGCTTTGAATTTATACAGAAAAATACAAATTCAGAAAGTGTACTTGACAACTTTATTTTGGATTTTTTTTTCAGAAAGAAATGTACCGAAATCGTGTACTTGATAATTAAAAAACAAAATTCATTCAGATAGAAAGGTGTGCAGAAATAATGTAGCCTACTCGATAACTTCGTTTCGAAATTTATTTAAACACATGGCATTAACCATCTGTCGGGAACCGAGATAGCCTAGTGGTTAGAGCGTTGAGCTTGTGATCTTTCTGCCAGGATTCGAGTCATTGAAAAAATAGTGCGTGCATAACACAGGGATGTTCACACACACACACACACACACACACACACACACACACACACACACACACACACACACACACACACACACACACACACACACACACACGCACACAAACACACACACGCACAACACACGCGCGCGCACAGACATACTGATGATGACTTTCTGCTTTCAGGGGCTGTGGGTCTGGAATCAAGGGTCAGTGACCTGACCTGACAGTGATGTGTGAGGGCAGCCATATTGACCTGCCTTTTCCTACAAGGGGAGAGCATCAGTATCAGCAAGGCCCATAACCAAGATGGTCGTCAGGGTGGATATGAGGGACGCAACACCCAGCATGACAAATCAAGGTCAACATCAATGACAACACAGCAAATCATCAATGCCAACATCGAGGGCAACACGGTAAGTCGTTGAGGACACCTTCGAAGACGGCACGGCGTATCACCGAGAAAACATCAAAGACAACACGGTAAGTCATGAATTCAATAACATCAGAGACAACACTACAAATCATCGAGTGCAACAATCAGGACAACATCGAGAACACCATCGAAAACGGCACTAAAATCATCGAAGACAACGCTACAAATCACCGAGAACAACATCAGGACAACATCGAGAACAATATCAAAGAGAACATCGAGGACAACATCGAAGAAAACAGCGAATCATCGAGGTAAATTATCGAGGACAATATCTATGACAACATCGAAGATCGCAACACGACAAATTGAGTGCAACATCGAGAACAATACGGCAAATTATCGAGGACAACATCGAGAACAACACAGCAAATCATCAATGACAAACAACATCGAAGACAACACGACAAATATTCGAGGAAAATGAGCGGCAGCAACAAACCCAGAGAAAAGTGATCTGTGGTCAGTATTCTTAGAAAGCACGCGACACTCCACCACACTGGGGCAGTGATTGCTCTAGTAGACGTTAGGGCACACAATGTAATGAGAAAAAATCGGTTTTTAAAACTTTTGTTCTTAATTTTAGTCTAGGAAGAGGGATGTGTAGGGAAAAAATGGTACTTTACTATCTATTATTATCTAGAGAGGCAAGGTAAACAAAACAACAATATGGTGTAAAAGGCATCTGGATGGTGCAAGTGATAGATTTTTTTAGTTTCCATAAGCACTTTTAAGCTTTGAGGTCACTTTTGTCCTTTTTAAGAGAAGGATTTTTTAATCTTTTTAAAAAATTGAATAACAAAAAATGGCTTGCATTCTGAACCCAGTCCAGTTTTATTTATTGTGGAAGAAAAATTATTTAGATGCTATTCAACAAATTTTTGTTGTAGTTTGATGGCATTGGCTCTTTAATGAATTGAATTAGCATCTGTGACATAGCCATGGAAAACTTGGATGCCTGGCATAAACATACACTTACGCACATATGCGTACGTGTGTGGTATTGTTTAAAGAATCTATTGAAATAATTGAAAAAAATCTTTTCCTAATATGTCAATGCGTTAAGACTGGTTTTAATTCGATTTTTTATGGTTTTTTTTAATGATTCAGATGAAGTGATTAAATCGGAAAATGCTATTGCCTGATATAACAAGGTTATTGGGCACACTGGCGGACAAATGGTTGATTGGCTTTGAGTTTTTGATTATTTTTAAAATCAAAACATGTTACATCAAGGCATCGTACCACTTTTGTTATGCCCCTTGGTGCATGTAAGACTTTTAATGATTGAAGTTTCATGATTTTTGTCAGTTCTTTTTTAACGATTCATATTAAAAGGCAGGCTGAGACAATACCTATAGACTGACATAACCGTTGTTGCAGATAAAACACGAAATGATGCCTGAGGGCTTGAAGTCTTTTTTTAATTTTTACTTCGGTGGGTTTTTTGTTTTCGGCTTTTTTGCATCTCAAATTAAATGATTTGTTCAAGGAAAACAACTCTTGAACATTGTCTCACCGAGACACGTAGAATTAGAAGTATGATGAGATTTAAAACAAAATTCTTAGATTTATTTTTTCAAAGTACTTTCTAAAAGTCTTAAACGTTTCACACCTTTCCACTTAAAAGTAATAATATAACCAGAACTCATGCTTTTTGTTCATACGTGTAAGACTGGTAGTGATGTATAGTGATGCTTCCGTAGTACTCTATAATGCATTTTGAAACGTTTTTGCTTTAAAGTAATGGATAGTGGAAGCCGGTATACTTCTCTCCATGTTCCTGCTCGAAAGACAGTAACAGGTTTACTAATACTTTGATATGAGTTTTTCATTTTTTTCATTTTCCAGAACTGAAATATTTTAGATTGGCTTTTTAGTGAGTGGTGTCCTTTGCTGTTAATGTATTTTTTATATTATTATCTTTCAATTTGTTATTTTAAAATATTGTTCGTACATGTCACATTGTTGGGTGTGAGAACTGATATAATTTTTGTTTTTGTTTTACAATCAGATTTCATATGTTGAGAAAAATACGCTAGTCTTCAACATTCTTTGTAAGACTTGTGATAACCCGTGACTTTTTTTAATTTGAAAAAGTGTACGACTCGGATAATTTTTTTATGAAAAATACTTATGTACCCTTTGATGCCCCACCAATCCTTGCATAACTCACATTTTGTGACGTTATTAAGTGGTTCTTTTTTTATATAAAATGTTTGTAGAAATAGCAGCAGCAGCAGCAGCAGCAGCAGCAGCAGCAGCAGCAGCAGTAGTAGCAGTAGTAGTAGTAGTAGTAGTAGTAGTAGTAGTAGTAGTAGTAGTAGTAGTAGTAGTAGTCGGGGGAGAGAGGAGAGAGAGAGAGAGAGAGAGAGAGAGAGAGAGAGAGAGAGAGAGAGAGAGAGAGAGAGGAGAGAGAGAGAGAGAGAGAGAGTTAGTTTATGATAGTAGAATCAAGTTACACAGTATCATAAACAAGGCTATGGGATCATCTACCATTGATATACCATTTCGAAATGCACATATAAAGAAAGTATGCTAGATAGATTTAATGACCTTTGAAAACATCAAGTAAAATATTTTTTTCCCATACATTGCAAAACGCGAGTGTTGTATGTTTTCTAATTTTCTTTTTTTTAAATTTTTTTATTTCGACTTCACGGGGACAAGGACTCGTGTGCATTTTTATATCCAGCCCCCCATCCTTCCCCTGTGTATGCGGGTTTTTGTTTTCAATTTCTGTCATTCGTTCGCACTGGTGCACGATGGCATACTCTTTCGAAAAGGGGAGCAGGTTTTAACGTGTGCGCAGGGTGTTGTGCGTGCGTGCGTGCGTGTGTGTGTGTGTGTGTGTGTGTGTGTGTGTGTGTGCGTGCGTGTGTGTGTGTACGGGGAAGGGGGTGGTAGTGAAGAGGAGACATAACTTAGAGATGTGTTTTTAGGGAAAAGGGTGTTGGGAGGAGGGTGTAGAATACACGTGTTTGGATCAGAGGTGGTAGGGAAAAAGGGCGAGGGAAATACCTAATACTTTTCACGCGGTTCAATTTTGGCGTTATCCTTTTCTCAAAAAAAATTGAGTGGTTTTTTCTTTGCGTAATCCTTTTTTTGAAGATTGAGAAAAAAATATTCAAAAATGTAAGAACTTCAATGACCTGGCTGAAAACTAGAAATTTTTTTTCTTAAAATATCGAACACCAAAAACCAACAAAAAGCTTTTTTGATGTTGATAGAACTGGTAACGAGACTAATTTGATAAAACTTCTGCGTTCCAAAGCTATGCTAAATTTTCGACCCGGTGCAAAAAACGATCTTAACCCGTTGTGTCTAAAGCTACACACTATAGTGTCTACCTGCTTTTGTGTCCACATGCATGCATGCAGACAGACCAGCCAACGGATTGACAACCCTTACCCCAATATTAACCTTTTCAACACTAACTCTTAACCCTGTTCAACTTAACCTTTACAGTTACTATAACCCTGGCCCGTCATGTGGACACAAATGGCAGGTAGATTCCTTGGTACATGCTTGACACTATGGCAAAAACATTTTTGTTAAATATGGATGGGGATGGTTATAGAACTTTCCCCCTTTTTGTCGTTGTACTCTGACAGCAACTATCGTCTGTCATATGAGTGAAAATGCGCTGTGCTGCCGTTAAGCACCTGACAAGTCAGGCCCAGTGCAGAGACTTTCGTCGTAGGAGAGAATCGCTATCGTTGATCTTTCTTTTTTTTTTTTTTTTTGAAAAATTGCAGGAAAGTGGACGAAGAGGTAGAAGATGGACGAGACAAAGATAGGAAGAACAGGGACAAGGAAGAAATATAAGGAGAGAAATGACATAATTCGTAGATTAGAATTGGGAGGGTGGGGGCAGGGGGAGAGAAAGGGGGGGGGGAGTAGTGGGAGAGGATAAAGGGGGCGGGGGGCGGGAGAGAGGGGTGTATCATAAGCCAGGGGTGTTTAAGATGGGTAGAAAATATGTTTAGGTCAGTAGGAATGAAAGGAGAGAGAGAGAGAGAGTGTGTGTGTGTGTGTGCTGTGTGTGTGTGCTGTGTGTGTGTGTGTGTGTGCTGTGTGTGTGTGCTGTGTGTTTGTGCTGTGTGTGTGTGTGTGTGTGTGTGTGTGTGCTGTGTGTTTGTGCTGTGTGTGTGTGTGTGTGTGTTGTGTGTGTGTGGTGTGTGTAAGGTGTGTGTGTAAGGTGTGTGTGTGTGTGTGTGTGTGTGTGTGTGTGTGTGTGTGTGTGTGTGTGTTCTCAATTTCTTTTATTTCGAAGACAACGGAAAAAAAGGACTCGTGTTTTTGTTTGTTTTTTACATCGTGAACATACTTTGACAAATTTTTCATCCATTCCCACATTCTGAAATTTTTTTTTTGACATTTTGTTTACGTCTAGTCGCCATGTGCATGCAACTCCGCAAACTCTACAGTATATTTTTTAGTTTTTTAATGAGATTGAATGCAAGAAATACAACAGCATGTTTTCAGGTTTTTTTTCATATATTAGACAGAATGTAAGAAATACATCGATGCATTTTTCAATTTTTATGGGATCAAATGCTAGAGAAACAATACTGTATTTTTTATGTATAATACAATACAGCCGTATGTTTAATTTTTTTAGACTGAATGAAAGAAATGAAATAGTAATTGTTTTTGCGGGTTTTTATTTTTTGTTTTTCTTGATTGCAAGGAAAACAATAGTCTTCTTTTTGTGTGTTTTTAAAAAAATGAAATTGAATGCAAAAAATACAATAGGCCTATATGTTTTGGTATTTCACAAGAATGCAAAAAACACTGTCAAATTCTTTTAAGTGTTGGCAAGATTTAGATTTATGAAATCTGAATTGTAAAAATAACAACCCTAGTCTTACAATAGCCTTTTATATTGGCAAGGGTGTTATTAGTTTATACAGTGATTGTGAAGTATGATTATATGGGAGAAAGGGCCTTTCATTTTTCTTTTTTCTTTATGTTTTGGAAAAGGCATATAAAAGGGACCAGGTTCAGCCCTTGCTTTTGCATTGAAATGAAGTTAGTGTGTATTGGTGGCAGATTTGTGTATTGATTTTCCACCAGCAGATGGATAACAGATTTTACACCAATACAGTTTATGAAAAATGAATGTATCTGAAAGATTTTCTCCTATAGTCTAGTAGTATCTCTGTAAAATTGCTGGATTTGCAACTGTAATCAAAATTTGACTTTTAAAAGAATTTGCCATACTTTCTGAAAGGATGAAGGGGATGTCACTTTAAAATTGACATTAAAAAAAAAATCTGTGTACACTTTAACAACCATTCACGTTTGTGGTTTTACTAGTTCTAGTAGAAAAAAATCCATTTTGGAGGGCCACAGAAGTATGACATATTGATTTTACCCCCCATGAAATAATGAATTGAAAACCCTACTTGTCAGTATCATGTTCAGGGTTTCTTTTGGGTTTTTTTTTGTTTTTTTTTTTTTTTGGGGGGGGGGGGTTGCAGGAATTATCAGTTTCCTTGCTCTATTATTACACTTTATTGCAACAAAAAAAATCCCAACAACCCTAAAACAAAGACATTTTTTTCTTATGCCTATTTAATTTTTTTCTAGAATTTCAAGTGTAAATGTATTAGATGGATAAAATTGCAATGCAATAGAATTACTGTTATCATTATTATGAGATCTAATCCAAACTTGTCCATCTGAATAAGTGAAGAAAAATATTGCGTGTTTTTTTTTAAATAGTTTTATAAGGTACATAAAATATAATTTTTTGTAACAAAAATTTTCATTTTTTCCTGTTTATTATTTTTATAACACCCCTGTACAAAAAAATGATGATGTTTTTTATGTTTAGAAATTCAGTGGTGACCACACACCACTGGCACTTGGTAGCCAACTGACTTTCTTAAACAAAAAAGCTTTGTACAACTTCTTAAAAGCTTACAAGATGGTGTATTGCACTTATTTACCCGGTGTTTCTGGCTGTAATGATATGGCTGGGATTAAGCTTTTGACACTTAGGTCCTTTAAAAGTAGATCGGAATGAACACGTTATTGTGGTATTTACATGGTATATATTTCGTTATATTCACGAGGTTGAATGCAAGAAAAAAAAAATTGAAAGTTAACACAAGAAATACAATATTTTTCAGGTTAATTATTTTTATTTAATTAAAAAAAAAGATTGAGAGTAAGGAACACACTATAGTGTATTTTTCATATTTTTTAATTATATTGAATGTAAGAAATAACTCCAGCATATTTTGTTTTTATCAGATTGAATGCAAGAAATACAGAAGTATGTTTATTTTTTGTGCGATTGAATGAGAGAAATACAATAGTATTTTCGCTTTTTTTTTTTTATTAGATTGAATGCAAGAAATATATTTTTTTCGTCAGACAAATTGTCTGAAATGCAATAGTACTGTTCATATTCTTTGATTAGATTGAATGCAAGAAATACACCAGCATATTTTTCTAAATTTTTTAAATGAGATTTAATGCAAGAAATACAATACTATGCTCAGATATTTTTTTGGGTGAGATTGAATGCAAGAAATACAATAGTATTTTGTTTTATTAGATTGAATGCAAGAAGTACAATACTCTATTTTGTTTTAGATAAAATGCAAGAACGACAACAGTAGACCTATATTTTTTTTTAATTGTTTTATGAGACTGAATACGAAAATATAATGTAATTCCTTCTGTTTTATCAGTATTTGTGTTTAATGAAATATCAGTTTAAAAAAATGTCCTACTGTAGTCTTTGATATTGGCAGGGGTGTTATTAGTTGAACAGCAGCGTGTAAAGTATATGAGAGAAAGTGCCTTTCATATTTTTGAACATGAAATTCAATGTAATATGAAAGGAACCAGGTTCTATCCTTAATTTTTCAATGAAATAAAATTAGCGTGTATTGGTGACAGATCTGTGTATTAATTTTCTGCTAGCAGATTCATACAAGATTTTTCACCAATACACTTGTGAAAAATTAATGTATCTGAAAGATTTCATACTATAGACTGGTATTCTAAGTGTGCCTCTGTGTGTGTGTGTATGTGTGTATGTGTGTGTGTGTGTGTGTGTGTGTGTGTGTGTGTGTGTGTGTGTGTGTGTGTGTGTGTGTGTGTGTGTGTGGTGTGTGTGTGTGTGGTATGCGTGTGTGTGTGTACGTGTGTGTGTACGTGTGTGTGTACGTGTGTGAGTAGGAGGGGGGTTGTTGGTATTTGCTGTTTTTAAATTTTTTTTTTATAATCGTTGAATCAAATACTATAGCAAAAATAAAATCTAATTATATACAGGCCTTAGACAAAACCAGGAATCGGAATCGGAAATCATTTTTTGCCATTTTTTAAAAAAGTTATGGCAAATCAAGTTCTCTTTGTGTGTGGTTGTAAAGAAATCTCTGTAAAATCGTAAGATTTGGAGCTGTAATCGAAATTTGACTTTTAAAAGAATTTGCCATACTTTCTGAAATGATGAAGAGTAAATCCCTTCAAGCTTGCAATGTTTTGATTTTTTAAAAATCTGTGTACATTTTAACAACCTTTCACATTTGTTGTTTTACCAGTTCTCGAGGAAGAAAACCATTTGGGGGTTAAAGAAGAATGACTGATATTTATTTTACTCCCATGAAATGAATTGAAAACCCCACTTGTCAGTGCATGTGCAGTTGTTTTTTGTGTTTTTTGCTTTTGGGTTGCAAATATTAAGTTTTCTTGCTCTATTAGTACATTCGTTGCAAAAACATAAACACAGAATGTTTTCCTCATGCTTACTTAAATTAGTTCTAGAATCCCAACTTTGAATGTACCATGGGTTGGATAAAATTGCAGCGCAACAGAATTACTATTATTGTAATTACATGAGATAAAATCCATACCTGTTCAGATTATCTAAATGAGTGAACAAAATATTGCTTTTCTTGTTTTTTATAGAGTACCGACAAAATAATTTTCTGTACCAAAAATTGCTTCCTTTTTTTTCTGCGATTTATAACACCCCTATGCAAAACTGATAGAAATGTTTTTTCGTGTTTAGAAATCCTGTGATGAGCACACACCACAAGCACTTGACTACCCAACCCACTTTCTTGAGAAAAAAATAATAAGCTTTGTACCACCCCTTCTTTTTTAAAACTTACAAAATGATGCATTGCACTTATCTATTCGGGGTGTTTTCTGGCTGCAAAGATATGGCTGAAATTAAGCTTTTTTGCCACATGTGTGTTTTAAAAGCAAGTTGAGACGAACATGTTATTGTGAACTTTAATACAATATATTTCGGTTTTTTCTTTTTTTTGAATGAGTTCGAATGCAGGGAGTACAATAGTTCTCTTTAAAATCTTAATTAGAATGCAAGAAATATAATAGGCGATGTTCTGCGGTTTATTTATTGATTAAAAAAATTAGATTAAATGTAAGAAATGCAACGGTGCATTTATCGCTTTTTAATAGATTGAATGCAAAAGAAACAATAGTGTATTTTCCTTTTTATTAAAGAACAAACTGAATACAAGTAATACACTAGAGTATTTTTTGTGTTTTTGTAAGATAGAATGATGAATTACAACCCCAATTGTCAGTAGCATTTTCCATTTAAAAAATTTTTGGTTTGTTTTGCTTTTGGTTTGCAAGTATTATCAGAGGTTTCATTGCTCTTCATTACATTTTGATACAAAAAACTAAACAAAAATATTTTTCCTCATGCCTACTTAAATTGTTCTAGAATCAGAACTGTACATTACGATGGGATGGTTAAAATTTAAAATACAATAGAATACCTTATCATAATTGTGAGATAAAACCCGAACTTGTCCATCTGAATGCCTGAAGAAATGATTGGGATTTTTTTGTTTGTTTTTAAAGATTACCAAGAAGATAATTTGTAACAATAATTGCTTTAATTTTTTTCTTAATTTTATAACACCCCTGTACAAATTCGATCAAAATGTTTTATGTTTAGAAATCAAGTGGTGAGCACACACCACTGGCACATTACTACCCAACTGACTTGAGAATAAATAATGCGCTTTATACAACTTCTTCCTCTTTAAAACTTAAAGATTTTTGCACTTATTTATTCGGGGTGTTTTCTGGCTGTAAAGATAATGTGGACTGAGTTACAATTATTGTCACTTGTGTGTTTTAAAAGCAGATTTGAATGAACACTTTATTGTCGACTTTACATAGCACATTTTTCTTTTTTTTTATTTCTGTAATATTGAATGCAAGAACTACAATTATATTTTCAGATTTTTTGTGAGACTGAATGCAAGAAATTTGATAATGAATTTTACGTGTATTTTTTAAAAATCAGATTGAACGCAAGGAATAGAATAGTTTATTTTTCGTGCTTCTTTTTAAATGAGATAAACTGCAAGAAATACAATAGTAGGTCTATATTTTTCAGTTTTTATATAAGATTAAATGCAGAAAATAGTCTAATTCTTGAAATGTTGGCAAGATTTTGGTTTGATGAAATGTCAGTTGAAACAAAACATCTAGTCCTGCAATAGCCTTTAATATTGACAGGAGCGTTACTAGTTTATAGTGTGTGAAGTATATGCAGGTGAAAGGGTCTTTATTTTTCTTTTCTTTTTTTTGAAATGGCATCCAATGTCAAATAAGAGAATCATGTTCTCTCCTTAACTTTGCATTGAAATGACGTTCGTGTGTATTGGTGACAGATCTGTGTATTAATTTTCCGCCAGGAGATCACAGATTTTACACCAATACAGCATATCAAAAAATTAATGTAATTGAAAGATTTCATGCTATCGTCTAGCAGTGCCTTGAGTGTGCCGCAGTGTGTATCTGTGTGTCTGTGTGTGAGAGGGGGGGGGGGGGGGGGGCTTTTTGGTTTTTGCTTTATTTTTAATTGTTGAATGAAATGTCATTAAAAATTAAATCTAGTGATATACTGGCCTTTAACAAAGGCAGGAATGAGAATCAGAAATTATTTGCCAATTTTTTTCAAGTTATGGCAAATCAAGTTCTGTGTTTGTGTGTGGCTTAAAAAAATCTCTGTCAAATTGAATTTGCAGCTCTAATCAAACTTTGACATTTAAAAGATTCTGCCATACTTTTCTGAAATATGGAAGAGGAAGTCACTTTCAAATTGCAATGTTTTATTATTTATTTCTTTTTAATCTATATACATTTTGACCTTTCATGTTTGTTTTACCAATTCTGGAAGAAGAAAACAATTTTGGGGACAAAGAAGATTGACAGTTGATTTCACTGCCGTGAAACGGTAAATTGAAAACTCCATTAAATGGCAAAAAAGTAACCCCATTACATGGCAAAAAATGTATCATAAAAAGCAAAAAACAAAAATATCTGAGCATGTTACATACAAACTGTCAGTAGCATGCTCAGATTTTTTTGCTTTTTTTGCATTTGGTTGCAAGTATTGTCAGTGGTTTTCTTGCTCTATTAGTACACTTTACTACAAAAAGCAACCAAAAATCTAAAAATGTTCCTTATGCCCAGTTACACTTGTTCTAGAATTTCAACTGTAGATGTATAATGGGATGTATGAAAATGCAACGCAATAGTAATTACTGTTACCATAATCATGTGAGATAAAATCCAAACCTGTCCATCTGAATGAGTGAAGAAAATATTGCATGCTTTTTGTTGTTTTATACCAAGAATTTTTTTCAATTGCTTCCATTTTTTCTGTATAACATATATACAAAAATGATAGAAATGTTTGTTTAAAAATCAAATGGTGAGCACACACCATTTGCACTTGTCTACTCAACCGACTTTCTTGAGAAAAAAATTACAAGCTTTGTACAACTCCCTCCTCTTGAAAGCTTACAAGATGATGTATTGCACTTATTTATTTGGGGTGTTTTCTGGCTGTAAATATGAAATGGCTGGAATTGAGCTATGTGTCACTTGCGTGTTTTAAAAGCAAATTGGAATCAACACATTGTTGTAGTCCGAGTTATGTCAAATGATGGTGTAAGAATTGACAGGCAAACAAATGTCAGTGGGTTGGTCATTGTGTCACTGCTGGTCATAGCACTGGAAAAAGCCAATCTCCCCCTTCACCCATAACAGAAGCTGGAGTTAGGGCTGCGTAGCCGGCTCGCAGCTGTAGTAAGATGATATGAAAATGCTGAATAGATGAAATATGTTTTTCCAGTTTTACTGTTTATGTACGGCTTGTAACCTACATGAATTTATCTGTTATGGAGAAAAAAGTTTGAACTTGAATTGTACTGCAGATGAGAAAAACAAAAACAAAAAAAACCCACAAGAATTTCAGCACGGTCTTTATTTAAAGTTCTGTTCATGAATGACTGGGAGTTTGCAGGTGTGAAGTATGTGCACAAGATCTCAGATGCATGTGCACCTTTTTGGTCTGTCTGTCTGTCTGTCTGTCTGTCTGTCTGTTTGTCTGTCTGCCTGTCTGCCTGCCTGCCTGCCTGTTTGCCTGCCTGCCTGCCTGCCTGCCTGCCTTCCTCTGTGTGTGTGTGTTTTGTGTGTGTGTGTGTGTGTGTGAGTGTGAGTGTGAGTGTGTATGTATACATATGTATTATACACACTGATATATAAATTTAATATATATATTTTATATATATATATATATATATATATATATATATATAAATAATGTGTATATGTATATATCTTACTATTTCATCGAACCAATTCATACTTGATTGTTTAAAAAACAGATATTTTCATAGGGATTACAAGCCATAATAAAAAATGTGAATGGGGGAAAAATATTTATTACAGATAATAAACACCATGCACAAATAATAGTACGAATACATCACAAGATGATACCTATAGCAATACTACACCACACACTGAATTATATTATATTAATAAAAAGAGGAATTGAAGTGGGTCACAAGCCGTAACCATATAAATAAAAAAAACACATTTATCGCAATAAGTAATAAAATTCAATCTTAAAAATCACGGACACGCGCGCACAAACACGCATGCACACCCACACCCACAATCACCCCCCCCCCCCACTCACACACATAGACATGCGCTTGCGAATGCATGCACGTACACGCGCACACACACACACACACACTCATATCCACCCACCCACACCCACACACACACACACACATTGCGCTGGCAATTTGACGACCCAGGTTCGATTCCCGTTGAGGAGATTTTTCTCCTGGAGTTATCATCAGTGCAGACTCCGCTCTCCCCAAAAGTCCTTCGGATGAGACAATAAACCGAGGCCCCGTGTGCGCACGCACGCAGAACATCTTGCGCATAGGTTAAATCCTGTTCTGCTTTTCGTAAGAGTAGGCCATCGTGTGCCGGTGGGAACAGATGACATATACAAAACTGCATACACACAGGGACTGGATGTAAAACAAGCACAAGAGTGCTTATCCCATTATCCTCGATATAAAAGAATAAGATAAAAGATAACAAGAAGACAGACACATACACACAGTATGTCTGAAGTTGAGAAAAAAAAAACCCAAACAAAGAAGACTCAACTACCCAGCAAACCGTCTGAAGTGAGCACTCAGCTACAGTGAACTAGCAAAGACATCAGTCAGGGGGGAAAGAGGGGGTTTTGTTTGATGTCTAGCCGACTGTAAGGGAGGGGGAGGGGGACAGTCTAGAAGTTGGGGTGGGGAGTGTTGAGGGGGAGAGTCGGGGAGGAGGGGTTGGGGAGGGGGTTGAGTCCAGGAAGAAATCAATAATATAAGGTGTTTTTCATCTTTGAGTTCTGCAAGTTGAGTGGAGTGTATTATTTTTGTGAGTGGCCGATTATTTGTCATGAAAATTCATTTTGAACAGTTTAACTTTTTGATGAAAAGAAAAATTTAAGCTTTTTACAGCTTTTTTGTTTTTAAAGAAGCACGCACGTGTGTGTGTGTGTGTTTGTTTGTGTTGTGTGTGTGTGTGTGTGTGTGTGTGTGTGTGTGTGTGTGTGTGTGTGTGTGTGGTGTGTGTGTGTGTGTGTGTGTGTGTGTGTGCGTGCGTGCCTGCAATGAAAACAAAAAGATGCAGAGACATACAGACGCACAAACAGACAGGTAGGCACGTAGGCATGCAGATAAACAAATATCAACGAAAACACAGACAAATATAGAGATAAACAATCCGAATGAGACAGAGAGAAAACTTCAGTGAACATTTGCATTGTCCATTTTTTCTGAGGATGTTAGAGGAATGGTGCCAGCTTACCTACATACCCAAACCTTCTGGCTTTATATCAAAAGAAGCGTTGTTTTGGAAGCATGTGGCGAACGGGAAAGCAGGACCACACAGAAATGTTTTGTTGAGATCCGGTGAAAGCGCATTTCTGCGGTATAATGATGTTTCATGTTTCTCGAGACAAAAGTGATCCATATTATAAAACGTGAACTTATACACAATGGATATGTTACTATCTTTACATTGAATTATGTTACCTAGAAGTTTTACTAATGTGTTTAGCTCACAAACCAGTCTGCATCATTTTTTGTGTTTTTTACTTTTGGCAAAGTTTTGGTGTGTGTTGCTGTTATCCGTATGTTTTGTTCTAACGTAAACGTTTACATCAGAGCAAACCGTACACACACAGACACACAGACACAGACACAGACACACACACATACATACATACATACATACATACATACATACATACATACACACACACACACACACACACACACACACACACACACACACACACACACACACACACACACACACACTCAACGTACACTGCTTAAAGAAGTTGATTTTGCAAAAATCTTCAGTGGTGAAGTGAGATAGATACGAGAAACGTGTACGGATGTCACTACGTAATACAACAAAAATTATATCTTTACCATCACATATCCTGAAATGTTGTAGATCGTTAATCCACCTCTAAAAATGTTGTGCCCAAATTGTACAGTCTACAAGACTACCAAAAGTTCTATAAAAATTAATAAAGGTAAGGTAAAGGTATCTCATAACCTATGTGGTCGCAGGGGAGTGAGGCGTCAGAGACCTCAGCTTCTCTAGGGGCCAGCTATATTGAGGGCGGTGCCTATCTCCTCCCCCTCGCTGCTTTACCTTCCCTGACCCTAAAGAGGGCAGGTACCCATTTACAGGTGGGTGAACTGGGGGAACTGTATATACTGAAGCCAAGGCGCGCAAACGACCTCCCATCCAACTGGTAACCACGCTCGATACGGCTTAACTTTGACTTGGGGGGGGGGGGGGGGGGGACCAAGCGCTCTGACCACTGAGCTATCCCGCTCCTCCAAAGTTCAATATTATCGGAGGGTAAAGGGGAGTAAATCAGTGTTCCAAAGCTACAGGATGTGACGTAAGTAATGCTCAAGTGCCACAACAGCAGAGCACGGCTGGCTTCCAGCGGTGACTGAATTACCAGCCAAAAGGAATTAGCCAGTCCAGCCATTCTAGCCAATCAGTGGAAAGCCCATTGCAGCAAAATGTGAATGGTTTGGACGTTTGAAATTACTAGGTAGCCTACATTCAAAGCAGTTTTTTTTCATCTAAAGTTCCGAATACAAACTGTTTTGGGTTTTTTGTGTGCTGGAGAGTAAATGAAATTACTGAATGTTTCGTCTTTGTTGCTAAAGTTGTATTTTTTATTGAATTACAGAGAGACTTAGTCGGTTTGTTGTGCTTTTCGGGTGTTTGTTTGTTTGTTTGTTTGTTTGTTTGTTTGTGTGTGCGTGTGTGTGTGTGTGTGTGTGTGTGTGTGTGTGTGTGTGTGTGTGTGTGTGTGTGTGTGTGTGCTTTGAGGGAGAGAGAGAGAGAGAGAGAGAGGAGAGAGAGAGAGAGAGAGAGAGAGAGAGAGAGAGAGAGAGAGAGAGAGAGAGAGAGAGGGGCTCATTCATCCAATCTTCTAAGCACAGATTGTCTGGTTCCTTTGTTCAAAGACAAATTTGTTTGTTGTTAAATTTGTTTGTTTGGCTACACAGTTTTAACAATCGGCAAATTACACAAATATTTATTAGATTTACTGTGTATTTCACCTTTCACTTTTTGCTTTAAGAGAGGAGAGAGAGAGAGAGAGAGAGAGAGAGAGAGAGAGAGAGAGAGAGAGAGAAGAGAGAGAGAGAGACAGACAGACAGACAGACAGACAGACAGACAGACAGACAGACAGACAGACAGACAGACAGACAGACAGATAGACAGACAGACAGACAGACAGACAGAGGGGGAGAGAGACAGAGAGAGACACAGACAGACAGAGAGTGTTACAGAGAGACAGACAGACAGTTGCATACAGACATACAGAGAGAGACAGACAGAGACAGACACACAGACAGAGTGAGACAGACACAGAGAGACACAGAGACAGACAGAAAGACAGACATAGAGGGAGAGAGAGAGAAAGAGAAAGAGACAGAGAGAGCGCACTTCATTCAGGTTACTCAAGACTCCAAACCTCCTACAGTAATATCTTTCTTCACCCAGTCCCAATTTCCACTATATACTTTTCTATTATCAGGCTCAGTGGAGTCCGGGAAGTCAGAGCCAGAGATGAAAAGCTTGTTAGTGTCTACCATCAAAGGATAATAATCATATTTTGTCCCTCCCTGTAGGAATACGATTAGGAGGCATTCATCTTTCCTTGAACAGACTTATCTTATTGTCCCTGTGTGAAAGAGTATATACACTTTACAAAATATCCTTGCCTGATTTCCTTTCCACACACAAAAAAAACTTGGATTTTAAGTTTGCAATTTGCTGCTCCTTCCATGCACTCAAGTGCCTATTGCAGTTGACAGAAATTTGCTTATGTTTCGTTTGATTGTTGAGAATGAAGTTTTGACTCTGGTTGTTTCTACAAAAGGCAGTGATTTCCTTTTTGGAATGGAAGAGTTAGGTGTAGAAATACAGACTGAAGCTGTAGTGGTCAGAAAGAGATAGAATTAGAAAAAAGGAATATAAAATACATTATTATGGAGAATCATGGATCCCTAATAATGAGTTCTTTTACATTCAACAATGAGAACGGTTTGCGGCATTTTCTTCCTTGCTTATTCATACAAGAGCATTATTTGTGTACTTTCCTGTCTGCTTGTTTGATTATTGATTTGGATATGCTTTTTGTAATCCATCTTTGACGACCATATGTCAAGATTTGCAAAGAGACAAAGACAGAGAGACAGACAGATAGACAGATTGACAGAGAGACAGACAGACAAAACAACAGGCAAGCCAACGGTGGATATGTTTAGTACCAACAAGAGATTCGCACCTTTGCGTATCTATCTGCCTATCTGTCTATCTATCTATCTATCTATCTATCTATCTATCTATCTATCTATCTATCTATCTATCTATCTATCTATCTATCTATCTATCTATCTATCTATCTGTCTGTCTGTATGTATGTCTGTATGTCCGTCTGTCTATATATCTGTCTGTCTATCTGTCTGTCTGTCTGTCTGTCTGTCTGTCTGTCTGTCTGTCTGTCTGCCTATCTATTTATGCACAGATATAATTATATACGACGACAGAGACGATGGTGACGTGTGAAGTTGTATACAAACCTTATTATCCACTATACTCCTTAGTTGTACAACATATTTGATAGACAGTTTAGTGTTAGTTGGTATAGACATTCTTTAATATGTTTTATATATATTACACACGGTACTAATAGTTGCACACAAGTTTTTATATGTGCGCTTTACTGTTAGTTCTACAAAGGCTTTCACACACAGTATACCGAGAGCTTTCCACAAGTATTTACACCTCCACCTTCACCGATCCTATGGTCCATTAGACCGTTGGGGCATCACTGAAGATTTTGCAGCCAGCTTCTTCCATTCATTGCGGTTCTCAAGCTGACCTTAGTATTGTCGTTCCACTCAAGGCCAGTCCATTCTCTGATGTTGTCTTCCCATCTTTATCTCTGTCTGCCTCTTCATCTTCCTCCTTGCACTGTTCCTTGTTTGACAGTAGATAGAGGAAGACGAGCAGGCAGACAGAGGAAGACGATAGGAAGACAACATCAAAGAGTAGTAGACTGGCCTTGAGTGGAACGACATACTAAGGGAAGTGGTTTTATATACACACTCTACTAACTCGTACAGAAGTTTGTGTATACAGACATGACTGTTAGTCATACTTTCGTTTGAAGAACAACTTTACTGTCAGTTGGTAGGCAAGTTTCCATAGCTAAACTTTGATGTAGACTGCTACAGAAATATCTCGCGCACGGTTTATGTGCATGGGTACAGAAGTTTTCAGGGACACTTTGATGTAGGGTAGTAGATAAAAACCCTGTCTTACGCTTTGGTACCGTCAGCTGCAGAATTTTTCTTCGTACTTTGATGTACACTAGAGCAGAAATATTTTGTGCACGTTTTGATATACGTCAAT
>CM060325.1:39966482-39968982 GCA_030674155.1 Stramonita haemastoma
AAAAACTTTGGACATTCCATTATAAAGTGAAACTCATCTCCTATCAGCTTTCATGTTACATTGGTTTACAAAGACGATTTTCGCGTTGAATGCCAATAACTCGTCCTGTTTCAATCGGCAAACACAGACAGAAAAGCAGGAGCACAGAGACAAACACAAACAGTGTAGAAGAGTCTTTGAAAAATTAAAAAAAAACGGACATACAAAACGGAAAGATATAAGTAATTTGCTTCCTGGAGCATGGGTGAAAGAACAGAGCTATCACAAAAGACAGCCCAAGAACTAGTCTAAACAAAACGACATAGAAGAAAAGCAGAAGATCCTATGTAATGGCCACCTTCAGCATCTTCCTGACTGCAACACAGCTATGACAACACATTAACAAACACCTTGAGCGTCCAAACCAAACTGGATAAAAGGGTGTATTTGTATTGCAGATTTAAAATGTTTATGATTTCATGTAACACTCAAAATTTTTCGGTGACTGCAACAAAGATTAAAGTCATGAAATGGGAACTAGAAACTGAATTTTCAGAAAGAAAAAGGGGGCTAGGAGAAACAAAAACAAAACTCCAGACACATCAAATATAAACACAGAGGGACAGAGACAAACACACAGACCCATACAGACAGAAAACCAGGTACACTTAGACAAACACAGAATGTGTAAAATAAAAAAAATCGGAGCAACAAGGGTCCAACAAGCAGGCAGGCTGGTCAAACCAATGGACACAATTCCTCCCTGACCCAGTGTGTGAAAGGAGAGAGCTGACAGAAATATCAGCCAAGGGACCAAAAAATAAAACAACAGAAGCAAAAACAGAGGGCCCAGAGCAACGATCACTTTTCGCATCTGAAATGGAAAAAAAAAATTGACCACATGACGATTGTGTCAAAGTGTCTATATGTGACTGCTTTTTTTTTTTTTTCAAAATGTGTTGCTGTAAATTTTGTTGCATACTCAAGAGAGGAAGACAGACCTAAGGCAGAGAGAGAGAGAGGGGGATGGAGGGAGTGAAGGAGTAAGCGATGGGGAGGGGAGAGAGAAGGGGGGAGGAAGAAGAGAGCGAGGGGGGGAGGGAGAGAGAGAGAGAGAGAGAGAGAGAGAGAGAGAGAGAGAGAGAGAGAGAGAGAGAGAGAAGAGAGAGAGAGAGAGAGAGAGAGAGCAGACAGACAGACAGACAGACAGACGCAGAGAGGGAGAGACAGACAGACAGACAGACAGACAGACAGACAGACAGACAGACAGACAGACAGACAGACAGAGACAGAGAGAGATCAAATTAAATCAAATCAAAATTTTCTATCCAGATGGTACATTGAGTAAGCAATAAATCTTCTTTTTTTCATCAAACCATCTATCTAACAAAAAAAACAACAAAAGAACCATACCCCCCCCCCAAAAAAAAAAAAAATCCACTTAAACAAAAACAGACAGGTAAACAGAAATGAAGCAGCAAACAAACAAGCTAAGTAACCAAGAAAACCCCACCCAAAATATTTAGCTACAACAGTGTTAGAGAGAGAAGAAGAAGAAGAAAAAGAAGAAGAAGAAGAAGAAGAAGAAGAAGAAGAAGAAGAAGAAGAAGAAGAAGAAGAACAACAACAACAACAACAACAACAACAACAACAACAACAACAACAACAACAACAGCAACGAGATTCACAGAAAAATTGAATATGAAAGATCAACCAAAACGCCGAGTGAAATGTACAAAAGAAAATACAGACTGGAGAAAAATGATCACCTTTAACTTTTGCACTCAAAAAAAAAAAAAATTGGACAGGAAATATTAAAACTTTCTTTTATATCGTCAAGGTGGCTACACTATTTTGTTTCCTCCATGAAATAAAATACTTGCGTTGATGAAAACCCCCATGGAGCGAGCGCTTTCAACCAGAAATAATACAGACTCTCAAAGACACAGACAAGCACACAAAGATATGGACACAAGTATGGAAGATTTATAGAGAAGTGAGCCTTAAAAAAAACACACAAAAAACGGGAGGGCAGCCAAGGGAAGCAATTGCTCTCCGTGACCCATGTGTGAATGGAAAGGCGGCAGAAAAATCAGCCAGAAGCTGAGAAATGGAAAGAAGAGAGAAAAAAAACAACGACAGAAAGCCAAGAGAAATGGTCGGTCACCTTTGGCTTTGTCCTGAACTGAATGGCGACTGTGTTGAGGGAAGGTATCTAGAGAGAAGAGGCTGGTTCTTTTAGGCAAAGTGTTTATATCGGAAAAGTTCCATTTTCTTGCAATTATAGAGGCTTTTTTGTAATAACGCTCACATAGAGTGGTTTGTATGGAACATAAATTGGTTTTTGATAGTATAGGTATGATTGTTAATATCATTGTGTTTGAAAGGGATTATGCCATTGTTATTCCTGTTTACAAAGAAAACAAGTCGCTAAATGTTTCCTATAATCGTCCTATCTCGATCACGTTTATCATCACTACTGTTGTCATCGCCATCATGATCTTTGTCAGCATCGTCATCA
>CM060325.1:39978982-39981482 GCA_030674155.1 Stramonita haemastoma
ATATATATATATATATATCACTTTCTCAGACTCTCTCTCTCTCTCACTCACTCACTGAATTGCCAGATACTGTTACCTTTACTCCCAAGCATCCCTGTTTTTGCTCCTCCTCCCCTCTTAGCTAACTGATCCAAACCTCCCTGGAGATCTTATAATGCAAGAGACTGATAACAGCTGATAAGCAATCACCATTCATCACCAACCAATGAATTCTCTGAACTAGAGATTCGAAGCCTTCTGTCTCTCAGTTCTCTCTTTTCCTATAGGAAATCTTGAAGGGCAGTTACTGGTCGGAATGTGCTTACATCGAATGATAACCAGAACAGTAACACAATTATGTAGCAAACGAGGTAATAAGTGTGTGAGGAAATTGCTGCTGTCGAAATGGAAATGATATAATCAAATGATGCTGTTTTACCAAAATTACTTGACATAATTGTTATCAGCAACAACAAAGGGAGGAGGAAACATGAACAAATGAACAAAAATATTATGAAGTTGGAAAATTGTGGCTGACTATTTCTCTGGCTTTTATCTTCTTTCAGAATAAGAGCTCTTTGGCATACGTGCTAGTGTGTGTGTGGGCGTGGGAAGGTGAATGTGCAAGTGTGTGTGCATGTGTGCTGTGTGTGTGTGTGTTTAAAAAAAGGTGACCACCCATGGCTCATATGTGCATGCAAACACACACACACACAGAGAGAGAGAGAGAGAGAGAGAGAGAGAGAGAGAGATATATATATATATATATATATATATATATATATATATATATATATATATATATATATATATATATATATATATATATATATATATATATATATATATACATACACACACACTTACTTTTATGTTCTTTAATTAACTTCGCATTTTACACTTTGCTTTTCTCCACCACCACCACCACCACCCCCTCATCCCCATCCTCATCCTCTCCCTCACATTTTCACCCCTTGACTGGTTTTGATGACCCAAACTTGGTTATTGGCTTCACTGCACCCCGCTCAGCCAATCAGCGTCTATTCAACCTTCCAGTGCACACTCCCAGCATTCCGCTAGCTCTGCAATCTGTCCACTCTTCCAGCTCTACGCTGTAAACGTAAACCAGTTTCTCCTAATCAAGCTTTCATTCCATTGGCTGCCGTTTCTGACCCAATGATCACAATTCAATTTCCTCCAATCAGGCATTCTTTTTATGATCTGTACTGGTTCCTTTTGGGTTTTTTTTTTTTTACTCTTTCATTCAGGCACAGTGTTGTGATGGTATAAGTGAATAATGTAATTTAGGAAATAGAGAAAATTGGAGTGAGGAGGGGTGGGAGTCTAGTCTAGTGCCTAGAGCCTTGATGTTGTGATATCAGAGTGGGCTTCTAGCCACAACTGTGACCGCCGTTTGAAGGTTTCTTTTCCCCTGAAGTAAGCATCAGTACTGACTCCCTCCCCTCCCTCCCCCAGATGTTCTTTGGATGAGACTATAAACTGGGGTCTTTTTTTTTTTACCAGCACATGCAGATCATCTCGTGCATGCATTAAATCCTGCTCCACCTTTTGGAGGAGTAGGCTATTGCGTGCGTGTAGGAATGGATGACAAAATTTCTATAGAGATTTTGTGCACACTGATGTTGTGTATAGACATCATCCGTGGTTGGAATGTGGCTACCTTTATAGTAGGTAGTTGGCTGAATATCTATAATCTGACCTTTGGTATGAATCTTGGACCTGTAGTCTGGGAAAGTACAATAAAAAAAATAATAAAAAAATAATCGAATAAGAACTCATCTGCTTTTTTTACATTCAGTCCCCGTGTGCATGCAGTTTTGTAGATTTTGTCATCTGGTCCCACTAGCACACAATGACCTACTCTTACAAAAAGCGGAATAGGATTTAACGTGTACACAAGATATTCTGCGTGCGTTTGCACACGGGGCCTCAGTTTATAGTCTCATTCGAAGGACTTTTGGGGAGAGTGGAGTCTGTACTGATGTTAACTCTAGGGGAAACAAATTCCTCTCGAGCGGGATTCAAACCCAGGTCGTCAGATTGCGAGTGCAATGTTCTAACCACTAGGCTATCCCGCACCCATCCCAGTCAGTCTGTGTAGACTGTTTCTTTATTTTTGTTTTTGTTCCTCAGCTGGAGCTCAATGGTGAAATTTGTACGTACACCACTGCCCCACCCCCCCCCCCCCCCCCCACACACACACACACACACACACAAAACAA
The DNA here is from genome assembly GCA_030674155.1 of Stramonita haemastoma. Classification (NCBI taxonomy): domain Eukaryota; kingdom Metazoa; phylum Mollusca; class Gastropoda; order Neogastropoda; family Muricidae; genus Stramonita; species Stramonita haemastoma. The sequence continues at coordinate 39,981,205 of CM060325.1, forward strand.
CATTTATGTAGCTGCATTGTCACTTCAGAGAAAGTGTCCAAACACGACACGTGTGTGCATGTGTTTTTGAAATGTTGTCATCCCTTCCTGCCAACACGAAATGGACGACTCTTTCGAAAGATGGAACGGATTTTTTAACGTGTGTGTAAGATGTTCCGCGTATATTCGCACACGGAGCGCAAGTTTATAGTCTCATCCGAAGGACTTTAACATTTATTTCGATTTTTGTTTTTGGTCAAATTGGGAAGAGAGGGCTAGGCTGGGAATCGATCTCAGAA
>CM060325.1:39983982-39991482 GCA_030674155.1 Stramonita haemastoma
TTAAGTTTCTTTTTCTTTTCTTTTTCTTCATTTGTTTGTTTTTACCGTCCGTCCTTTTTCTTGTCTGCTTTTCTTTTTTTTTCAATTCACGGATTTCTTCTTGACATTTTCAGGGAAAATTTTCATGCTCTCTTCTTTTTCATTCTTTCGTTTTTTCCTTCTGTTTTTTTTTTTCCTCTTTTTTATCTTCGTAAATCCCACTGCCATTAGGACGCTGCAGGGAATTGTCCAGTCTAATTGTTCATGTATGTTTGTTGTGTGCTAAGGCATATGTCTCCCTGAAAGGTGTCCTTGGCCCTTGTACAATGTTGTGGGTTCATTATTTCCTTCTGTCTGTGCCTTCCTTTCTCACCGACTTTCTTACCTGGGGATATGGTTTTTTAGCAATGACATTAGTTCTTGAGTTAAATTGAATTTAGTTGATTCGAGTTGAATTGATTCGAGTTGAATAGACTTGAGTGTTACATTCAATCACAACAGATTTCTTTGCACAAAATTCTAGCTGCTCTACCTGGGGAGTTCACGTAGCCACAAGAGCAGCGCCACTTATATCTTATTTCGGCCCTGGCCAAAAAGCTGTGTCAGTTATTGATGTCAGTCAGTTGCCAAGTCGTACACTAAAATGTTGTTATGTTGTCAAATGTTGTGTTGAGATTGCCTTCAGCCATGACAAGCTCTTAACATAACGACCTGCACTCTCATTCATAAGAGAAAAAAAAATCATCTGAAGTCGGGGAATGGCTGCCTATATGGCGAGGTACTTGAAAACAGTCATACACGCAAAGGTCTCATTCAGCGTGCAATTTCAATCTCACAGTGAATCCTAGTTGGGATGAGGGAGTCAAGAGTGCATGTTCCGGGTGACCCCCCAGGGTATTAAGCTGGGGGACTCACAACAACAACAACTTTTTTTTTCTTTTTTGCAAGTATATTTCTTTCTGCGAGTTTTTCTATGAAATTCTTACAACTGAAAAATCCTGTTACCATGGGTTCTTTTACGTGCGCTGAATATGTGCTGTACATGTAACCTCGGTTTATTGTATCCTAAACTGTAGAGAAAATGGAGGATTTCTGAAGAAAAAAAATTCTGAAGTGATTTCTGGTCCAGATCTTAAACTTCCAGGGTATGGCTCTTTTAAAGAATTCCTGAACAGCTTGGCAGACAATAAACCGAGGTCACGTGTGCAACACATATTCAGCGCTCAAAAAGAACCCACAGTATTAAGGGAGTTGTCCCTGGAAATATTCTGTAAAAAGCCACTCTAATAAGGAAACAAATACACTTTCAAATAGGAAAAAAATTTTGGGTTGTGCTGCTCTTGTGACAACGAACTCTCCTCATGTTGGGAGTGGGGGGAGGGGGTAAGTGAGGGGGCAGCCCAAATTTTCAGAAGAACAATTCGTGGTGAATGAAAAATATTCAGTTGAAATCATTTTTTTTTTAAATTCAGTTTAAGAACCAATATCCTAATTGCCCTTCATGGAATTATTAAAGTGCTTTTGATCGGTTTACATTACGTTGTATTCAGTCATGCCTTCTACTTTTTTTTAAAATCTGTTTTCTGTTAATCTTTCCCAATAAGCATTTTTCCTAGTTTCTTTTATATTTTTAATTTTCTTTTTATTCTTTTTAGTGCTTGGTTTTTGTTTTCTCGATTTTTCTTATCTTACTTTTCTGTTTTTCCTTCTTGCTCTTCATTACTTGATTTCCTAATTGATTTCTACCTGTTTTTTTATAGTTTGATTTCGTTCTCTTGACTTTTCTTCCTTTTTCTTCTTGACCTTGTTATAGTTTCTGTAATTCCTTTGTTCTGTGTTTTATTTCTTCTTTAGTTTGAGTTTGAGCCTTTTGGCCATTGTTTTTAAATCATCTTTTGTCCTGTTTGTATTTTTGTTTCTTTTTTGTTTCTTTATTGGAATTTTTTTATCTCTCTCTTCACAGTTTATTTTTCTTTTTGTTTGCGCTGTTTCTATCTTTAAAAAATTGATTTCTCGCTTTTTTTTTCTTCTTACATTCTTTGCGTGTTTATTTCTTGAGGGTTTTTTTTTTTTTTTACTTTAATTTTTTGTTTTTTCCCATCTGTTTTGTTTGTTGTTATTTTTAACCATTTCTGCGTTCTTTGTCGTTTCTCTTTCATTTGAGTCATCAAGGCTTTTTTTTTCTTTGGTATTAGATTTGTTGTCTCTTTATTATTGTTCTTTGTTTTTCATGTGTATTTTTCTCTTATTTTTCTGTATTTTTTTCTTAATTATATTCACTTTTCTATGTTTCGTGCTTATTTCCAACCTGTTTTTCCGCCATTTTTTGTTTTCTGTTCTGTATCGGTATCGGTATCGGTATCAAGAGAGAGAGAGAGAGAGAGAGAGAGAGAGAGAGAGAGAGAGAGAGAGAGACAGAGACAGAGACAGAGACAGAGACAGAGAGAGACAGACAGACAGACACACACACACCACACACACACCACACACACACACACACACACACACACACACACATAGACACACAGACAGAGATAAAGACAGAGACAGAGAGACACACAGACAGACAGACAGACAGACAGAGACAGACAGATGCAGACAGAGAGAAAGACAGAGACAGGCAGAAAGAGAGATACACACACAGGGGGAGAGACATAGACAGAGAGACAAAGATAGAGAGAGGAAAGAAATATATGGAGAGAGAGAGAGACAGACAGACAGACAGACAGACAGACAGGGGGAGAGAGAGAGAGAGAGAGAGAGAGAGAGAGAGAGAGAGAGAGAGAGAGGAGAGAGAGAGAGAGAGAGAAACAGAGGCAGAGACAGAGAGAGGCAGAGACAGAGAGAGACAGAGAGAGAGAGAAAGAGAGAGACAGAGAGACAGAGAGAGAGAGAAAGAAATACAGAAAGACAGACAGAAAGACAGAGAGACAGACAGACAGACAGACAGACAGACAGACAGACAGAGAAACAAGGTGCAGATTGATTCTTTAGGGCTATGTGGGCACTGGAAGGAGTACCGCCTGAAACGTGAAGAGCAGCTGAAGAGAAGGAACGTTTACCAGGGGCACACTCTCCCTGTGACAACCAGAGGCAAAGTTCAGACAGTGATGGACACAGAGAGGAGAGAGAGAGGGGAGAGAGAGAGAGAGAGGAGAGAGAGGAGAGAGAGAGAGAGAGAGGGGGGGGGGGGGGGGAGAGGGAGGAGAGGGGGAGAGGAGGAGAGAGAGAGAGAGAGAGAGGGGAGGGGAGAGAGAGAGAGAGAGAGAGAGAGAGAGAGAGAGAGGGAGGGAGAGAGAGAGGGAGAGAGAGAGAGAGTGTGTGTGTGTATTGATGGAGGGATGGAGAGAGTAGAGGCATTTCACCTCCTTGACCCTTGCCCAGCCGTTGTGGTGCAGCCATCAGAATGGACATTTTGCTTGATTAGGTAGAAGCTAAATGGATTAAAATGAACTGACTCCCTAGCAAAATTTGTCAATCATCAGAACTGGCATTTCTCCAGAGAGGGGTAAAGTTAAAGTTGAGTTTGAAGGTTGAGAGCGAGAAAAAGGGATTCAAATTTTAAGAAAGAATTGTGGAAAAAAGGGAGAGTTATCATGTAGAAATGTTGGATTTATATATAGGGTTTTGTGTGTCAAAGGTAGAAGGTAGGGTTATTATTTTGGTAGTACTTAGCTAAACAGATTTGCAGCAGTGTTGTGAGGTGCAATCTACCATTTCCATAATAAGCTTTTGGGTGTTGATATGTCATGTCTTTTCCTGTTATAATTATTAAGCTTGCTCGACTCTAATCCACGATTGTTTAGATGACTGCAACTGTAGTGTCAAAGATCGAATTTGCTACAAACCGTTTAACAATATCATCATTTTTATTGTTGATAAGCACTGAGAATGTCATCACCTCATGGACCTGGTTGATGTTGATGGAAAAAGACTCTTTACCACCTTTACTCTCACCTTACTACTCTCCTCCATCCTCATCAAATCCACCAACTCACTCCCTAGTCTCTACCAGTGTTATTAACCCCCACCCCTTCTCCTCAAAGCAGGCCAAGCAATTCCCTCCCTGGCGGCCATTTGCAAAAATGAACAGCCCAGGAAACGATTTCATCACGTCCAGAGCTGCTGTAGAAGACACCACAGCAATCACCTTTCCTCCCACAATGGCATGGGTAGGGGGAGAGGGTGGTAGGGAAGAAAGAGGAGAGAGTGGGGAGCTGGGGGAAATAGTGTGTGCCTGGGGAGAGCACCCAATATTCACACTCCAATAGAACAAGGTGCAATTTATCACACATAGGCTACACACCCATTTTTGCCACTTGATGTACAGGCGACTATTTTTTCCCCACTCTTAATGGGTTACTTACAATTTCTCTCCATGGGGGGCATCCTTAACACTAGAGGCAATTCATTATCTGCGGTTCCTCCTGTCTGTCTGTCTGTCTGTCTGTCTGTCTGTCTGTCTGTCTGTCTGTCTGTTTGTCTGTCTGTCTGTCTGTCTGTCTGTCTGTCTGTCTGTCTGTCTGTCTGTCTGTCTGTCTGTCTCTCTCTCTCTCTCTCTCTCTCTCTCTCTCTCTCTCTCTCTCTCTCTCTCTCTCTCTCTCTCTCTCTCTCTCTCTCTCTCTCTCTCTCTCTCTCTTTACTAGTTTTATGATAATCTGTCTGTCTGTGTCTGTCTGTATGTCTGTCTGTCTGCCTCTCTCTCATTCTGTCCATATCTATCTATTTATCTGTGTATTTATCTGTGTATATATATATGTGTATATATATATTATTCATCTATTTGTTTAACATATCAATCTGTCTATGCATTTATTTATCTACATATCTATCCATAAATATATTTATCTGTTTGTTAAATATGTCTGTTTAGCTATCTACCTATCTATGTATCTATTTATCTCTATCTCTATCTATCAGCTATCAGTCTATCTATAATATAAATAAAAATGATTTGAAATTTACCACAACAAAAAATAGCCAGATACATGCATAAACTAAACACTATTGCAAATACAAATGAAATAGCAAACCACACTCTATCCTATGTCATGAAAATGATGCCAATCAACAAGAACTCACCTCAGACCAGTACCTTCATCTCACCTTTAACCATCCTCACCACTACCATGCCCCCCCCCCCCCTCCAACAACCCCCCACTCCCATGATCCCACAACTCACCTCCATCCCCACCTCTCTACCAGTGTTATTATCAACCCCCACCCCTACCCTTCTCCTCAAAGCAGGCCAAGCAATTCCCTCCCTGGCAGCCATTTGCAAAAAGCTAACAGCCCAGGAAACGATTTCATCACGTCCAGAGCTGCTGTAGAAGACACCACAGCAATCACCTTTCCTTCCACAATTGAGGTGGGTTAGGAAAAGGAAAAGGGGGAGAGTGAGGATTTGGGAGAAAATAATGCATAGAGGGGGGTTGGGGGGGGGAGGGGGAGCAGAGAGCACCCAATATTCACACTCCGATAGAACAAGGTGGGATTTATCACACATAGGCTACACACCACTTTCTGCCACATGATTACATGGCGCCATTTCTTTCGCTCTTTATGGGTTGGTTACAATTTCTCTCTCCTCTGGGACAGTCTTAATGCCAGAGGCGATTCCTCATCTAGGGTTTTTTTCCCACTCTCCTTGTTTATTAGTTTGTATAATAACCTTTCTGTCTGTCTGTCCGTGTGTGTGTGTGTGTGTGTGTGTGTGTGTGTGTGTGTGTGTGTGTGTGTGTGTGTGTGTGTGTGTGTGTGTGTGTGTGTGTGTGTGTGTGTGTGTGTGTGTGTGTGTGTGTGTGTGTGTGTGTGTGTGATTGTATCTGTGTCTGTCTGTCTATTAGCTAAATGTTTCTAAAACTAAAGACCTTCCTATTGATTTCAGAAGATCGGAGCACACTTCTGAGAATACCATCATCCATAGTGAAGAAGTTGAAAACGTTTTGAAATACAAATATCTGGGAACTGTTTTTGACCACAAGTTAAATTGGGATGCTAACACTGACGCCATTGTCAAAAAGGGGCAACAACGTGTGTATTTTCTGAGGAAACTTAACTCATTTTTTGTCGACAAAAAGATTCTTTCTTTGTTCTACAAGTCTTATATAGAGAGCGTTTTAAGTTTTGCTTTCATTTGCTAGTACAATAACCTTAGCATTAAGAACAAGAATGGTCTTCAGAGAATTGTGAGAATCTGCTCTAAAATTATCGGAGAAGAACAAAGAGACCTCAGGTCGTTTTGTAATCAGCAGCTTGTACGTAAAGCAAGAGCCATTTTGGCCGATTCCTCCCACGCTCTGTTTTCAGAATTTCAATTGTTGCCTTCAGGACGTCGTTTTCAATGCCACAACAGCAAAACAAACAGAAAAAGGAATTCCTTTGTGCCAGTAGCTATCCGAGTTCTAAACTCATAATAAAACTGACTGAGGTTGTTTGTTTTTGTTTTTGTTTGTTTGTTTGTTTGTTTGCTCTTGTGTGTGTGTTGTGTGTGTGTGTGTGTGTGTGTGTGTGTGTGTGTGGTGTGTGTGTGTGTGTGTGTGTGTGTGTGTGTGTGTGTGTGTGTGTGTGTGTGTGTTGTGTGTGTGTGTCTGTGTGTGTGTGTGTGTGTGAAGCTTCTCTGAATTACTTACCTGTCACTGTTATGTATGTAGCCAATGCATACAGGCGTGCACATGCATGCATATGTACCCATAAAATAAGTATGTCTTATTTTTGGCTTTATTGATTTTTTTTAATTGCTTGTAAATTCACATGTCTTCTACCAATTATGTGCGTGTGGGGGGGGGACGGGTGGGTGTGGATGGTGTGTATGGATAGGGGGGAGGAGCGTGTGTGTATTGTGTGAGTGTGGGGGCGGGTGGGTGTGGATTGTATGGGGAGGGGGGGGGTGTGTGTGGTGTGTGTATGCATGTATATGTGCGGGTGTGAACGCGTGCGTATAATGTGTAAATAATGGTGATCATATGTCTTTTCTAGTCAATGGTTTTTAAGAACATTGTATCTAAACATTGGTGTGTGTGTATGCGTGTGTTTGCGTGTGTGCAAGCAAGCGCGCGTAGACTGTGAGTGTTCGTGACATTTTATTTGAAGTTATATAATGTTAGAACAAAAACGAAATGTAGCTACTTCGTGTGTTTGATTATGATTTGTAGCAATATGCCTGTCAGTATTGTAATTGCCCTTCAGGGATGATTAAAGTGTTTTTGACTTGACTTGACTTGACTTGACTAGTCTGTTTTATCAATCTCTTGTCTGTCTATCTTTCTGCCTGTCTCTGAGTCTGTCTTTCTGTGTCTGCCTCTGTTTCTCCAAATGTCTTTGTCTGTCTCTCTGTCTGTCTCTATCTGTCTGTCTGTCTGTATGTTAGTCAGCCTTTCTCTTTCCCCCCCCCCCCCCCCCCCCCTCTCTCTCTCTCTCTCTCTCTCTCTCTCTCTCCTCTCTCTCTCTCTCTTCTCTCTCTCTCTCTCTCTCTCTCTCTCTTCTCTCTCTCTCTCTCTCTCTCTCTCTCTCTCTCTCTCT
>CM060325.1:39996482-40021482 GCA_030674155.1 Stramonita haemastoma
ACGGATAGCCTAGTGGTCAGAACATTGCGCTGGCAATTTGACGACCCGGGTTCGAGTCCGGTCGAGGAAATTTTTCTCCTGGAGTTAACATCAGTGCCGACTCCACTCTCCCCAAAATTCCTTCGGATGAGACTTTAAACCGAGGCCCCGTGTGCGAACGCACGCAGAACATCTTGCGCACACGTTAAATCCTGTTCCGCTTTTCGTAAGAGTAGGCCATCGTGTGCCGGTGGGAACAGATGACAATATTTACAAAAACTGCATACACACGGGGACCGGATGAAAAAAAAGCACATGATTGCTTATTCTGTTATCCTCGATATAAAAGAATAAATAAAAGTAAATAAATAAATGAAAATAAATAAAAATAATAAATAAATCTTTTTTTCATTGGCTGGAAGGTTTGGTTGGTTAGCTGGTGTGTTGGCTGCCTGGCTGGTTGATTGATTGATTGGTTGTTCTTCGGTTGTTGATAGGTTGGTTGGCAAAACGTTCGTTCGTTCTTTCTTTCTTTGGCTGGCTGGTTGTCTGGCTGGTTAACTGGCTGGTGATACATTGGGTGGGTGGTTGGCTGGTTGACTGATTGGTGGGCTGGCTGGTTGGTCGGTTGGTGGGTGGTTTGGCTGGTTGGTTGGTTGGCTGGTTGGTTGGTTGGTTGGTTGGTTGGTTGGTTGGTTGGTTGGTTGGTTGGTTGGTTGGTTGGTTGGTTGGTTGGCGAAAACGCTCATTTGTTCGTTCGTTGGCTGGCTCGTTTGGATGGCTGGCTGGTTGGTCGGTTCGATGGCTGGCTGGTTGGCTGGTTGGTTGGTTGCTTGATTTTCTGGCTGTTTGATTGCTTGATTGATCTTTTTTTAAAGTCATTCTATACAAGTTGATGACTTTTGTAATTTGTTTAAAATGTGCGCTCTGGAATATTTTACTGTGATATAAACACGAAATCAACCAAGTGCCATGAAGTCAAAAACAATATGTTCACGCCAGTATCCCAAATCAACCTCACATCTAAACACAAGTCGATTGATTCCTTCGTTGTTACCAGCGTCTTTACATTGCTGATTACAAACCACACACACATATACACATACACGCACGCATGCACGCACGCACGCACACACATATACTACACAAACACTACACACACACTACATACAAACACACACACACACACACACACACACACACACACACACTACACACAGACATAGACACAGACACACACACAAACACACACACCACACACAAACACACTACACACATGCACTAGACATACTTACACACACACTACACACAAACAAACACACACCTATAAACACACACAAACACACACACACACAATACACACCACACACACACACTACACACACACTACACATACACACACAGTGCACACACTACACACACTTCATACACACACAATACACACACATATAGACACACACAAACACACACACAATACACACACCACACATACACACACTACACACATGCACACACACTACACACACACACACAAACACACACATATATGAACATACACAAACACACACAAAACACACACCCACACCACACATACGCACTACACACTACACACAAACACACACATACACACATACACATCACACACACTACACACACACAACACACACACTACACACACACTACACCCTACATACACACCACACACCACACACCACACACTAAACACACACACACACATACACACACTAAACAAACACACCACACACATACACACACTAAACAAACACACCACACACACACACACTACACACTACACACACACACACACACACACACACACACACACACACACACACACACACACACACACACACACACACAACGGTCATAGATCAAGCCAAGCACGCACAGGGATTGGAAACTTGCTCTCTTTTCTTCTCAGATCAGTCGAGCGAGACCCTGGACTGCGGCCATTACTCCTGTAAACAGGACGTTTCTATGGTCAGTCACAACCATGCAGGCACGTGGGCGAGGAACATTGTCCGGGACTGCTGAGGAAGTCAATAACTCAAAGGACCCAAATGAGCACCAGAGAAGAAAGTGATAGTGTTAGAATATGAAATTTACTCTTTCTTTCTTTCTTTCTTTCTTTCTTTCTTTCTTTCTTTCTTTCTCTCTTTCTGTCTTTCTTTCTCTCTGTTATTTTTGTGTGTATTTTTTTGGTTTCCCGGCAAGAGCTCCGAGGTTCACTAACGATAAGATTTTGAGTATGCGATCAGTTTTTTTGTCTACCTTGAAGGTAGCTGCATTCCGACTTCGGGAATATTGTTCACTTTCCTTTTGAATTGAATGTGTTATGAAATGTTTGGGGGACGGGATAGTTTAGTGGTCACAGCGCTCGCTTTCCCCTAGCCTGTGTTAAGCAGTGTTGAGCGTGGTTACTAGTTGGACGGGTGACTGTTTGCGCACCTTGGCTTCAGTACAGTCCCCACAGTTCACCCAGCTGTAAATGGGTACCTGCCCTCTTCAGGGTCATGGAAGGTAAAGAAAGCAGCGAGAGAGAGGAGATGGGCGTTGCCCTCAACATGCCGGCCCATTGAGAAGCTGTCCCTGACGCCTCGCTCCCCTACGACCACATAGGTTATGGGACACCTTTACCTTTTTTACCTTTACCTGTTACCCTGTAACAGAATTTTGCCAGGGTCAACCCCCTTGTTGCCGTGGGTTCTTTTATGTGCGCTAAATAGTGATATGTAACACACGAGACCTCGGTTTATCGTCACATCGGAAAGACTAGCGCCCAGACCACCACTCAAGGTCTAATGGATGGGGGAAAAGTGTTGGGCCCAAATGGGGTACAAACCACCGCACACTCCGACTCGGACTTTTTGCTTTCTAGGCAAGGCGCGTTACCACCTAGACCACCGATCCACCACAAAAAAAGATACGAGAACCAGTCCTTCTCTCAGGGGAAGCAGAGCAAACGACAGCGGCTTCCAGAATGAACACAGTACGAAAGAGCAAGAAGGTCTCCATGAAACACCACATAAGATGCCTGTATGTCCAGATGTCATTTATATTTCTATACACATAAGCAACACGGACACTGCCAGTGGATTTAGAGAGAGAGGAATATCTTGGATCTAATTGTCTAGTTATACTATACTCAACATTAGACACTTTGATGATGTTACCCATTGAGAGGTTGACACGATCAATGCACATTAGATAAGATCTTGTAAACATATATTATGTGCACATTTTAATCAAAGAAAAACTTACATTGGAATAGCCACATCCCATTGTTCAATGGTGCACCCAAGAGTTTGACAGAAAACTGTTGAGAAACAAAGAGTTACAAAAAATAATTGACGGACAACAGACAACATTGCTAAATCGATCAAACTAGTCGAATACTTTCAGTGTCGCTTGAAAAGAATTTTCAGCAAAGTTAAGCATAAAGAACAAGAACAAGAACAACAATGATAATGACAACACAAACAAAAAGAAGAAGAACAACAAAAACAAGAACAACAAGAACAATAATATGATAACACAAACAAAAAGAACAAGAAAAACAAAGCAAGGAAATCAAAGCATTTGAATAACGAAGAGGACTAGAAAAAAAGAAGAAAAACAAAAGGAAAAATAACAAAGCAAATCATCTCTGAGAAAGACATAAAACTCCGATTTATTCACGTCAGTTTCCTAATTCCAGCTCACGGCCAAACACGAGTCAATCCCTTGATTGTTGCCGGCTTCCTACATTGCTGATTACAGCCACACACAGGGCGGCCATAGATCAAACAAAGTGCAGGGAAGACTTTGCAAACTGCTCTCTTTTCCTCTTTGATCAGTGAAGCAAAGAACCTGACCTTGACATCACCTCTTCCCCGGCACCCATCTCTGTCAACATCAATGGATGACAGAAGCAGGAACAAGGAACTGTCATCAAGGCATCTAATGAGATTAAAGCCAATTGGCTGGAATGGGCACTGCAAAGGGAAGTAATTATGCAAACAAACAAAAAAGAGTTGCTGTCCCTTTCAATTTAGGACGATTGTGTGTTATGCAGAAATAGATATACCGTGAATAAGATACGGAACAGGCCAGGTGGGTTTTTTTAAAGAAAATTTGTTTCTGTGTTTCTTTAATTAAAATAGAAGAACAAACGATTTGCTCTGCTAGAAGACAGTTTGATTAAAAATAATCATGCCACTAAACGAAAAAAACCTGTATCTACCGCCATCCTTTAATAACAAACAGATGACCTTAAGTACATTCTGAAGTACAAACTGGTATTAAGGGAAACCAAAAAGACTGGCATGAGTAGAAAACTAATGAACTGCATTTCTTTTGCAAATTGGTAAATACAGAAATGTAACAACTTGTCCTTATGATTTCATATGAAGTCTCAGATTTAAAACACCTTGTGACACCAAGAGAATATGCCACGAAACTGAACTAATTACTTTTTCTGTTATTAAGAAACTCACAAATCTGTTAACACTACAAGAACTATATTCATTGTTCCGTATTCCCTACCTTTGATAAATAGATAGATAGATAGATAGATGTTTGCAAAAAAAGACATGAGTTCATTGTTTTCTTGTTTGTGTGCTACATTTTGTTCCTCAGCTCGAGTTCTCAAACTCACCAATGGTCAGATTTTGCGTTTTTAACCATCATTATGGTAGCTGCATTCCGACTTACGGTATGTATGCTGGGTATATTTGTGTTTCTACCCAACCCAGCAAATGCTGACATGAATTACGAGATCTTTAACGTGCATATATGATATTCAACACGTGTGCATACACGCAGGGAAGTAAGGCACTGAGAGATCTGAACTTGAAGTTGACCTGGGTGATCATAAAAATCCCGACTCTTAATTCACGTGACGCCACCGAGATGTGAACCCATTATTTCATAGACCCATGGGATTGAAGTCCAACGGTCTTAGCCACTTGACAATGGTGTCCCTCAATTGCGCTTTTGAACTGGGTTCCACCTGAAATGTTGACCAACAGGAAAGGGGATGCAACACACAAAAATGCAAATTAATGTTAGATTTATAATGATGATGATGATGATGATGATGATGATGATGATGATGATGATAATAATAATAATAATAATAATAATAATAATAATAATAATAATAATAATAATAATAATAAAAATAAAATGGAGGTTTATATAGCGCAAATTATTTTTTAAAAAAAACAAACATGGGCTCACCGCGCTGTACAATCAAATCAATTTAAATAGGTTACATATGAACGTGAAAAATTTGACTAGCACAAAAAATAAGGGGGAAAAAACTGCAGATTTCTGAACAGAATACAGTAAACGCCAACCCTGTGGACGGCTAGACAGCAAAGCACTTTATCCAGAAACTGTACACTCTTTATTCTTCTTTCAATTTCTTAATACCGTCTATCGCCTTTATTGTTATCGCTCTGAAATGAACGGCGGGAAAGAAGGTCAGGAATAATAAACAGACGCCTGGATGGAGGACATAAACTTTCTTCAGACCATTCAAGACATGGGGCAAGCCGAAACAGTAAACCTGACAGCGAACAAATAAACTGTGATTTATTCGTTTCTTTATTTGATCACTTATTTTGTTTATTGTTTTATTCGTTCATTTATTCGTGTATTTACGTTTCAAGGAAAGTTAAAATAATGGCAAAGTCTAAAAGCTAGATTTTGAGCATTGTAGGCATTTGCTTTAGAGATTCTGCAGACGCTGAGTGAATGAGCAACACGCAATGAAGTGACAGGTCCATCATAGCAAGCCAGGCCAGGGGTGCTGGAGCTGGAAATGCAAAGAAGAAAATTAACAAAGCACGTAAACGTAGATGTCAAAAGACGAAAAGAGAACAAATAGTATCAGAAAAGTAAAGAGGGAGAGAAGCAGAAAAAAACGAAAGAGTTTGAAGGAGATTTGACAAAGAATTTGAAGAAGAAGAATTGCAAGGAAGTCGAAGAAGATGACGAAGAAGAAGAACAACAACAAGAAGAACACGAAGAAGATGTAAATAGAAAGAATTGTGAGGAAGACAAAATTGCGAAGATAAATTGCAAAAAAAAGAAGAATTGCAAAGAGGAAATCCAGAGAAGAAGGACAACAACGATAACAACAACAACAAACAACAAGGAGCCAAAGAAACGGCTAGCAATGGTTTATTCACGTCAGTTTTCTAATTTCACCTCACAGCCAAACACAGATCGATTTTCTAATTGTTAGCGGCGTCCTACGTTGCTAATTACAACCACACACACGAGGGCCATAGATCAAGTAAAGCACTCAAGTGAATTGCAAACTGTTGCCTTGTCTTGAGTGACAACTGGGGCAAACAAATGACCATGGCATTAACTCATGCTAAGAGACAGTTCAGTGGTCAATGAGGAACAGCTAGGGCAGGCTTAATGAATGAATGTTAGCAACAATGCCAAAGGGATCAATAGCCATTGGGTTTAACTTTAAATGAGAACTGTAAGAGAAAAGTAATCATACCAAAAAAAAGTAAGAGTTCCTGCTCTTGTCATCCTTGATTCCATTAGTAAAAAAAATTGTAACTTAGAGTTGGAACAGTGGTGACATTTTTGAGTGTATGTTTCTGTAAAGCAGAAAAGGGGGGGGGGGAAGCAAAAAGCCATTCTGTGTTGTAATTTTCAGTTTCTCTAAGACAGTGGAATAAATACAATCCTAATCCAAAACCACAAACCACAGATATTCTAGGATATTGTCTGACGTAGTTTACTAGATAAATGAAAATGAACTGTTCTGTTTTGGCACATAATAGAAACAAACTCTACTTAATAATGTGTCACAGTTTGTTGTTATCAAACATTAGCAAAGCATCTATTTCTGAAAGCAAACAAAAATCATGAGAATTTGTTTAATGAGCTTATACAGGGGGGTTGTCCTTTTCGATCCTCAGCTAGAGCTCTGAGGTTCACCAATAGTGAGGCAAAAGGTAGCGGTAAAGGTGTCCCATAACCTGTGTGGTCGTAGGGAAGCGAGTCGTCAAAGACCTCAGCCTTTCTAGGGGCCAGCATGTTGAGGGTGGTGCCCATCTCCTCTCCCTCGCTGCTTTACCTTCCCTGACCCTAAAGAGGGCAGGTACCCATTTACAGCTGGGTGAACTAGTGGAACTGTATTGTAGCCAAGGCGCGCAAACGGTCACCCATCCAATTGGCAACCACGCTCGACGCTGCTTAACCTTGGCTGGGGGAAAGCGAGCCCTCTGACCACTGAGCTATCACGGGGTACTCGTTGTAAAAAAATGAACGTGGGTAGTTATTTCATCCTCGAAATAAAACAATGAATAAATAAATAAAATAAACAAACAGATTCATATCCAAACACAAATCCATACCGTGATTGTTAATAGTTTCCTACATTGCTGATTACAACTAATTACGGGGAGGTCATCGAACAAATGAAGCACGCACAGAAATGAGAAATGTCTGCTGTACTCTCAGATCACTGAAGCAAAGCCCATAATCATGGCATTAACTCTTTCCAGCCCACAAGTCTATCGACAATCAGGGCCGGAAAAAAGAAGCATCGGCAAGAATACTAATGATTCAAAATGTCAGCATGCTTCCATGATTAGGATATAAGGATTCCTGTCTTTTCCACCTTGCATTGTAAAGGAGTCGATCTACAGTGACTCAGAGCAAAGACAGAGAGGACATTACAAGAGAAATAATTATATCGTGGCTTTGTTTTAAGCAAAGAAACAAAAAGCATAATCTGACAGACAACGGTTTCTTTGCACTAATGTTCACTGTGTTTAGCTTGCAATCTGACAAACCAGGTTCAAGCCACCATGGAGGTATCAGTTTGAGGGGACATTTTTCCCCTTGAGTTAGCATCACTACTGACTACACTCCCATGAAAGTCCTTTGGATGACACTGTAAACGGAAGTCATATGTTCAAGCTCAAGCAGAACATCTTGCCCATGGGTCAAAACCCATTCTGCATATCAGGACAGTGGGACATTGCCAACCTGTAAAAACAGATGATTTTTTTAATGCATGCACTGTAGTGTTGTGCTTAGACATTATGCCCAAAGTAGGAATAGGGCTACCTTAATGGCTGGTTAAGCCGGTTGCATACTCAAAAATCTAAATTTTGGTAAGCCTTGGAGCTCTAGCCAAGGAAGGAAAAAGCAGTTGGATAACTTTTGTAACCAAGGTTTCACACAAACGCGTTTTCAACCATAAAAGTACATCTGTCTTATTGTAGAAGAGTGCAGCCATCTATGAATGTCTCACCGTATACATAACATGAACCTATCAAGTATGCAATCTGCAATCTCAAAAATTATGGGCTATACCAGATGTTTCACTCTTCCCAAATCACACAGCCTGGAAGTTGCACTTTGGTACTTGAACAAAACTTTCAGGAGTTTAAGGAGTTAAAAGGATCATCGAAATAGGTCAAACAAAGTTCTTCTGTTCAAGGCCCTGAATGATCTCTTCTATTTCAAGTAATATACATTTTCGGTATGATTTCTCCAGTCTCATTTCGACATGGACTAACATTTACCTGACCTACCCTGAATTTACCTGACATGATCTTACCTTATCTGGAGGTATCATTGATACGATTTCTTTTAGTGTAGAATTATGTTTCAAATTCGACTTTCTGAAGAGCAGGCCATCGTGTGCCGGTAGGAGTGGATGACAAAATTATTTTAAAAAAACAAACAAACCAGCATGTACACAGGTGTTGTGATTAGACACCATCCCTGGGGAAAAACCGGGGAGTTGGAGTCCTGGGCTGTATATGGCAACGTTCTGGTGGTTCCTGCGACGGTACTGGAACCATTTGTTTCGGTCATTGCCTTTCCAATGGATCATTCCAGGGGCGTGGAGAGGGGGGTCTGCTGCATGGGTAACAGCTTGTCCTCCATACTTTGTTATCCAGGCTTTGCGCTCTAAAGACTAGAGCGCAACTTAACTCCATAGTCTTCCGAGACTGATGGGTGCCTTCTATGTTTCAAATCTGAAACCCTAAATTAGGAAATGTGCATGGTATGGCACGGGCAGCGAACGCTGCTACGTTAGTGTTGATTAGATGACGAACACGGCGTGAAGAATCGTCTGTAATTGGTGACAAAGTGTGAAAATGAACGAACGCAGAGAGCAGCAAAAAGATAAACACAAGTGCGATGAATGAGCTTGGTGATTGAAATCAAACGTGATTATGTTTAAAATTTCAGAAAATGAAATTTCAGCTTGGATTTTTTCTTTGAGAAACACACGCATGCACATACGCACACGTGCGCACGCATGCACGCACGCAAGCACACACACACACACACACACACACACACTCACACACACACACTCACACACACACACACACACACACACACACACACACACACACACACACACACACACACACACACACACACACACACACACACACACACACACAAACACACAACTTCATTCTCATCTACCCATCATTTGTTTTTCTCCATACATCTATGATGACGTGTGTACTTGTATACGTCAGCATACTATCATTCACTATGCGTGTACGTCTGCCTGCATGCTCACTGATCTCAATATGTATCTTTCTGTCGGTGTATCAATTTCCAGCGGTGTTCTTTGGTTCTGGCTCAAAGCCTTCGCTTAATGATGTAAGCAAAGTGCTACATCCTACATTACAATGTTATTGTGCTGTAAAATATGATTTTTTTGTATCATCTTCATCCACTTCAAGCTAGTACTGGGAATAGCAAGCTATTCTCTATCCATTCAAGGAGGGGGAAGTTCGAAAAGAATGACATCCAATGTCGGAGCTAAAAACTGTGAGGAATAGAGGATGCTGGTTGCAAAATCTTCAGTGGTGCCCCAACAGGACTACAAGACCACACACTATGTGAAGGTAACAAACAAAGTCTGAGTATGGCTGCCGTTATGACGAGGTGCATAAAAACAGCCACTGTGTTTAAATTTTTTCATCCAGTGTGTGTGGTTTTTTGGTCTCAGAGGGATTCTCAAGTGTAGAGAGGGAGTCTAGCGCACATATATTCTGGGTGATCCTTTGGGTGTGTTAAAAGGGAAAACTTGCAACATTTGTTTTCTTTGTTTGTCCCTTTGTTTATCCCTCTGTCTTCCCATCTTTCCTTCTGACTCTCACCCCTGTGGGGGTGCCGGGGAGGGCCTGGTCATATACACAGCATCCCCACTTTCTGGAATTAATGTTGTGCTAGAAATCCCCATTTTTCTATCCCTCTTTTTGTTTCTGTCTTGTTCCTTTCCTTCTTGTCACATCCTTTTTTTGTATATGTTTTTTTCTGCCTTTTGGGGTCTATTCCCCTGACTTTATGTCCAGAAAGACTTAAAAGATAACGATTCTCTCCCACTCCGAAGTCGGATACGCTAGGCCTGACTTGTCAGGCACTCAACGGCATCGCAACATATTTTTTTAATTCATAAGACAGATAAAATTAGTTGTCTAAGTGTTTGATGAAGAAGAAGAAGAAGAAAGATTCTGTCTCTCTATGCTCCGTACTGTCCCGCTGCAAGCACGCACGCACACACACACACACACACACACACACACACACACACACACACACACACACACACACACACACACACACACACACACACACACACACACACACATACAAACAAACATAAGCAATCGAAGGTAATTAAGTGCCAGAGAGAGACAAATAGAAATGGTTTATTCACATCAGCTTCCTAATTCCACCTCACTGCCAAATACAGGCAGATTGCTTAATTGTTACCAGCTTCCGATATTGCTAATTAGAACTCCGCACTGTGAGGTAATAGATCAAGCACTGCCCACACAGGAATTAGACACCGTTCTCATTTTTCTCCTGGAATGATTAAAGCAAGGCACCTGAGAATGGCACTAACTCTTCCTATACGATAATTCTATCAACAGTTACTGACAGTAAGGGTAAGCTAAATGAAACATTAGCAGGAATACTAACAATGCTAATCAATGAGTTGAATTAAGGGTTACGCAGAGAGGTTATCGTATTTTTTTGTTAAATCAAGGGGAGAAATCAGTTAATGGCTTGACTTGTAATACCAAAAATCAACAGCAGCAGTGTACTCAATAGTTCGTGGCTGTTTTCTGTTATTTCCAAATGTACAATTTTGTCTACACTGCAAGCACTATGAACTTAATGGACGAAGAGGCAAAAAAAGAGATATAAATTTTGTGCGTGCAAGCTGTATAAACTTATGTGTATTTCAAGGGGGGAAAGGAGGAGAAGAATTTTGAAGAAGATGTGCAAAGACGAGAACAAAGAAGAAGAAGAAGAAGAAGAAGAAGAAGAAGAAGAAGAAGAAGAAGAAGAAGAAGAAGAAGAAGAAGAAGAAGAAGAAGAAGAAGAAGAAGAAACAAAGAAACAAAGAAATAAAGAAAGAAAGGAAAAAGAAGAAGAAGAAGAAGAAGAAGAAGAAGAAGAAGAAGAAGAAGAAGAAGAAGAAGAAGACATTGGCAAAAGTGACAAGACGAAAATCAGAAGGAAGCAGAAAATGCAGAAGATTTTATAGTTGCTGCAGAGACTGCAATAAAAGAGTCAGAGGAATAGAAAGCCGTTTTCGTTTTCTTTACGGGGACTTTTCTTTTCTTTTCTCTCTTTTCTGGTCTTCTTTCTCAGTTATCTATTTGTTCATCATGGAGTGGATGACATTTTTTTAAAACCAGCATGCACACAGGTGTCGTGTTTAGACACCATCCCTGAGGAAAAATCGGGGAGTTGGAGTCCCCAGAGCGGTTCAGGGCTGTATTTGGCAACATTCTGGTGGTTCCTGCGACGCTACTGGAACCATTCGTATGGACGACTGCCTTTCCAATGGACCATTCCAGTGGCGTGGAGAGGGGAGGGGGTCTTCTGCATGAGTAACAGCTTGCCGTACGTCCATACTTACTTACCCAGGCTTTTTGCTCTAAAGACTAGAGCGTAACTCCAGTCTCCCGAGACTGATAGGTTCCTACTGACTATTGACTACTGATTCGCTCATCATATCACAGATTGTTGCCGGATCTATCAAGCATTGAACACACGGCCAACGCATAGCAATGTGTTCAAAGCACAGTTTTCAATACACAATCTGTTTCCATTTGAAATGGCCAATGAAGGCAAGATGCAGAATCAGTGTTGCTATTGCTCTTGTTATGATGATGATGATGATGATGATGATGATGATGATGATGATGATGACGACGACTGTTTTTGCATTATCATCATTATTATTATGATTATTGCTTTTTTATTATTATTATTATTATTATTATTATTATTATTATTATTATTATTATTATTATTATTATTATTATTATTATTATTATCGTAATGATATTCTCCTTCTTGTTTTTTGCATGACGATTAAGTCTAAAGCCCAGAGTCTCTATACTTTTCATATGTTTTACAACTCTAACACTGTCTTTTCAATGCCTCCTATGGGGCAAAACGTACTCTCAACAGTTGATATTTCTGGAGTCCAAAGCGTCACATAAAGTCAACATGGTCTTAAAAAAGAATCAAAACCGCCCCCCCCCCCCCCCCGTCAATATTCAATTACGCGAGCACTCCTTTACCAAGCAGCTAGCAATCTTACATCGTTAGATATTACATACAGTCCAAACACAAAAGCTGAGCACATTAGCAAGAATTGATTCCAAAGCTAGTTTTTTCCTACCGATGATAATCATCGACGATAGCAAAGCTTTGGGACAAATCAATGAAAATATTTTTAAAAGGCAGAAATTATCGCAACAGGACGAGCCCTGAACCTCAAGAGTAGAAAAGTGAAGTGATGCTAAATGAGAGCTGTTTCCCTTCTGTGCTTGTATCGACTGCTTTGAAAGCTGGTCGATACACAACTCTTACTTGTGAGAGGAGAGAGAGAGAGAGAGAGAGAGAGAGAGAGAGAGAGAGAGAGAGAGAGAGAGAGAGAGAGAGAGAGAGAGAGAGAGAGAGAGAGAGAGAGAGAGAGAGGGGGAGAGAAGAGAGAAAGAGAGTGAGATATATATATTTCTTTTTTTATTGAGGATAATGGAATAAGCACGCTTGTGCTTTTTTACGTCCAGTCCCCGTGTGTATGCATTTTGTAAATGTCATCTGTTCCCACCGGCACACGATGGCCTACTCTTACGAAAAGCGGAACAGGATTTAACGTGTGCACAAGAGAGACAGACAGACAGACAGAGACAGAGACACAGAGAGACAGAGAGACAGACAGACAGACAGACAGAGAGGCAGAGACAGAGAGAGGCCTGACTATTTTGAAGCCCTTTTCTTATAAAGCTAGGAGAGAGGTGGAGAGTTCCTTTTTGGGGATATAAGTCAGACAGCAGGCCATTTGTCAAAGATCAGTCTTGTGTTTCTTGGTTTAAATGAATGATGATCTTTACTGTTGACTCCATTCCCTAGGCCAGGTCCCATGTGCAAACATGTTAAAACCCACTCCACTTCTCCACTGTTCATAGTGTAGGCCATTGTGTGCCTGTGGAGACAGATGACAAAATTTACATCCCCAAAATCTGCATACACAAGGGTGCCAGATGTAAAAAAAAAAAAAAGAAAAAAAAACACACATGAGTGTGGATTCCATTATCCTTGAAATAAAAAGAATAAATGAAAATAAACACACATACACACACACTCACACTCATACACACACACATACACACACACGCACGCACACGCACGCATGCACACACACTATGCAACAATCCCTGACAATAAAAACCAATGTTTTTTTCCCCAGCAGATTTGGAGACAATCCCAAAGCTCTCATCTTCCCCATTCATGAACTGTTATCTTGACACCACTCCCTGTATAATTATCTGCACAGGGAGAGAGAGAGAGGGTGGCTTATAGACACTGAAGGGGTGTATTCCTTGGAGGGAGGGGGGGGGGGTTGATCTACGTCAGAGCTGATAGGCCTAGAGGGTTGGCTCCTTATTAGCACTAGATACAGCTATGGCTTCTCAGCCTCTGGAAGAGTCCCTGATTGCTGTCTTACTGGGGGTTTATTCTCTCTCTCTCTCTCTCTCTCTCTCTCTCTCTCTCTCTCTCTCTTCTCTCTCTCTCTCTCTCTCTCTCTCTCTCTCTCTCTCTCTCTCTCTCTCTCTCTCTCTCTCTCACACACACACATTTTGGGATGAGACTGTAGACTGATGTCCATGTATGAATAAACACAAAACATCATGTGCACATTTAAAACCTGTTTCGCTTTTCAGAAGAGTAGGCCATATTTGCCAGTAGGAACGGATAACAAAACATATAACGTAGGCATGGAGATGGGAACTGAATGTAAAAAAAGCTTGTGAGTGTTTAATCCATTACCCTTGAAATAAAAAAAAATCACACATACACACACATGCCCGCATGCACACACACACAAACACACACACACACACACACACACACACACACACACACACATACACACACATGCATACACATACACACATACACATACACACACATGCCCGCATGCACACACACACACAAACACACACACACACACACACACACACATGCCCGCATACACACACACACAAACACACACACACACATGCCCACATGCACAGACACACACACACGCACGCACACACACACACACACACACACACACACACACACACACACACACACACACACACACACATACACACACCAATTCAACAACAATTCCTAGCATAACACCCTATGCCCTTTTTTCCCCCAGCAGATTTAGACACAATCCCATAGCTCTCATCTTCCCCATTCATGAACTGTTATCTTGACACCTCTTTCTGTGTGGTTATCAGCAGGCCTGGAGGAGAGAGAGTGGCTTATAGACACTGGAGAGGGGTGTAGTCCTTGGAGGAGGGGGGGCTGATCTACTTCAGAGTTGATAGGGGTAGGATCTTGATTAAAGGTGGGTTTTTTTTTGTTGTTGTTTCTTTGTCTTGTTTCTGGGTTACAGTTTCAAGGTTCACCAAAGGTGAGATTATGTCACCACCATATGATTAGATCTATGTGATTATGTGATTATGTGAGTATGTGACCATGTTTTTCCCCACTTATAAGGGTAGCCACATTTTGACTTTGAGGATAGCTACTTTCTTTCTTCTTTTTTTTAAAATCAAGAATAATATTTATACTCTGTGGGGCTTATGAGCAGATTCATTAAAGAACAAAGATTCTGAATTATTGTTTTGTCAGGTAGGCAATACGTAATAAATATGTGATGCTCCACCAGGAAATGAGTTGCTTAGCACCTGACCCACTTTTCAGCTAGGTGTCAGGTTGGCTCCGTGAGGGTCAGGTTGTCATTTTGAGATTTTGATTGATTATAAAGCTATAGCCATAAATCTACCTTGTAATGAAATATCAAGACATGATTTTGTTTCCTTTCGCTTTTAAACATGCTTTCAAAATGCCCATGCCCTCATTCTGACCACCTATTACGATGCTAAACTTGTCAATTTCTCATGTTGTCATTTTCTACAGTCTGTCATTTCAAGTTGTCATAACTTTTGACAGAATTGTCTGATTTTCAATCTGGTTTTTTTTATATTGTATAGCCATTTCATTGCAAATTAAGAACATGTCAATAACTAAAAATTGACCTCTGGTACAATGTGACTCATTTATGTGGTGGAGTGTCACATATATCAATACAAGGTAAATGGAAATAGACCTGTGCCGTAATTTTTCAAGAAATGGCGGCATGGTCAGGGGGTGGGGGAGTGTAGATGCAATAATTCAGTATTGTTAATGTCAGTAATCCTTATTGTGCTTATGTTCTCCTGAAATAACCCTTGTTCACACACAGTGAACAACCACAGCCAGACTATGGGTAGTGTTTGTGGAAATAGAAAAACAAACCTGATTGAACAGATGCATGGACAAAATAGGTTAGATCCATTATTTATATAAATGGGGATCTATATAAAGAAACCTTGGATTAATTCTTTGTATAAATGGGGATAGACATAAGAAAAAAATGAATCCATTATTTGTATGAATGGGATCTATGTAAGAAAACATTGAATCTATCCTTTGTTTGAATGTGATCGTGAATCTATATAAAAACAACAACATTGGATACACTCTTTGTATAAAGAAGGTCTATATACTATACAGGGACACAAAAAAGTCTCCATGAAAAATAATATCAAATTGTGCAAACTTTACGAACAGTTTGATTAAAGCAGACAAAAAGCTGTTAACCTGTGTGTGCCACAGTCATAAACAACAGAGTTTATAGCAGATAAAAGACATCGAGGCACGACACATCATCCTGGGGAAAATATCATGAGGCAAGATTCAGGACACAAGCTAATGTCTTCTGAAATGAGAAAGAAACATGAGAGTTTCCCTGGGCATCTCTCACATATGTTATGGGAACACGTTTACTGTATATGTGTGTTGTGTGAATTTCATTGTGTGTTGATATTTGATGTTGATGTTTACCGTTTACCGTATTTGTGTGTTGCGTGTATTTCATCGTGTGTTGATATTTGATGTTGATGTTTACCGTATATGTGTGTTACGTGTATTTCATCGTGTGTTGATATTTGATGTTGATGTTTACCGTATATGTGTGTTGCGTGTATTTCATCGTGTGTTGATATTTGATGTTGATGTTTACCGTTTACTGTATACGTGTGTTGCGTGTATTTCATCGTGTGTTGATATTTGATGTTGATGTTTACCGTTTACAGTATACGTGTGTTGCGTGTATTTCATCGTGTGTTGATATTTGATGTTGATGTTTACCGTTTACCGTATTTGTGTGTTGCGTGTATTTCGTCGTGTCTTGATATTTGATGTTGATGTTTACCGTTTACCGTATTTGTGTGTTGCGTGTATTTCATGTTTACCGTTTACCGTATATGTAGGTTGCGTGTATTTCATGTTTACCGTTTACCGTATTTGTGTGTTGCGTGTATTTCATCGTGTCTTGATATTTGATACGCAGTAGCTTTCATCAAACCCTAATTTAATTGTTTTTTTCTGTATTTTAAAACAAAGAACAGTAGCTATGTGGTTGTAATGTTATATTAATTTTAAGTAGGTCTATCTATCTATCTATCTATCTATCTATCTATCTATCTATCTATCTATCTATCTATCTATCTATCTATCTATCTATCTATCTATCTATCTATCTGTCTGTCTGTCTATCTATTTATCTATCTATCTATCTATCTATCTATCTATTTATCTATCTATCTATCTATCTATCTGTCTATCTATCTAACTATCCATCTATCTTTCTATCTATCTATCTCTGTCTATCTATCTATCTATAAATTTATCAATCTATCTATCAGTCCGTCTGTCTGTCGGTCTGTCTATCTATGTATGTGACTGTTTGCATTAGCAATAACAGATTTATACTTTTTAATTTTAACATCAGCTTTATTGCTTAATCATCTCAACATTCTTGCTATCATCTGCATTCTCTCTCTCTCTCTCTCTCTCTCTCTCTCTCTCTCTCTCTCTCTCTCTCTCTCTCTCTCTCTCTCTCTCTCTCTCTCTCTCTCTCTCTCTCTCTCTCTCTCTCTCTCTCTCTCCCCCTCCCTCCCTCCCTCCCCTCTCTTTCTCTCTGTCTGTGTCTGTGTCTGTGTGTCTGTGGGTGTCTGTGTGTCAGTGTTTGTCTGTATGTGCACTTGTAACTCATGTGCAATTGTTTAAACAATAATAAAACATATAACAAAAAAACTATTAAACTCTGTGCATGTTTAAACTTCTTCACACTGCATTTTGAACTGAGTGGAATGAAAGAGCAGAGACAGCAGGGAAAGACAAATGGAACATTGATACTGGCCACAAAGGAGGAGTGAGGGGAAAGATAAAGGGAACATTGATACAGGGGAAAGACAAATGGAACATTGATACTAGCCCACAAAGGGGGAGTGAGGGGAAAGACAAATAAAACATTGATATAGGGGAAAGACAAATGAACCATTGATATAGGGGAAAGACAAATGAACCATTGATATAAGGGAAAGACAAATGAACCATTGATATAGGGGAAAGACAAATGAACCATTGATACTGGGGAAAGACAAATGAAACATTGATGCAGGGGAAAGACAAATGATGGAGGGGAAAGACATATGAAACAGTGATACTGGGGAAAGACATATGAAACATTGATGCAGGGGAAAGACAAATGAAACATTGATGCAGGGGAAAGACAAATGAAACATTGATACTGGGGAAAGACAAATGAACCATTGATGCAGGGGAAAGACAAATGAAACATTGATACTGGGGAAAGACAAATGAAACATTGATGCAGGGGAAAGACAAATGGCACATTGATACTGGGGAAAGACAAATAAAACATTGATACTGGGGAAAGACAAATGAAACATTGATACTGGGGAAAGACAAATGAAACATTGATACTGGGGAATGACAAATGAAACATTGATACTGGGGAAAGACAAATGAAACATTGATACTGGGGAAAGACAAGTGAAACATTGATACTGGGGAAAGACAAGTGAAACATTGATACTGGGGAAAGACAAGTGAAACATTGATACAGGGGAAAGACAAATAAAACATTGATGCAGGGCAAAGACAAATGGAACAATGATACTGGCCCACAAAGGGGGAGTGAGGGGAAAGACAAAGGGAACATTGATACAGGGGAAAGACAAATGGAACATTGATACTGGCCCACAAAGGAGGAGTGAGGGGGGAGGACAGGTGAAGGGACTGGGGGAACATTTTCTTTCTCAGGCTGAAAAGCTTGGCAGTAATCTATGCAAATTCTAAAGTCTGTCAGGACAGTAGTTTTTCTTGTTACACTCTAACCCTGTAGTTTTGTGCAAAATCACACGCTGTCTCTGGCTGCCTGTCTGTCTGTCTGTCTGTCTGTCTCTGTCTCTGTCTGTGTCTCTGTATCTCTCTCTCTCTCTCTCTCTCTCTCTCTCTCTTCTCTCTCTCTCTCTCTCTCTCTCTCTCTCTCTCTCTCTTTCTTTCTTTCTTTCTTTCCTTCTCTGTTCCGTTCTTTAAAAGTATCTTTGCAGTGTAAAGAAAAATGGAACATTAATACTAACAGCAAGGAAAAATGGAAATAGGTTTAACCATTGTGGCAGAGTCCCTAGTCATATGAGTTTGAGACCTATGCAGATTTGAAACTTTTCCTCTTCTTCTTCATCATCATGATTACCTTCTTCTTCTTCTTCTTCTTCTTCTTCTTCTTCTCCTTCCTTCTTCTTCTTCTTCTTCTTCTTCTTCTTCTTCTTCTTCTTCTTCTTCTTCTTCTTCTTCTTCTTCTTCTTCACCTTCTTCTCCTTCTTCTTCATAATAATAATAATAAATGGAATTTATATAGCGCTATATCTAGTAAAAACAAATCAAAGCGCTTGCATTCGACCTGTACAACACACAAGCAATCAATAACAATTTATAGCCTTAGCAAATTCGAATGTACACACACACGCACGCGCACACACGCGCGCACACGCACGTGCACGCACACACACACACACACACACACTTTTTCTTTTTCATCATCATCTTCATCATCTTCTTCTTCTTCTTCTTCTTCTTCTTCTTCTTCTTCTTCTTCTTCTTCTTCTTCTTCTTCGTCAAATCCTTAGACACCAACTGTTATTGTCTGTCATATGAGGCTTGACAAGTCAGGCCCTGGGTATCTGAATTTGGCATAGAATTGGTATCTTTTAAGCCATTGGGGGGGGAGGGGGGCTGGCAGGAGAATGGATCAACAAGGCAAAAACTAGACAAGACAGAGGTGACGGGAAGTAAGGGAATTTGGCAGAAGCAAAAACAAAACTAAAATAGAAGGAATTCAAAACATAGACTTTTCCGGATCATGATGCTGTTTATACTAACATCCCCCTCTCTCGCCCTCCACATCTCCATGGGGGATGGAACTCTGATGAATTACTTTCTTCTTTTTTTAATTTATATTGGATAAATAAAGCACCTGACATTTTAATTTAATTTAATTTTTATTTTATTTTTTTATATCAAGGGTAATGGGATAAGCACTCATGTGCTTTTTTTTTCATCCAGTCCCTGTGTGTATGCAGTTTTGTAAATATTGTTATCTGTTCCCACCGGCACACAATGGCCTACTCTTACGAAAAGAAGAACAGAATTTAACATGTGCGCAAGATGTTCTGCGTGCGTTCGCACACGGGGCTTCGGTTTACAGTCTCATCCGAAAGACTTTTGGTAAGAGTGGAGTCAGCACTGATGTTAACTCCAGGGGAAAAATCCCCTCAACCGGACTGGGGGTCATCAAATTGCAAGCGCAATGTTCTGACCACTAGGCTATCCCGTCCCCTGACATGTCAGGCCCAGCCCATGCGACTTTTTTTTTAGTCTTTCTGTGGGAAGAAAAGGCAGGAGTAAGAACCAAGAAGGAAGCAAAATAGACAAAGAAGTAACAGGAAGAAAAGGAACAAGGCAGAAACAAAGAGAGGGATAGAAAAGAGGGACGAAGAAGAAGCTGTAAGGGGTATAGTAAACCAGTTCATAAAGCTACTGGAAAATACACAATGTGCGTGGGTCAGCAGTGAAAGCCGGGGATGTAAGAAAAAAAAAAAAAAAAAAAAACCACCAAGGACACGCACTGGCACATTGCACGAAAAATATGATCCACCCGAAGTTTCCACGAGGTACCCGGATTGTATCCCAGCATCGCTTCATTCGTGTCGCTGCAGTGAGTGAGCTCAGATTTCGAAAAACAATGGCTGCTGTTTGAAACGTGAGAGAGGGACAGAGAAAATAAAACCGACCATTAGCCAGGAGGGCTTGAATATTGAAGTGAACGTACGAGGAAGTAAGTATGTAAGTAGTAATGTTATCTATCGTTTAATTTGTTCTGCCGTGGGTTTTTTTGTTAATCTATCTTTTAAAAGGTAGCTTGAATTTTGGGTGTGTGGTACACCTTTTCTGCTGGCCCCTGTGTAGGTCTCGTTGAGCTGAAGTCCTAAAAACTATCCGAGTCACTGTGTGTGGATACTGAAGGATTAGTATCACGTTTCTTACGGGGTTTCTTTTTTCTGGAGACATTTGAAAAAAAAAGAATATGATTGTACCCTTAGGGCAAAATAGTATATGTAGTGACCGATGCTATAGCTTGGTGGTTAAGACCTACGACTAAATTTTCAAGAAGTAGTGGGTTCAAATCTCGGTGGTGTCTGGTGAATTAAGGGTGGAGATATAGATATTTACAATCTCCGGAGTCAACTCCAAATGCAGACCTGCCAGTGCCTTGATTTCCTTGGTGTAAATACACATGGAGATGATCAGATATGCTCATTAAAGATCCCGTAATTGATGTCAGCGTTTGGTGGGTTACGTAAACACTCACGTACTTAGCATACATCCCCGAAGTGGAAATTCGGCGACTTTCATGTTTGGCGAAAACGGTCCCATACGCAATTCTTGGTGAACTTCTGAGCTTTCTACCATGAAAAAAAACACCGTAGGCCTAAATTGGTCAGAGTCGAACTGAATCCATTAACTGTATGAAAGGAATGGATAGGGGGGAGGGGTGTGTGTGCTGCGCTGTCTTTTTGTTTTTGTTTAGTTTTGTTTTTGTTCTGCTTTTAAAATTTAAAAAAGTTAGCGGCTTCGATTTGTTGCTATTCAGCACCCAGCGGGATAGTAATTCCCTACATTATTAACACTATTATCATTGTTATTATTATTGTTATCATTATAATCGTCATATCACCACTTTTATCATCTCAGTTGCGTTTGACAAGTAGTTGTTTCTTTGGGTCCTGAACTAAATCTCCGAGGTTCACCAATGATAAGATTTTGCGTATGCGATCGTTTTCAGCCACCTTTGAGGTAGCCGTAATCTAACTTCAGGGATGGTGTCTGAACACGTCACTCGTGTGCATGCATTTCAAATGCTGTCAACCGTTCCTTCTTACACAAGCTACCAGCGAGCATCCTTTATTTCTTTAAAAAGAAACTGTCATCTGTTCTGATCGGAATGCAATGGACTACTCTTCTAAAACGCGGAACGTGTTTTAACGTATGCGCAAGATGTTTTTCGTGCACCGTCACACAGGGGCTACAGTTTATAGTTTTCTCTGAAGGACTTTAGCGAGATTGGAGTCAGTACTGATGTTGAGGCCAGAAGAGAAAAATCCCCTTGATGAGTGTCTTGGTGTGGCAATGTTTATATCGTTATATTATTACTTTAGTTGTTTCAGTAAGTTGTGGTGGTGGTGGTGGTGGTGGTGGTGGTGGTGGTGGTGGTGGTGGTGGTGGTGGTAGTACCGGTAACTGTCAGTAGTAGTTATAGGGGGGGGGGGAGGGGATAGCCTAGTGGTCAGAACATTGCGCTCGCAATTTGACCCGCGTTCGATTCCCGATCTAAGGGACTTTTCCACTGGAGTTAAAATCAGTGCTGACTCCACTCTCCCCAAAAGTCCTTCGGATGAGACTATAAACCGAGGCCCCGTGTACGAAAGCACGCAGAACATCTTGCGCACACGTTAAATCCTGTTCCGCTTTTCGTAAGAGTGGGCCATTGTGTGCCGGTGGGAACAGATGACAAAATTTACAAAATTGCGTACACACGGGGACTGGACGTAAAAAAGTACATAAGTGCTTATTCCACTATCCTCGATATAAAAGAATAAAGAAAGAAAGAACGAAAGAAAGAAAGAAAATTTAAAAAATAAAATAAAAGTAATGTCATCATAATGATAGTTGTCGCCATTGTTGTTGTCACGTTACTATAATGTGTGCTGTGGAATTGATATTTTGTTTGTTTCTTTGTTGTTGTTTTATTTTATCTAATTCTGCGAACAAGGCCTCTTAAAGTAAAACAGAAATCGGGTGTAAAGAGATCAAGGATCGGGAGGCTTCTGGAAATAGTTTTGAAAAGTAAGACTGAGAGACGAGATGCGCTAAAAAAATAAAAAATATAAAAAAAAGTTTAGCCATTGAGTTTGCTCTGTCAGTGTTTCATGATCAATATTATTTAAATATTATTTGAAGGTCATCGCGATAATAATTTGTCTGTTGCAGAAAAAGGAAAAGTTCATATTACGTATTACAACAAGAAGTTTGTCTCGATAATGATTTTTCTGTAGCATGTTAAAGTTTGTACAAATTAGAGCAAGAATTTCTTCGCGATAATAGTCTGTTGCATATTAACAATTTATTACGTGTTATAAGAAGTAGTTCGCCGCGATGAAGATTTGCCTTTATCATAGTCATAAAAAATCATACATATTACAAGAAGAAGTTTGTTGCGATATTGATGTCTTTTACATATTAAAGCTTACACATATTAACATCGGATCATTTAGGGGGGGGGGGTTCAAGAAAAAGAGGATGAAGTAAGGTTTTGCAGTCCTGTATTTTGAGACTGACGGAAGGCTTATGTCTGTGAACAGGTCACCATGACCGGCAAGATGACCAATACAACCGTCACCACTGAGGAGAGGCCTGGCGACGGAGAGGGTGACAGAGAGGAGACGTCTGGGCCCGCTTCATGACTAAGGTTAGGTGTGCCAACATTGTCTATCGTAGTTACACTCTCACATAAGCATGCATGCACACATCCACGCTCGCACGCACACGTACACACACACAAACATACACAAACACATACATTCGCACGCACATACACACACACACATTCGCACGCACGCGCACACACACACACACGAACACATACACATTCGCACGCAAGCATAACAAACACACACACATACACACACACACAACACACACACACATACACACGCACACACGCACACGCACGCACACACACACACACACACACACACACAACACACACACACACACACACACAAATATACATAAAGGAACAAGGACTATTACACGACAACATCTCCAGGGAGGTAAAACAATCAATCTGGCGTATACGCAGCAAGTCTGAAATCAAAACGACAGAGCAGGGCCCAAACTATACATTGAATCCTTGTGTAACAAACAAAAGCAGAGCTCCCAGGCTGTAGTAATAGAGTAGCGAAACAAAAATAACGTTTTCGCTGTACTGTGTGGTAAAACACATTGTTCTATAAAGAGCAGGGAGGGGGGGGGGGGGTGTGGATGGAGCCGGAACAAGAGTTGGAAGTTGAAGCTAACTTACAGGAGCAGAGTTGAACGCTTTGTTTCAAAATTCAACTCACATTGCTACATTCGGAACAGATTCGAAGTAGCAAATTTCGAATTAATTGGTGCGTTAGGCTTAGGCCAAAATGAAATGAGGGAAGTTGTGAAGGGGGTGATGTACTCTGTAGGCGAATGGAGAACAGGGCTGGAGGAGATGGATGCCTGATAAAATTTTTACAGAGGTGTGTGTGTGTGTGTGTGTGTGTGTTGTGTGTGTGCGCGTGCGCGTGCGTGCGTGCGTGCGTGCGTGCGTGCGTGCGTGCGTGCGTGTGCATGTAAGTGTACGTGTATACGATTCTTAGAGGAAGAGGAGGGAATCAGAGTTTATTTCGTAGCAGAGGTACTAAAGGGAAACTGATGATTGGAATGAGAGGGTGGGTTATGTGTGGCTAGGTTATTGGAAATACGAGTAAAAGGCTAGAAAATAAGAGCGAGCTTTTTCATAAGGTTTGTTGGGGCTAAATCCTTTGTTTACCTACTAGTTTCTTTTATCAAATGAGAAGAAGCTGTAGGAAATGTATGGCTAGGTCAGTGGAAACAGAAATTTTTTTTTAAAAGGCTAGCATATAAAAGAGCAATTTTTTTCATAGGATTTTATTTGGGACTAATCCTTTGGCTTTGTTCAACTTGGGGTGGGATTTTGTTTTGGAAATACACGCAATTTTTCAAAACTACTGCAGGCCGGAATTCATTTTTTCAGCACTGGAAAGTTGTAATTAAGCAATTGGAAAATGCACAAAAAGCCAGAAGTGACCGTACCTTTGGGTTTTTTCCTTCGTTTGTCTGCTTATGTTTTGGTTCTTTTGAAGAAAAAAAAGACGACCACCCAGCCTATATGAAA
>CM060325.1:40026482-40043982 GCA_030674155.1 Stramonita haemastoma
GTGTAAAATAGTGCAGATCCTATCAGCTGCAAAAGATTTTTAGATCAGCCCCATTGTCGGTGACTTTTTTTATTTTTTTAGGCAAACTGTTTTGTATGTTAAAGGACAAGTGAATGCTGGTAGCATCATTATGCAATCTGATTTTTGAAGGGTTGCCATTGGTTTATTATTGCACATTTACATTGCGGCATAAAGGTACTACACGCGTATGAATGAATGAGGTTTGTTTTCTTATAAATTAATTATGTATACAGCATAGGCGCTGTAGATTTATCAACAAAAGAGAGGGGGTGAGGGAGGGAGGGAGGGAGAGAGAGAGAGAGAGAGAGAGAGAGAGAGAGAGAGAGAGAGAGGAGAGAGGAGAGGAGAGAGAGAGAGAGAGAGAGAGAGAAAGAAAATGTTCTTCAGTTAACGTCTTTCAACTTTCAGTGACAATAGATGATAGAAAAAAGAGGGAATAACGAGCTTGCGAGAATTAGTATGTGTATTTGGGATGGGGGTGGGAAAGAGAAGGAGAAGGGGGGGGGGGGAGGGGCAGAGAAGGGGTGTGTATGTGTGTGTGTTTGTGAGTCTGCATGTTTG
The DNA here is from genome assembly GCA_030674155.1 of Stramonita haemastoma. NCBI lineage: Eukaryota > Metazoa > Mollusca > Gastropoda > Neogastropoda > Muricidae > Stramonita > Stramonita haemastoma. The sequence continues at coordinate 40,027,065 of CM060325.1, forward strand.
TTTGTGAGTGTTGTGTATGTGTGTGTGTGTTTGTGAGTCTGCATGTGTGTTGGTGAGTTTTGTGTGTGTGTGTTTGTGAGTGTGTGTGTGTTTGTGTGTGTGTGTGTGTTTGTGAGTGTGTGTTTGTGAGTGTGTGTGTGTGTGTTTGTGAGTGTGTGTTTGTGAGTGTGTGTGTGTGTGTTTGTGAGTGTGTATGTGTGTGTAAGTGTGTGTGTGTGTAAGTGTGTATGTCCCCGAAAAGGGGACACTTGTCAGATAGTGGGGAAGGGGAAGAAGTGAACCGTTATAAATTTGTATGCAGGAGAGAGTTAGAGGACATGCTTGGGAGTCATCTTTTGTAGGAGAGGATATTGAGGGAAAATGTAGTTTGGGAGACAAGGTAGGATGTGCATGTTTAGTGTAGAAGGAAATAAAATAAGAACACTGGCACATAAAAAGTTTTTCCTTTGTAGAGTTGATTCTAGACTTCATTAGCTATATTTTTCGGTATTTTTAAGTGGTGGGACATGAGGCTCTCAACTGATAAATTTTGTTTACATGCTCATGGTAAAAATCGTACCAGATATAAAGAGAGCATCACTAGTTTTGAAAAGCTTTTGTTTTTTAAATCCATACATTACTCGGTTTTAGGAATTGTTAACATAGTAACATTCCAATATCAGCCAAACAAAACCAATTGTTTTACATTCAAATACATCTTATCATAACAAGTATACAAACCTATTTTTACCAGCATGTTCGGCAACTTAGTCTTTAAATTTACATCAAAATCTCCATATTTGCAATTGGCAATTTGAAAACAAAATTTTTAAAAAGCTTGATTTGGGCCACTTTCAGAGCCGTGTCTACCCGGTAACAGACGTAGAATTGTTTATTGTTTTTTTTAACTTTTAAAGGACTTTATGAGATTAATAAAAACGCGATGAGAAAAAATTCAAAGCTTGAACCTCAGAAATGACGTTTAGCATGGGTAAATGTCATTTTAAGGGTGGCAAATTTGCAGAAAGCTATGTACCATTCTGTCTAAGTGCCGTTGTGTCCATATGCATTCAGACGCACAGGCCAACCAACCAACAAACCAACCGACCGACCGACCAACTTCCCCCTTCCCCAATTGCATGCTCACTGTTTGTGCTAACCCTAACTCTTAACACTAACCTTGTTCTTAACCTCAGCCCCACATGTGGACACAAAGGCAGTTAGGTACCATGGAACAAGCTAACGAAATAGAAGACTTTTTTTTCCAGAGAGACTTAAAAGAAACCAAAAAAAACAAATTCTCACCCACGCCGAATTCGGATACGCTGGGCCCGACTTGTCAGGTGCTTATCTGCAGCACAACGCGGTTTTTTTTTTACTCATAGAACAGATAGTTATAGGTGTTGTCTGAGCATTAGAAAAAGAAAACACATCCAGGACAGAAACCTTTTTAATCAAAAGTACAAAAACTGAACACTGCTTTTGTTTTTGGTTATAACTGAGGTCAACTAAGGTTAAGTTTAGCATGTTTTTTAGATTAAACTTGCCGTTTGTTTTATCAGATATATTTGAGTCTTGTTAAGAAGGGATTTTGTTTACAAGTAATCGGGGCTTTTTATTATTATTATTATTATTATTATTATTATTATTATTATTATTATTTCTACACTGTAGGCTAAACTCGGCATAGTGAATATGTCTATGACTGCTCCATGCACCATAGAGTTTTAGGCATCCCCGAAGTGAGAATGCAGCTACGTAAATGGGGTGTGTGGGGGGCGGGAGGGGGGGGGATAGGGGGACGGTCACATACGGGAAAAAAATCTCAACACAGTAGCTCAAGCCCAGAGCAAGATGGTTGGGCAGGAATTTTAGGGGGAAGGGTGATTATGTATTAGACCGAGGGGAGGGAGATGATTTTAGAGAGATAGTTGATTGAGCGCGTACGTGCTTGCGTGCGTGCGTGTAGGTGTGTGTTTGTGTGTGTGTGTGTGTGGTGTGTGTGTGTGTGTGTGTGTGTGTGTGTGTGTGTGTGTGTAGGGTCTGTGTGTGTGTATGTGCGTGTGTGTGTGTGTGTGTGTGTGTGTGTATTTGTGTGGTGTGTATGTGTTGTGTGTGTGCGGGGTGTATGTGTGTGCAGGGGTGTGTGTGTGTGTGTGTGGTGTGTGCGGGTGTGTGTGTGTGCAGGTGTGTGTGTGTGTGTGTGTGTGTATGTGTGTAGGAATGGTCTGACACAGGCAAATCAGTGCAATGGTATACCACTGGCAAATCCAATCGCCAATACAATGGGACGTAAAACCAGCACAAAATGTGTGCATTTACATATTTTTGGAGTGGAAAATGCACGCAATTTGAGCGTGTATAAGAACCCACGGCAACTGAAAGAATTGTCCGTTTCAGTCAGGATATTTTTTTAATTGAAATATTCTGCCGTTATAACAAGTACCGAAGTTAAGTATTTTCTCACAGTTACTAAGACATTGAATGCTCTTTGACTGCATATGGGTTTTTTCATCGTTTCATCGGTAAAAGATGCAAATGTTAAACAAACATGATGTAATTTGCATGAGTTTTTAGTGGAAAACACAGTTACCGAAAAAATAGGTGTTCCGTGGTTTGGGGTTTTATATGTTATGATTTACAAAAAATGCAGGAGCACTAAAATAGGATGCTGTTTAACCAAACGCAAGGTATGTTCATCTCTTGATGACTGATAACGAAAGATGGCAAAAGAGAGGGAGAAAAAACATCAACATGGCGTAGAACGAAAAACAACATGGCGAAAGAGAAAAAAAAACATGGCGGAGAACGAAAAACAACATAGCGAAAGAGAAAAAAAAAACATGGCGGAGAACGAAAAACAACATGGCGAAAGAGAAAAAAAACATGGCGGAGAACGAAAAACAACATGGCGAAAGAGAAAAAAAAACATGGCGGAGAACGAAAAACAACATAGCGAAAGAGGGAAAAACATTAACATGGCGGAGAACGAAAAACAACATAGCGAAAGAGGGAAAAACATTAACATGGCGGAGAACGAAAAACAACATGGCGAAAGAGGGAAAAACATTAACATGGCGGAGAACGAAAAAACAACATAGCGAAAGACAGGGAAAAACATTTACATAATGAAGAACGAAAAACAACATGGCGAAAGAGGGAAAAACATTAACATGGCGGAGAACGAAAAAACAACATAGCGAAAGACAGGGAAAAACATTAACATAATGAAGAACGAAAAACAACATGGCGAAAGAGGGAAAAACATTAACATGGCGGAGAACGAAAAAACAACATAGCGAAAGACAGGGAAAAACATTTACATAATGAAGAACGAAAAACAACATGGCGAAAGAGGGAAAAACATTAACATGGCGGAGAACGAAAAAACAACATAGCGAAAGACAGGGAAAAACATTAACATAATGAAGAACGAAAAACAACATGGCGAAAGAAAGGGAAAAACATTAACATAATGAAGAACGAAAAACAACATGGCGAAAGACAGGGAAAAACATTAATGAAGAACGAAAAACAACATGGCGAAAGACGGGGAAAAACATTAATGAAGAACGAAAAACAACATAGCGAAAGACGGGGAAAAAACATTAACATAATGAAGAACGAAAAACAACATGACGAAAGACAGGGAAAAACATTAACATAATGAAGAACGAAAAACAACATAGCGAAAGACGGGGGGAAAACATCAACATGGCGCAGTAGGAGGAGCAACAGACATTAACGTGGAGAAAGAAAGAGATAAAACATCAACATGGCGTAGAAAGAAAAGAAGAAAAAAACATCAACACGGAGGAAGAATAACGAATTTCATCATGATAATGGAAGAAGGAAAATACAAATATAAACATCGGGGAGAAAAGAAAAAAAATAATAACATGGCGGAGAACGAAAAACAACATGGCGAAGGAGAGGAAAAACATCAACATGGCGGAGAAAGAAAAACAGACATCAACATGGCGGGGAAAGAAGGGGAAAAAACATAAACATGGGGGATAAAGAAGAGGAACATGAGGGAACAGGAAGAAAAAAATCAATAAGGGAAAAAGGATTTTTTTAAAAAACAACATAGGGAAGAAAGAAGAAAAAACATTAATATGAGGGAGAAAGACGGAAGAAAAAAACTCAACAGGGTGGACCATACATACAAACATAAAATTAGCGAAGAAATAATTCAGCATCAACATCGTGGAGCAAGAAAAAGAAATACCAACTTGGCGGAAAATGAAGAAGACAATCATCAACATGGTGGAAATAAAAAAAAACATGAACAATACAGAGATTGAAACAATATGGTGGAGAAGAAAAAAAAAAACATGGCTGAGATTTAAACAAATTCATGGTGGAGAAGGAGAAAGAAACTTAATTCAACATGTTGGAGAAAATTTTGATCAACACACATTAACACGACATAGAAGAAAAAAATCAAACTAACCTCCACATAGCAAAAAAGAAGGGGGAGGGGGGAAGGACCTTCATGTGGAGAAACAAACGAACTTCAAACAGTGAGGAGGAGGATAAAGAAACGAATTTTAACAAGGCAGAGAGAGAGAAATAAGCAAATAATTATTAGGATGGTGGAGAAATAAACACAAATTTCAACATAAATGTTAAAAAAAAAACGCTAACATTGAGGAGAAAAAATTAAATGAACTTTAAAAAGCAGAGGAGGAGAAATAAGCACACTTTTAACATGGTTGGTGGAGAGAGAAAAAAAAAAACTTCAACATGAAGATGAAAAAAAAACTTTAACGTCAAGGAGAAAAAAAAATTAAACGTGAAGGAGAAATAAACAAACGTCAACATGGCGGAGAAATAATCAAACTTCAACATGGCGGAGAAATAATCAAACTTCAACATGGCGGAGAAATAATCAAACTTCAACATGGCGGAGAAATAATCAAACTTCAACATGGCGGAGAAATAATCAAACTTCAACATGGCGGAGTGTTACGTTATTTGTTCTGAGGAACAAACTCTTTGTTTTGAAGACACTCCAGTGGACGTATAACGCTGACTGAAGTGCCAAGAGTTGCTCCCCTACCTCTCGGGAATCACATCTAACAGAGCACACACGACTCAGAGATCAAGTTATATTTCTTTTATTCAACTAATCTACTTCAAACAGTATTGTTTCCAGTACAAAAATTCCAATAAAAACAAACAAGAAAACTCCTTTCTAACATCACCACGGATTTAACCAAAACTCTGTTACTACGCTCACTAAACACAAATTTCAATCGCTAATCACTTTCACAGTTCTCAAAGATTTTCTTCTATTCCTTCAATGTTTCTCCCCTTCTTCTAATAAAAAAAAAAAAATCCCTAAATCTACCGTCTGCATTGCCTCCCCTGCTCGATCACTAGGGCGTTCGGCCGTGGGACTCCCCTCCTCTGCCACTGCGAAGGTAGCCCCTTGTATATATACAGTCCAGGCCCCTTCTACTGCCCGCTAAACATTCCAGCGCCGTGGGAATCCCCCTCCTCTCCTCTTCTCAGTATCATCTTTCCTCCTCGACTCTCCTCCCTCTTCGAGGCGATAACAGCCCCTTGTATTTATACAGTCCAGACCCCTTCTACTGCCCGCTGCCAGACCATCGCTGCCAGACCATCCCGGAAGCTTGGGGAACTTCACACAAACATCTTAGATTGCAGCAACGCGTCTTGACAGATTCCAGAATGTCATAGAATATTATGAACGATTCCCGGTACTTCTAAAACCTCTTAAAATATTATAAAATACTCCCGAAACTCCATGAGCAGACAAACATATATGCAATCAACAGGCATTAACATTTATCAATAACTAATATTCCATGCGTCATAATCAAAGAATGTCATTCATTGCAATCCTAAAAACATGCTTAATTAGGAGCCCTGAATCTGTTTGTAACATTACCCCCCACTTAGAACAAATTTCCCAATATTTGTTTCCAAAACAACAAACAGATTCAACTTTGAAACTCAAGGTTCATAGTAGCTCACTCAATTTCAACATACAGCACTAGCATATTTCAGGGGACTGATAGCCTAGTGGTCAGAACATTGCGCTGGCAATTTGACGACCCAGGTTCGATTCCGGTCGGGGATATTTTCCTCCTGGAGTTTACATCAGTGCAGACTCCACTCTCCCCAAAAGTCCCTCGGAAGAGACTTCAAACCGAGGCCCCGTGTGCGAACGCACGCACAACACCCCGCGTACACGTCAAATCCCATTCCGCCCCTCGCAAGAGCAGGCCATCGTGCGCCAGCGGGAACAGACGACATCCACAAACCGCACACACACGGGGTCTGGATGTAAAGGAAAAGCACAAGAGTGCCCATTCCATCACCCTCGATACAAAAGAACAAATTAAATCAAATCAAATCAACATGCAGCATAACCACATTTCAGTCCACAAAATGTTCATGCAATAAGTTCCAATATTGTCACCACAAAATTCAAGCTATTTTAAGTTCTTTCAGGAGACACACATATTGCCCCACAAATGTCTTCTGGGATCAGCACTTGCCCATACCCCAAAAAAATCCACACAATTAAAACTGTACCAAAACCGAATCAATGTTGTTGTTGTTGTTGTTCCCCAGCTTAACACTCTAGGGGGTCACCCAGAATGTGCACTCTGACTCACTAATCCCACCTGGGAATCACTGTGAGATTGAAATTGTACACTGAATGAGAAGTTTGCGTGTTTGACTATTTTCATGTACCTCGCCATATTGGCAGCCATACTCCGACTTCAGAGGATTTATACTCCTTTGAAGGAGAGTGCAGGTTGTTCTGTTAAGAGCTTGTCAAGGCAGAGGGCAATCTCAACACAACATTGTACAACACCACAACATTCCAGTGTAGGCCCTGGCAATGAGCTAACATCAATAACTGACACAACTTTTGGCCTAGGCCAACCAAATCAAAATTACCCATTAATTTCAAAATGTTAACCATGTTCATGACGTCGTATGACCAAATATGTCAAACTCAACAGCTAGGAAATCATCAACAGATCAAATGACCAAAGATATGAAATTCACAATCTTTAAGCTTATGATTCATCATGACAAAACAATGAATTTACTAAAATGTCACTTCTGAGCAGATGTGTTACCGTCCTTGGGACACCTCCTCCAGGATCAAATAGCGTAATCCTGTCAACCCTCTTGTAATCCACGCACATGCTGTCTGCACCGTCCTTCCCTTGGGTGCCAAAAGTCAGTGTTCACAGAATCCCTGGCCACATAAATTTCCCCACAAATGTCCTTTGGGTTCGGTACCTGTCCATCACTCCCGATGTGGAAATCTTGATGAAGTCTCTGGGACAGCTCAGTCTCTGGTACACCTCCTCCTGGATCAAACACTGTAATCCTGTCAATTCTATTGTCCACACACATGCCGCCTACCTCATCTCCCTCTTGGATGAAAATCACCAGAGTAGCCCACTGAGATCCTGGGGATTCCCATTCCATGCCCATATGACCCCCTGTGATAGAGTCACGTGCCAGCTCCACTGTAGAGTTACGTAGTTGAGGTGGCACCAACACCTGGCGTACCACTCCTCCATGGTTCTTGAAGACCCTGAAGAGGACACCCCCCTTTTCTTCAAAGGAAACTCCCCACTTTCTGTCATGACAGCCTCCTCATGTTTACGATGTTTATCAAGCGAAGGGTCAGCTCTCTGAAGCTCCATCAATTTTCCTTTGTCCACAATAGTTGCCTTGGAACTATCAGTGACTTTCAGGGGAATGCTCTCCCCCTCCTTCTTCGATTGCGCCCTTGTGGTCACGGCACATTCCTCATCATTGAACTTGTCATCAATGGCGTTTATCTCTGGATGTTTTCTTATTTGCGAACTGTTTCTGGTTTCAGATTCCAGCATTTTCTCATTATCACTGCCTGATGCCATCTTACCCATTTCCACAATTTCTTCAACAAAACGTCGAAACCTCAGGAGGAAGCCGTTCAGGTCCTCTGGTTTATCATCCAACACTGGTGACTTCGTATCTTTAGCTAGATCACCATTATTACTCAATCTTTGAACAGAGCTGCCATGCTCCAATTCAAGTCTTCTCATCTCCAATTCATGACGCCTCTCCCTCTCTCTTTCTTCTCTTTCCCTCTCTCTTTCTTCTCTTTCAAGCTTTTCCTTTCTCTCTTCCCTTTCAATTCTCTCTTTTCTTTCTTTCTCTTTTTCTTCTCTTTCGAGGGCTTCTCTTCTCTCTTCCCTTTCTATTCTCTCTTTTCTCTCTCTTTCTTCCTTTTCCAACCTATCTTGCCTGTCTCTCTCTCTTTCTTCTCTGTCTTTCTGATCTCTCTCTTTAAATGTTTCATATTGTCCTGCTAGGCTTTCTAGCTCTTCCCTGCTATCTGCCATAACTGATTTTTTCAAAAGTTAGAACTACAAAGTTACGACGTAATGTCTCACTCCAATCCCTTGTTTTCACGATGATGACGCCACACACACAAAACTTAAACCAGTTATACTCACGTGAGCCCCACAGACTAACTAAATCAGACGCCAGATCTCACTCAGCAGGAGGCTAAAGCAAGACCGCGGCCCCTGACAGTCCCTTTAGATACACAATGCTCACAGAACCTCACAGGAACACAGTCTGAATTACCTCAGCAAAACAGACGAACGGATCCACACACTGAATTTCATCAACAAATTCCTTAGACCCGCCGTAAACACACCCATTGTGAATACGCAGACAAACGAATCCACACACTGAAATTCCGAGATCTGTCGTAGACACACCCGTTGTGACTACGCAGTCTCCTCACAAATTCAGCTCCAGGTTACTCCGAAACATTCAACGCTTTCGGACGTACACCCCTGAATCAAAACAACAAATTCCACACTAAAATTCCATAGCTATGTTGTAAACACAACCGCAGCAGTGAATACAATACTCTTCCTTGAAATCTGAAGTCGGAAGCTACTGTGTTGATGGTTCGATGTTGAGAGGTATCCCGGCTTGGCCCCCATATGTTACGTTATTGGTTCTGAGGAACAAACTCTTTGTTTTGAAGACACTCCAGTGGACGTATAACGCTGACTGAAGTGCCAAGAGTTGCTCCCCTACCTCTCGGGAATCACATCTAACAGAGCACACACGACTCAGAGATCAAGTTATATTTCTTTTATTCAACTAATCTACTTCAAACAGTATTGTTTCCAGTACAAAAATTCCAATAAAAACAAACAAGAAAACTCCTTTCTAACATCACCACAGATTTAACCAAAACTCTGTTACTACGCTCACTAAACACAAATTTCAATCGCTAATCACTTTCACAGTTCTCAAAGATTTTCTTCTATTCCTTCAATGTTTCTCCCCTTCTTCTAATAAAAAAAAAAACAATCCCTAAATCTACCGTCCGCATTGCCTCCCCTGCTCGATCACTAGGGCGTTCGGCCGTGGGACTCCCCTCCTCTGCCACTGCGAAGGTAGCCCCTTGTATATATACAGTCCAGGCCCCTTCTACTGCCCGCTAAACATTCCAGCGCCGTGGGAATCCCCCTCCTCTCCTCTTCTCAGTATCATCTTTCCTCCTCGACTCTCCTCCCTCTTCGAGGCGATAACAGCCCCTTGTATTTATACAGTCCAGACCCCTTCTACTGCCCGCTGCCAGACCATCGCTGCCAGACCATCCCGGAAGCTTGGGGAACTTCACACAAACATCTTAGATTGCAGCAACGCGTCTTGACAGATTCCAGAATGTCATAGAATACTATGAACGATTCCCGGTACTTCTAAAACCTCTTAAAATATTATAAAATACTCCCGAAACTCCATGAGCAGACAAACATATATGCAATCAACAGGCATTAACATTTATCAATAACTAATATTCCATGCGTCATAATCAAAGAATGTCATTCATTGCAATCCTAAAAACATGCTTAATTAGGAGCCCTGAATCTGTTTGTAACACGGAGAAATAATCAAACTTCAACATGGCGGAGAAATAATCAAACTTCAACATGGCAGAGAAATAAACAAACTTCAATTTGGCGGAGAAATAATCAAACTTCAATTTGGCGGAGAAATAATAAACTTCAACAGGGCGGAGAAATAAACTTCAACATGGTGGAGAAACAAAATAAAATAATAATAACTTTCAACATGACAGAATAAATAATTTTCAACATGGCAGAAATATAAACTTTTAACATAGCGGAGAAACCAACTTCAAAATGGTGGAGAAATAAGTATCAGCATTGTAAAGAAATAAACTTAAACATGGAGAAACACAGAATGTTCAAAATTGTGAAGAAATAAACTTCCAACATAGCAGAAAAACAAACATCAAATTGGGATAGAAGAATCAGACTTCAACATGGCTGAAAAGAAGAAAAAAGTAAACTTAGACACGTCAGATAAAGAAACTTCAGCATGGCGGAGGAGGAGAAACACGTTTACTTCAACATGGCGGAGAAATAAACAAACATCAAGACAGCATGGAGAAGAATCAAGCAAATATCAACATGGCAGAATTTTTTTTTTTTAATTGAACTGAAACATTGTGGATAAACAAACAAACTTCAACACGAAGGTGGATGAGAAGGAACATAATTTCAACAAGGCAGAGAGGGAGAAATAAGCAAACTTCTACATGAAAGAAAAAAACAAACCTCTACGTGAAAGAAAAAACAACAACTTCAACATGAAAGAAAAAAATTCAGTATGAAAAAAACAAAACTTCAACATAACAGAAAAAACACACTTCAACATGAAAGAAAAAAATGAAAGGAAAAAAACCAACATGAAAGAAAAAAAATTAACATGAAGGGAAAAACACTTCAACATGAAAGAAAAAAAATTAACATGAAGGGAAAAACACTTCAACATGAAAGAAAAAAAATGAAAGAAAAAAAATGAAAGAAAAAACATGAAAGAAAAAAATCTTCAACATGAAAGAAAAAAACTTAACATGAAAGAAAAATCAAACTTCAACATGAAAGAAGAAAAAAACTTCAACATGAAAGAAAAAAAATCAACATGAAAGAAAGGAAAACAAACTTCAATATGGAAGAAAAAAACAATTTTCAACATGAAAGAAAGGAAAACAAACTTCAAAATGAAAGAAAAAAACTTCAACATAAAAAACAAACTTTAACATGAAAGAAAAAACCGAAGGTCAACATGAAAGAAGAAAAAAAAATTTCAACATGAAAGAAAAAAACAAACTTCAACACTGAACACACTGAATACTGAAAAGTTTTATTGTACATCGGCCTTAGGCCACTATACAAAACATGTTTGAGGCAGGGGGAAGGCATCAAAGTGGAAAACATTTCTATTCATTCTACATTTCCAATTCTGCAAGTACATAGTCACACTCAATGCCCTGTAGTTATCATCAACCCGTTCATCATTTTTACCATGTACATAATCACTGCCATCAGCATCTTCATTATCTATATCTGCAGCTGCAGCAAGTATATCAACATCATCATTACTTTCATCATCTACGTCATCATCATCAAAATCATTCTCTTCATCTGCACTATCATCATCCTCTTCAACCTATATAATTATCATTGTCACGATCATCATCTTCAGTGTCTACATAATAGTCACAATCATCATCCTCGTCTTCTTCATCACTGTTTCCATCGTCATCCTTATCATCATCATATCATAATCGCCGTTACCACCATCACTTTCAACATCTACACCATCGTTACCATCATCACCGTTAGTAATCACATCATCGATCATAACCATCGTCGCCATTAGAGATCACATCATCATTACCATCATCATCGTTAGTATTCACATCATCATAACCATCAGCACCTGCTTCAGCCGTTCTACCATCTACATCCTCCTCCATAATCATCACCTTCAACATTTACATCACCATCATCTTAAGCATTAACATCATCATCATCTTCAGCATTTACATCACCATCATCTTCAGCATTAACATCACCATCATCTTCAGCATTTACATCACCATCGTCTTCAGCATTAACATCACCATCACCATCATCTTCAGCATTAACATCACCATCACCATCATCTTCAGCATTAACATCACCATCACCATCATCTTCAGCATTTACATCACCATCATCTTCAGCGTTTACATCACCATCATCTTCAGCGTTTACATCACCATCATCTTCAACATTTACATCACCATCATCTTCAACATTTATATCACCATCATCTTCAGCATTTACATTACCATCATCTTCAGCATTTACATCATCATCATCTTCAACATTTACATTACCATGAATTTCCACATTTACATCACCATCCCCGTCATCTTTAACATTGACATCATCATCTTCAACATTTACATCACCATCACCTTTATCCTCAGCATTTACATCATCATCTTCAGCATTTTCATTACCGTCACCATCATCTTCAACATTTACACCACCATAATCATCTTAAGCATTTACATCACCATCATCTTTGACACTTACATCACCATCATCTTCAGCATTTAAATCGCCATCATCTTCAACATGTACATCACCATCATCTTCAACATTTACATTACCATGATTTTCAACATTTACATCATCATCATCATTTACATCGCCATCATCTTCATCATTTATATCCCCAACATCTTTATCATTTATATCACCATCATCTAAAGCATTTACATCACCACCACCGTCATCTTCTACGTTTACATCACCATCATCTTCATCATTTACATCACCATCATCTTCATCATTTACATCACCATCATCTAAAGTATTTACGTCACCATCATCTAAAGGATTTACATCACCATCATCTTCATCATTTACGTCACCATTATCTAAAGCATTTACATCACCATCATCTTCATCATTTACGTCACCATCATCTAAAGCATTTTCATCACCATCATCTTTAGCATTTTCATCACCATCATCTTCAACATTTTCATTACCATCATCTTCAACATTTACATCACCATCATTTTCAGCATTTACGTCACCATCATCTTCAGCATTTACATCATCATCATCTTCAGCATTTACATTACCATGATTTTCAACATTTACATCACCATCTTCAACATTTACATCACCGTCTTCAACATTTACATCACCGTCATCTTCAGCATTTTCATCACCATCATCTTCAGCATTTACATCACCATCATCTTCAGCATTTGCATCACCAGCACCATCAATTTCAGCATTTACATCACCATCATCTTCTTCAACATTTACATCACCGGCACCATTATCTTCAGCATTTACATCACCATCATCTACATTTACATGATCAGCACCATCATCGACATTTACATCATCAGCACCATTATCTTCAACATTTACATCACCAGCACCATCATCGACATTTACATCATCAGCACCATCATCTTTAACATTTACATCACCGTCATCATCCTCTTCAACATTTACATCACCGGCATCATCCTCTTCAACATTTACATCACTGGCATCATCCCCAACAATTACATCACCAGCACCATCAACATTTCCACCATTATACCCACCATCATCAGCACCATAATCTTTAACATTTACATCACCGTCATCATCCTCTTCAACATTTACATCACCGTCATCATCCTCAACAATTACATCACCAGCACCATCAACATTTCCACCATTATGCCCACTATCATCACCATGGTTACTACTATCAGAAATGAAAGGAAAAAAACATGAAAGATAAAAACCGAAGGTCAACAGGAAAGAAATTTTAACATGTAAGAAAAAAACAAACTTCAACATGATGCAAGAGGAGAAACAATTTCAACATGTCGGAGAAGCAAAATTCAACACTGCCAGAAAAAAAGGTTCAATCTATCAGAGAAGGAGAAAGAAACAAACATTCACGTGGAAGAGAAACAAATTTCATCAGGTGGAAGAAGAGAAGCAAACTTCATCAGTTGAAGGAAGAGAAGCAAACAAACAAACTTCATCAGGCAGAAGAAGAAAGACAAACAAATTTAAACAGGCGGAGGAAGAAAAACACATTTCAACAGGCAGAGGAAGAAAATTTTCAACAGGCAGAAAAAGGACAAATTTTCAACAGGTAGAGGAGAAAAAACAAATTACAACAGGCGGAGGATGAAAAACAAACCAACAGCGGAGGATGAAAAACAAACAAATTTCAGCAGGCAGAAGAAGAAAGACAAATAAATTTCAACATGTGGAGGAGGAAAAACAAACAAATTTCAACAGGGAGAAGAAGAAAAACAAACTTCAACAGGCGGAGGATGAAAAACAAACAAATTTCAACAGGGAGAAGAAGAAAAACAAACTTCAACAGGAAGAGTTAGAAAAACAAACAAATTTCAACAGGGAGAAGAAGAAAAACAAACTTCAACAGGAAGAGTTAGAAAAACAAACAAATTTCAACAGGGAGAAGAAGAAAAACAAACTTCAACAGGAAGAGTTAGAAAAACAAACAAATTTCAACAGGGAGAAGAAGAAAAACAAACTTCAACAGGAAGAGGAAGACAAACTAATTTCAACAGGCGGAGGAAGAAAAACAAACAAATTTCAACAGGCGGAGGAGGAAAAACAAACAAATTTCAACAGGCGGAGGAAGACAAACAAACTTAACAAACGGAAGAATATAAGCAAATTTCAACAGACGGAGGAAGAAAAAAAATTTCAACAGGCGGAGGAAGAAAAAATTTTTTAACAGGCTGAGGAAGACAAACAAACAAATTTCAACAGGCGGAGGAAGACAAACAATAAACTCTAACATGGTAAAGGAACAGGAAGAAAGAACAAACTTCAAAACAGAGGAAGAGGAGAAAGACAGAACAAACTTCAAAACAGAGGAAGAGGAGGAAGACAGAACAAACTTCAAAACAGAGGAAGAGGAGGAAGACAGAACAAACTTCAAAACAGAGGAAGAGGAGAAAGAACAAACTTCAACACAGAGGAGGATAAGGAGGAGGAAGAAAGAACAGACTTCAAAACAGAGGATAAGGAGGAGGAAAAGAAGGAATAATATCAAGACGGAGAAAGAGAAGGAGGAACAATAAACTTCAAAACAGAGGTAGAGGAGGAAGACAGAACAAACTTCAAAACAGAGGAAGAGTAGGAAGACAGAACAAACTTCAAAATAGAGGAAGAGGAGGAAGACAGAACAAACTTCGAAACAGAGGAAGAGGAAGAAGAAAGAACAAGACAGATGAGGAGGAGGAAGAAGAAAGAACAAGACAGATGAGGAGAAGGAAGAAGGAGGAGAAAAGAACAAACTTCAACATGAAGGAGAAAAGAACAAACTTCAACCTGACGGAGGAGAAAAGAACAAACTTCAACATGACAGAGAAAAGAACAGACTTCAACATGGCGGAGAAAAGAACAAACTTCAACATGGCGGAGAAAAAAACAAACTTCAACATGGCGGAGAAAAGAACAAACTTCAACATGGCGGAGAAAAAAACAAACTTCAACATGGCGGAGAAAAGAACAAACTTCAACATGGAGGAGAAAAGAACAAACTTCAACATGACAGAAGAGGGGAGAAGAGAACAAACTTCTATATGGCAAAGAAGAAGGAAAACAAACATCAACGTGGCGAAGGAGACGAAAAGAAACATCAACATAACGGAAACAAACTTGAACACAGTGGAGGTGGAAAAAAGAACTTCAACTGGGAGGAAGAGAAGAAGAAAACAAACACGGTGGAAGAGGAGGAAAGAATCAAACTTTAACATGGCGGAAACAGACTTCAACACAGCAGAGGAGAAGAAAAAACAAACTTGAGTATAGCAGAAGCGGAGGGGAAAAAATCAAACTTCTACAAGGCAGAGGAAGAGGAAAAATCAAACTTCTACAAGGCAGAGGAAGAGGAAACATCACACTTCTACAAGGCAGAGGAAGAGGAAACATCACACTTCTACAAGGCAGAGGAGGAGGAAACATCACACTTCTACAAGGCAGAGGAGGAGGAAACATCACACTTCTACAAGGCAGAGGAAGAGGAAACATCACTTCTACAAGGCAGAGGAAGAGGAAACATCACACTTCTACAAGGCAGAGGAGGAGGAAACATCAAACTTCTACACGGCAAAGGAAGAGGAAACATCAAACTTCTACACGGCAAAGGAAGAGGAAACATCAAACTTCTACAAGGTAAAGGAAGAGGAAACATCACACTTCTACAAGGCAGAGGAGGAGGAAACATCACACTTCTACAAGGCAAAGGAAGAGGAAACATCACACTTCTACAAGGCAGAGGAAGAGGAAACATCACACTTCTACAAGGCAGAGGAAGAGGAAACATCACACTTCTACAAGGCAGAGGAAGAGGAAACATCACACTTCTACAAGGCAGAGGAAGAGGAAACATCACACTTCTACAAGGCAGAGGAAGAGGAAACATCACACTTCTACAAGGCAAAGGAAGAGGAAACATCACACTTCTACAAGGCAGAGGAAGAGGAAACATCACACTTCTACAAGACAGAGGAAGAGGAAACATCACACTTCTACAAGAAAAAAAAATTGTTTGCGCTTTTTTATTTGAGTTGTATGTAAGTTTATACGTGTGCGTGTTTTTGTGTGTGCGTGCGTGCATATATGTATGTCTTCCTTTCTCTCTCTATCATCACCTTCCTCCCTATCTGTTTCTCCCTCCCCTTACCCTCTCCCTCGACTATATTTCCTTCTCACCCTATCTCCCTCTCTCCCCCTTCCTTCTGACTTTATCTTCTATCTGCAACTTTTTCAGTAAAGGATTATGATTCAAATCGGCCACCTGTATTGATACACGGATTGGAATTTCGTGGGTTTGAATCCCATAAGTTGCATAGGATTTTTTCAGACACAGGCTAGCTCTCTTAACCAGAATGAGTTGGCTATGTAATAATTAGTAAGACTGGGACCACATAGTCTAGTTCCATCCACTTTCTGGAAGGTAGTTTCAGAGCTGTTAGAGCTGGTCTATGTGGTAACGCGCCTTG
>CM060325.1:40048982-40058982 GCA_030674155.1 Stramonita haemastoma
CTATTATTTAAATTTGTAATATCTTTTGATAGAATTGTTTGATTTTCAATCTGTTTTTTTTGGTATTGTACAGCCATTTCATTGCAAATTAATAACATGTCAATAACTGAAACTTGACCTGTGGTGCGATGCCACTCCTTATGTGATGAAGCGCCACATATTGTGTAGAATACATAGCTATATATCCCCTCATCCCCTCATCCCCTATTTAGTGCATTCTTAACGTGAATGTACCATTGTCTAAATCGCCTTGTAGTGAACGAACATTAAACCAATGAGAAGAAGAAGAACATAGCTATATATTATTGAGATATATTTGGTAGAATACATAGTTTTTTGGTCTTCTCCTGTGTTTGTAACTCTGTAGCAGGTCTGACTCTTGGCCTCAGCTGACGTGTTCCCTCTTCAGGACAGTTTATTAAAAAGTTAATGAATACACAAATGCATGATGATCAATGATGATGAGGATGATGTAATGATGCTGCTGTGGAGGTGCATCCGCTTTGAGACTACTACATAACATTCATTCATAACATCAGTGCTGACTCCACTCTCCCCCAAAGTCTTTCGGATGAGACTGTGAACCGAGGCCCCGCGTGCGAACGCACGTACAACATCTTGCGCACAGGTTAAATCTTGTTCCACTTTTCGTAAGTGTAGGCCATTGTGTGCTGGTGGGAACAGATGACAATATTTACAAAACTGCAGACACACGGGGACTGGATGAAAAAAAGCACATGAGTGCTTATTCAATTATCTTTGATATAAAATGATAAATAGATAGATAACTATAATGAATAAATAAATATATGCATCTTTTTTTAAAGCAGGAAAATAGGCTGGGTAGGAAGAAAATGAGCATCAGGGAGAGAGATGGAGGGGGTAAGAATAGAGAGGTAATGGAAAAGGGAGAAACAAAGGGAGTGTGATACGAAAGGGGACATTTCTAGCGCAACATTTCCAGAAAGTAGCGATGTTATTTTATACTGAAAGAGCCTCTGACACCTTCGCAAGGTAACTTTACACATAGCAATGCTAGCGAAACGTTAAGTTGAGCATGGGGTCCGTGACGTAAAGTTTCCTTGAGAAAAGCCAGCTCTGATTTCAAGGCCACCTTATTTATGAACTTCTGTCCAATGGAACCGGCACACGAGATGGAACATTTGGTTTGTGATTCGATGAGATAACACTGAGTGGATTACAACGTTTGGCTTTCATCCCGTAGGTTCATAAGAATGCCTTTTCGAATTCAAGTAGATGTTTCTGATGAGTTAAGGGGAAGGTCTTTTCAGGTCTTCCTGGTCAACTTCAATTCCAGACTTGCCAGTGCCACAATTTCATGCATGTATTTGCGTACGCCTCTGCAAGCCTGCTTCAAACGTCACCAGGCAGGTTTTAGACTGGAACCCACAAGGGAAGCGGAAAGTAGGTCGACCAAAACAGACCTGGCCGCAAAGGCATTGAAGCAGAGACGAAGGCAGCCGGAATGACGTGGGCCGAGCTGAAGAGGATCTCCCAGAACCGAGTCCATTGAAGGGGGTGTTGTTGCGGCCCTTTTGTTCCCCCAGGGAATTCATAGGCATAAGTCAAGTCATTTGCATACCTAGACATTTAGATATGCATGTTAAGGATCATTCATTCACATCAGCATTTAGTGATTTGCAGAAACATCAATATACCCAGCATGCACCCTGTATCTGGAGAGGGATGGACTCCGCAAGTTTGAACTTGTCCAAGAGACAGTGTCTGAACAAAAACTCAGTGCGGCCCTCCGACAACTTCTCAGGGAAATTTTCCAAGACAGAGAGAGGAAGGGGGGGATGGAGGAGAGAGAGAGAGAGAGAGAGAGAGGAGAGAGAGAGAGAGAGAGAGAGAGAGAGAGAGAGAGAGAGAGAGAGAGAGAGAGAGACAGACAGACAGACAGACAGACAGACAGACAGACAGACAGACAGACAGACAGACAGACAGACAGACGACAGAGACAGAGACACAGAGAGACACAGAGAGAGAGACACACACACACACACACACACACACACACACACACACACACACACACACACACAGTCATGCTGACAGAGACAGACAGACAGAGACAGACAGACAGACAGACAGACAGACAGACAGACAGAGAGGGGGGGGAGATGGTAGATGCTTCTCTGTCTAGAATTTTGACGATCTGATGCTAAACACTAAATTCAAAATTGCTCTCTTCTCCCCCTCCCCCCCCCCCTCTCTCTCTTCTCTCTCTCTCTCTCTTTCTTTTTTTCTTTCTGCTACAGTGCATGCTATGTTTGCCATCATAACTCTGGAATAAGAGGATCAAGGAAGATTGATCAAAGATAACATTATTTTACTTACCTCAGGATATTTGCACAAAAAAAAGGAATTGATACAATAAAGCTGACTGGAGAAATAAAACATTATTTATTTATCTATCTATCTACTTGTTCCTTTAGCTATTTACTTCTCTGTTTATCTTTCTCTTTTTTTGGCAGTACAGAACTGCAAAGGCATTTTTACCGTTATAAATCCAGTATGAGCGTTATGCAATAAACCAGAATAGTTATCAAAACTATCAAAGCGAAAGAAAGTTGTTTTTTAAATGTAAATCAGAAAAGGAATAAATCGATAAACACAGATATGAAAAGGCCACGAAAAAGAAACATGAAATGCTAAAAAAACAACAACAACAACAACAACAACAACAAAAACTTACACTTTCATCCAAGACCACTATGGGAGGATAGACGTTAAATCAAAGAAATGAAAGAGAGAACATACAAATGTAGAAGAAGTGTGTGTAACGGGGCAAGTGTCATTCAGTGGCTGAATCCAGCTATCTGAAGCTAATGGCACAGCACAGCAGCCCTCAGCCTAAGAGGTGGATGAGTGGTTCTGAAGATATTGTTTGAAGTAAACATGTTCTTCTTGGCTCAGCTCAGGCCAAAAAATATTCCCAGTTAATGGTGTAAGCAAAGTGCTAAGATTCATCATTTCAATTCTTTCACTCCTTTTAATAGAATATAGAAAATTACAAACATATTTGATAGGATAATTAATCTAATATTCTGTAACGCATGTTTATATAGAAGATTACAAACACATTTAATAGGAGAATTAATCTAACACTCTTTTCCCCATTTTTATATAGAAGATTGCAAACACATTTAACAGGAGAATTTATCTACCATTCTTTTAACCATTTTTTTTTATATAGAAGATTGCAAACACATCTAAGAGCAGGATTAATCTAACACTCTTTAACCCCCTTTTTGGACAGAAAAGAGTACAAATACATTTTATAGGAAATTTAATCTGACATTCTTTAACCCCCATTTTATATAAAAGATTACACACATAATTAATAGGAGAATTAATCTAACATTATTTCCCTTTATAATGCCATCTGTAATAATTGAAAAAACAAGTGTTTCACATTAGACTAAGAACAATAGTAATATAGTAAACAAACAATAAAATTAACAAGCTGTTTATGTATATCTACTGTTTAATATGTATTTAACGTTCTGAAGAAGAAAAAAATTGTGATGAAAGACATTTTTAAAGAATTAAGAGATCTATGATAGAATAAAACTCTTCCCCTGCAACAAGCACATTATATTATGAATAAACTCCTCTGTCTGTGTGTGGAATGTCATAAATACATCTAACATCAATAGGAAGCTTGTGAAAAATCAACGAAATTTGATGATAGTGTACGTAAAGTTGTCCCATAAACTATATGGTCGTAGGGAAGCAAGCTTCTCTAGGGGCCAGCATGTTGAAGGCGGCGCCCATCTCCTCTCTCTCGCTGCTTTACCTTCCCTGACACTGAAGAGGGAAGGTACCCATTTCCAGCTGGGTGAACTGGGGGACTGTACTAAAGCCAAGGCGCGCAAACGGTCACCTATCCACTTGGTAATGACTATCGATGCTGCTTAACCTTAGTTTGGGGATAGCGAGTGCTCTGACCACTGGGCTATCTCGTCCCTCTGACGATAGGGTAGATACGCTATATACCTGGTAGGCAAATTACGTAGCTAAAGAACGCCCAACAACTTGACGACGGCAATAGGCAGGGATGCGTTCTTAGAAAAAGACAAGTCCTTAAGTTGTTTTCTAAGATTTGGTACTAGTGATCAAATAAAATAAAAAAAACAACGAAGTTATGTAAATCCTTTTGCTAATTTTAATTTTCCTTGCAAAAAACAACTGATGGTAAAATGTTTAATACATAGCTTGATATATGTATATAGTATATATATATATATATATATATATATATATATATCATCACTGAGAAATTATCATTTCAATTCATTAAAAGTTTATCTTTACAAGACTGTTCACACACGCACACACACACACACATACGCACGCACGCACGCACGCACAATCCACACACACACACACACACACACACACACACACACACACACACACACACACACACACACACACACACACACACACACACACACACACACACACACACCACGCTCCAGCGCGCGCGCACACAATACACACATATAATTATATACTTGCACATTCACACACACACATACACTCACACGCATACTCTCTCTCTCTCTCTCTCTCTCTCTCTCTCCTCTCTCTCTCTCTCTCTCTCTCTCTCTCTCTCTCTCTCTCTCTCTCTCTCTCTCACATACACTCTCTCTCTCACACGTACACACTCTCTCTCTCTCTCTCTCTCTCTCTCTCTCTCTCTCTCTCTCTCTCTCTCTCTCTCTCTCTCTCTCTCTCTCTCTCTCTCTCTCTCTCTCTCTCTTTCACACACACACACACACTCACTCACTCACTCACACACACACACACACTCACACTCACACACACACACACACACACACACACACACACACACACACACACCACACACACACGCACGCACGCACGCACGCACATACACACACACACTTACACACACGTGCAATTCCACACATATTATGTATGAGCGGCCAAAAAAGTTTATCCCCCAAAATATTAGGCTAGGCACTGACTGGTTCAGTAAGCCTGATTGTATGAGCATTGCGCAACCAAGCGGGAAGGCAATATGGAATAGCTTCACTCTCTGAAAAATGCAGAATGCATAATAGAGGTTCGAGAAAGAAGAAGAAGAAGAATTGCGAAGAAAAAGAAGAAGAATTGCGAAGAGGAATGAAAGAAGAAAATGGAGGAAGAAGAATTGCGAAGAAGAAGAGAAGAATGGAAGAAGATAGCAAAGAGAAGAAGGAAAAAGAAGAAAATTGCGAAGAAGAAGAAGAATTGCGAAGAATTGCGAAGAATTGCGAAGAATTGCCAAGAAGAAGAAGAAAGAAGAAGAAGAAGAAGAAGAAGAAGAAGAAGAAGAAGAAGAAGAAGAAGAAGAAAGAAGAAAGAAGAAGAAGAAGAAGAAGAAGAAGAAGAAGAAGAAGAAGAAAGAAGAAGAAGAAGAAGAAGAAGAAGAAGAAGAAGAGGAGGAGGAGGAGGAGGAGAATTGCAAAAAAAGAACAATTGCAAAGAGAAAGATTCATTTAGACTACCCAAAAAAACCCAAACAAAAGCAAATGCACAGTAGTAGATATATTTGTTGATAAAGCTCTACAGCACCAAAACAAAGTCTTTGCTGAAAACTTATTTTTATGGGGAAAAAACGTTTATGAGATAATGAGTAAATCCTTACTTGAGATAATATCCCAGCTATGTATCAAACTACACCAAAATGTTCATGCATCAATTCTTTCTTTTTTATCTTTTCCCTGTCATACACTTCAAATTGCTTTTCATCCTATCTAGCTAGGACTGTCTCGACAAATCCTCTTCCTGAAAAAAATGTGTACTGCAGTAACATTTTTGTTTTGCTGTGAAGATTTTCTCAAGAGTAAAGGAGGATGACTGTATTTTGTATCACTTTATGTCACAGCAGATTTCTCTTTTCTATTTCAAAATTGGTTTTTACTAAGTGTTACGACCCATCATGCCTAAAAAAAAAAAAAAAAAACAGGAACAAAATCAATACATGTACAGATAATACAGAAATTACCGCAACAGGACAAACCTTAAAGTCAAGCCAGACAACTTCAGTGGTGCTGAGTGAGAGTTACTTCCCTTCTGTGCTTTTATCGATCTGCATTGATAGATGGACGGTAACACTACTCGTGAGAAAAAGAGGGAAAAAGACGATGAGTGTTTGTTTTGAGGAGGGGGGGGCCTTGTTATTCTTAAGGGAGGGATGGGGATTGTGGTTTTCTCTTAGAAAAGACAGCCAGACAGCACACCATTAGTCAAGACCCGTTATTGTATTTCTTCTTTCGCGCGAGTAATAACTTTCACTTTAGTCACAATAGCCCTGAAGCGAATGGATGAAGCGAGTCAGAGACTGTGAAGACATTGTCTGATTGGAGGACATTTTATTCTGATCATTGAGACAGGGATGGATATGCAGAATATAAAAAAAAACCTGGCTGGAAGAAAGAGTTTGTTTTTTACACTGACAAAAGAAAAACGTTATAAAAAACCACTGCCGTCCAGATCAATGTACAGTCTCGTGAAAGTTATCCAAAATTAATGTGAACAAGAACTGTGTTTTAAAGCAAATGACAAATTCAAGCTTACCAAAGTCGCTGAAAAGAAATTAAGATGAAGCCAGTTTTTTAAAAAATAATGAATTATATCAAATGAATATTTGAAAACCACATACTAAAAGAAAAACTAAGACGGAAAAAGAATCAAAAAGACACATAATAAAAAAAGAAAAAAATTACTCTTTTTTACGGTGAGGGAAGGGGGTTGTTTGTTGATTTACTTTGGTTAGGGTTTGGGTTTCGGTTTCTTTTGGTGAAGGAGTTGTATTTTTTTTGTCCTACTGATGATTTATGTATAAACATTTGATTATAAACAAGAAGAAAAGAGAAAAGTTGCGGCAGTATCTGAGAGAAAAAAAAAAGCTTGCATAGCGTAACATAAACGCAAAACCTAAAAAAAAAAAATAAAATACATACCTTTAGAAATAAAGAACGTAGGAACAGATAATGTTACTTTCAAAGTAACTTGATTTTTAAAAAATTAATAAGTTCTTCCCTAAGTAAACAAAATTGTTTGTGAAAAATAGGATGCACTGGTTTTTAACCATACAACGATGCCAATTGTCCCTGGCAAAACTCTGTAGAAAAAAAAGCTACCATGATAGGGAATCAAAGACAGACGCAGACATGGAAAGAAAAGTAATGAGTGGGGATACTGTTGTAGCGACTCGCTCTCCCCTGGGAGAGCAGCGCGAATTTTTACTAAGATAAATCTTCCGTGACTTATAGTGGTATCATTACAATGCAATACAATACAATACAATACAGTACAATACAATAGAATACAAATGCAGCAGGGCACACACGAATGCAAAATAAGCAACACACACTCTCTCTCACACACCACCATATAAAACACACGCACGCGCGCACGCACGCTCACAGACACAAACCACGCATACACAAACACGCGCGCTTAAAAGTTACCATCCGCGCGCGCGCGCGACGCGCACACACACACACACGCACGCACGCACCGCGCGCGCCACACACACACACACACACACACACACACATCCTACACCCCTCTTTTCAAACAATTATGAAACTGATATCAACATTACTAGATAATAATAGCAGCAACGTTTTGTCTCAAGAAGCACAATGTTTCTCCCAAATCCTCGTCTCTCGGCTTTCCTATCAACTGTTATCTCGACACCCCCCCCCCCCTCCCCCTCCTTCACTCTTTGTATCGCCCAGAGTGAAGTGTGGCTCAGTGGCTAAAGCGGGATATCCTCTGGAAGTGACCTGTGAGTTGTGGTCACTCTCATATTACCTCTCTAACCGCTGATGAGGCCTCTGAGCCCATGATCTGCAGATTGGTGGCTTAACTGTAGCGTTGTCTCTACGATTGTCTCTCTCTCTCTTTTATCTGTCGGTTATCTGTTCTGTCTGTCTCTCGCCTCTGTCTCTGTCTCGAGGCTTCTGATATGAAGATCCACAGATTGGTGGACTAATTGTAGCGTTGTCTCTATGTTTCTCTTGTGATCTGTCGTCGGTTGTCTGTTTTGTCTTCCTTTTCATCTCTCTGTCTCTGTGGGCCTCTTAGCTGAAATTTACAGATGTGGCCTATCTTATCTTGTCTCTATGTCTCTCTTGCTAACTGTCTCTTGTCTGTTCTGTCTGTATCTTTGTTTTGTTTCTCTATCTGTGTCTCTGTCTCCTGTCTCTTTTCTTTCTCTGTGGACCTCTGAGCAGGTGATCCACGAATTGGTGGCTTATAAATCAGGTTCTGCCTTGGAGATATATCCTGGTGCCTTTGAAACTAAGTTCAAAATTGGAAAAAGACAACGCACTGAAACATTCATAAAATACGTAGAATCGACAGCAGAACTACAGGCACATTTGTTGAAAACTTCAGTCCTCTATTCTGTGGTAAAATGGATTAAATTCAGTCAAAACTTGCCATGAAGATATCTTGATAGATATTGAAACATTTTTTTTAATAGGAAAGCACTGAAAATTTATAAAACCATGAATCAAAAATACACAAATATATTAGTTGATACATTCAAACTTTGCTCCAAGGTTTTTTTTTTAATCAATTCTTTAAACTTATTCGTCTTTGTAGAATACTCAGTAACTACTGTTATGTTGAGCGAAATGCGTTGCTCTACCGAAAACTGCCTGGAAGTTAAGTCCAGTGCATCTGACTTCAGCCTAGGAGAAAATTGTTATCTTTTAGGTCATTCTAGAAAAAAAAAAGAAAAAAAAAAGGAGAATGGACCAAGACGGCAGAAAATCGTGTGTGCGCAATTAATGATTTTACGAGGTTTTTTTGAATGACCACTAGGTGTAATGCAAAGATGCATCCTGAGCCCTACATTATTCTCTATTTTTTTACAAATCAGCTATCTGACTACATGAAGAACAAAAACATGGCAAAACGAGAGAGAAAGAATAAAAAAGGAATTCCTAGCACAGATTTTCCAGAAGGTGGGGACGCATGCATCCATCCTCACGGGGAAAGTCTTTTTAACAACGGGTTTTTTTTTATATATCTTTGTGGCCTTGACCTCGATGATGGACAGAACAGAATTCAGGATGTCTTTAAAGAGACGCCTGATTAGAGGACATTTTATTCCAGTGCTTTGAGCAGAGACTGGCCTCTAGAATGAAGCCTGATTGGGAGAAACTCGTTTATTCTGACAATGCGAGCCACGAAGGGGAAGAAAGATTGCAGTTCCAGATCAGAGGTTGTGGTGAGCACTGAAAAGATCAATAGAAGTTTGATTGGATGAGCCCTGAGCAGTCAAAACACGAAACCGACAAGGTCATTAAAACCATTCAAGAATGAAATATGAGCATGATAAAAAAAAGGATACCCAGAACAAATTCGAAGCTTCACACACAACACACACAACACAACACACACACACAACACAACACAACACACACACAACACACACACACACACACACACACAACCACACCACACCACACACACCACACACCACACCACAACCACACCACACCACACCACACACACACACACAACACACACAACACACACACACAACACAACACAACACAACACAACACAACACACAACACACACAACACACACACACACACACACACACACACACACACACACACACACACACACACACACACACACACATTTTCACATTTGTAGTTCATGTTCTTGGTCACCTCTGATATGCCTTATCAAAACCAGAGTAGGCCATTTTTTCTCTCACATAATTATATCAGCTAATATATCTTAATCTACAAAGCACTTTTGGTATGCGCAAACCTGCATTAATTTTAATGTGTCTTTTTTAATGACGAATTTCTAAATTTGACAACAGCTTACTCACAGATATACTCCTGTAAGTGTTAACCAAGACGCCCAATTTCCTCTTAAAGGGCACTTCGGGCATTTGTCTTTGTAATCTGAGCCCTGTGTCTAT
>CM060325.1:40063982-40073982 GCA_030674155.1 Stramonita haemastoma
AACAACAGCAACAACAACAACAACAACAATGAGAACAAGAGAACAAGACCTTGAAGAACAACAAGAACAACAAGAATAACAACAAGATTCTTTTTGAACCTCGAAACTCTCCCTTTCCAGACTTCAGCACTACCCCATTTCATCACTTCTTCTTTCCTCTCCCATCCCATAACCAGAGGAAAGGTGATTGCTGTGGTGTCTTCTACAGCAGCTCTGGACGTGATGAAATCGTTTCCTGGGCTGTTAGCTTTTTGCAAATGGCCGCCAGGGAGGGAATTGCTTGGCCTGCTTTGGGAGAAGGGGTGGGGGTTAATAACACTGGTAGAGAGGTGGGGGATTACAGGAGGTTGCTGGAGGGGGATGGGAGCAAAGGTGAAGGTGGTAAGGTGAGGTCAGTTTGCTTGATTGATGTGATTGGATTCCTTGGTTATTGACATTGTTTCTGTAAAATAGGATTGGATTGAGTAGGTAAAACTATCTGATTTTTTTTTTTGCTGCCTCATCTTCTGTGACGCTCCCGTACTGCTGCTTCCACGCCGCTCATTTCAATCTCCCCGCCACAGCGATACCCAAATTCATTGTGTCTCATCCCCGGGGTCGGGAGTCCACAGGGAATCCATCAATATTAGGCCGCCGCGGGGCCACCAGCCAGAGGGGCCCTGCACTTCTGCTGGGTCACTTTGGAGGTGTTCAGTGGTGCATGTTCTGAGCTAACATACGCAGGACACCACCTACTAAGCCCCCAACTAACGACAGTATTAGCTCAGTCGCGAAGCCAGACTGAGTGAGCCACCCACCCAAGGTGGCGACCACCACAACATCCCTCCAACGACTGCCACCCCGCGAACCTCCAACCCCAAAGGCTTTGACACAAATTCACCACAGGCACAGAAACGTATGGGAAAACCGAATCTGAGGTCACCATGAGACCAGAGCAACGGAGGCCACCGAATCAGAGGCAATTTTTATTATTGCATGATGATGAGGATGATGTAATGATGCTGCTGTGGAGGTGCATCCGCTTTGAGACTACTTGACAGGGTTGTTCTCTACGCTTACTGTCATAATATATCCCGGCGTCAACCAGGCCCGAGAGATACAGACACCTGCAGTGTTGGTCAGGTAATTTGAGCAACACTCTCAAATTCGCATCCGTAAAGTGGATGAAGCTCGACTGTGTGGTCCCAGTCTCCCCACTGAGCCCACAGCACACTCACTCTGGGTAGGAGCCGGCCGGAGCCCGAAAAAATCCCTAGGACTTATGGGATTCGAACCCGCGACCTTCCAGTCCGGAATCCAAGGCGCTAACCACTGCGCCATGGCGGCTGGTTAAACTATCTGATTCTTGTAAGTGCGGTTATTTTCTTTTATTTACCATTATCTAATTGTACATCACCCTTTATTGTCGTTTATGTCCTGTGTTACATCACTGTATTCAAGTTTATTGTCAGTACGTTTGGCATTAGAAGTGATGAGTGAGATAAGCAGATTGAAAAACAGAGACAGAGATATAGGGGCATGAAAAAGGTGCAGGAGACATGGGGGGGAGACTTGAGACAGAAAAAGAACCTAGAAATAGAGAGGTAACAGTAGAGAGTAGACATACAGACAGAAAGTTGGAGGAACAGACAGAAAAACTTTGAGAAAGAAACAGAGTGGCAAAGAAGATGACAAAGCTCTGCAGTTTTACAAAGAAAACATTGCTACTGTTGAAAACACAGACACTTTGGTAATAATTAAAATTAGTTTGATGATTAAGTTTAAGCTATTCTTGGAAATATATCATCTTTTGAAATTTGATTTTTTGCACAGAAAAAGGTCATTAGAGAGAGTCAAAATGTTTGTTTTATATAGATTTCATAGACAAGTGCCTGTCATTGCTTCTATCTGACTATGCTAGCATCCACCAGAGCTAAGAAGAGCAAACATCTGTAGTACTGATCAGTTAGTTTGGGCATTATTTTTGATTCTTCCTTTTGGTAAAAGAATAAAGTTTTGATGGCTCTGTCAAAACTTTTAAAACAACAACAACAAACAACAGCAAACACCCCTTTAACCTGAAAGACCAAAGTAAATAAAAGAAAACCTCGGCATAATATACAGCTACCATGTCTTATAGAATTCTTTGATATGGTAAAGTGTTTCAGGCTGTCCCACAGACTGTCCTACCAGGATAAGTGCAAGGAGGGAGACGAAGAGGCAGGCAGAGAAAACGATGGGAAGACAACATCAGAGAGTGGACTGGCCTCGAGTGAAACCATTTGCTATGAAAAGCAGCGGACTGCTAGAAGTGGAAGAAGTTGGTTGCAAATTTTTCAGTTATGCCCACATAATCTACAAGACTACAGGAAACGTGAAGGGTGCAGGTGATTGAAGTCTGTAGGATAAGACTATGAACTGTTGATCTGTTAATAAAAAATAATCATGTTTAGCACTAATAATGACAACCTATCAATCTTTCATGGAAAATTAGATCATTTGTACCTCATAGTATGAGTTACGCAAAAGTGTCCAGCATGCATCCCAGGCCTTGCGAACCTCATATTCAACAGAACTGACAAAGCATTTGTCAGTCAACTGGCTGTTAAGAAATCAAAAAGGTAATTTAAACAGAACTGCTGCACCCTGCTCATGGGAAGATGTGAAACACGATCAAGAAGTAGCTTAAACAAGGTGTACACCATGAACCCTCTCAAGCCAGAAAAGAAGGAAAAGAGGCTGCTCTTTTTCCCATAGATTTAACTTTTTCCTTTTCCTCTTTTAAAAAAAAAAGTTGAAACTTCCCTTACTTCAAAACCCAAATCCACTCGAAATTTGCCTCCCTAAAAATGTCAAGGTAAGTAACATATTTCGATTTAGATTAAGTTTGTTTACTTGATATTGCTTTAACGGAGGCGCGTGTCAATGTCTATTTTGGCAGCTTTATCTCAATCTCAGGGTAAAGGTTCAAGGAGATGGTAGTCCCCTCTTCTCTCTTGTCTCTCTTCCCTTCTCTCTGTCACCTTGCAAACCCTGTATCACGTGTCACAGAAAAGTCACCAAGGTAAATATCTCTTTTTGATAAGTTTTATGGCTGTTTCCCACTGTGTTCTCTTTTTCCCAAAGATATGTGCTCTTCACTGTGTTTCAGATTTTGTATCTCTGTGTCTAACCTTGTAAGTCTCCCTGTCTTTTGCCTCTGCACTGCACAAGTGTGCGGATATTTGAGTGGATTTGTGATTGTGTGTGGACCTTGATATTAACATGCCTAGGTTAAAGAGCAAAATTAAGTTAACAAACTTAAATCTGGTTTGAAATATGTCATTCATCTTAACGTATGTAGGAAGGCAAAGTTCAAGTGAATATGCACATATATAATACAATTTAAGATATATTACAATTTTTTTTCTCTCAAATATATATATATATATATATATGTATGTGTGTGTGTGTGTGTGTGTGTGTGTGGTGTGTGTGTGTGTGTGTGTGTGTGTTGTGTGTGTGTGTGTGTTGTGTGCGCCCGCGCGTGCGTGTGGCAAATAGATGGAGTAATGATGTCAGGCTGTAGAACATGGAACAAAACTCCTCCTCGCTCTGATGATAAAGTACCTCTTGCATCAGGAATAATCAGACAGGGGAAGGCTTGTAAGCAATCTGTAAGGATGGAAGGGGCGGAGCTTTGCGATTTTTTTTTGGGGGGGGGGCAGAAATCATGGGGTTGTGTGTGTGTGTGTGTTTGTGTGTGTGTGTGGTGGTGTTGTGTGTTGTGTGTGTTGTGTGTGTGTGTGGTGTGTTGTGCGTGTGTGGTTGTGTGTGCGTGCGTTGCGTATTGTGCGGGGCGTTGCGGTGTGTGCGCGTGGTGCGTGTGTGTGTGTGATAAATTGTATCCTCTTCCCTCTGGCATAAATATGGGAGCCTTTCCTCCCTTACCACCCCACCTCAGTTCCTCACCCAACACCCCACCACACACTCTTTCCTTACCCCCAACACCCTAATGCAGAAGGAAAGGTGATTGCTGTGGTGTCTTCTACAGCAGCTCTGGACCTGATGAAATCGTTTCCTGGGCTGTTGTTTTTTTGAAAAATGGCCGCCAGGGAGGGGAATTGCTTAGCCTGCTTTGAGGAGAAGGGGACAGAAGTAAGGATTGTGTTACTGGGTTGTCTCCCATTCAGGGTTGTTTGGTTTTTTTTCTTTGGAACACCTTAACATGGAAGTAGAATGTAGTGTAATGCTACATGAAAACAGTTACATCATCAAACAGTTTCAAGTCCTTTCTTTTCGTTTCTTGTCTAGAGCTTTAGAAATCACCAACAGTGAGATTTTGTGTATGCAATCATTCTTATTTTTGCCTACTGTGAGGGTAGCTGCATTCTGATTTTTTGGTTTTCTTGTCTATTTAAACAGGTAAGTAGACTATACTTTGGCTTGACCACAAAAAGACTATACTTCAGAATAATTTTTTGTCAGTTTTGTAAAAACACACTTGTACTTTTAATGCAGATCACTTATGTGATTAGACATTAAACTGAAGAACACACACATACACACATACACCCACGCGTGCGTTGCACGCCACAACACACACACACACACACACACACACACACACACACACACACACACACACACACACACACACACACAACATCTTGCACTGTTGCTATGAATAACTCTAAGAAATCTTGCTAATAATTTGCAAGAGTTTAGGTAAAAGGTAGGTAGGTAAAGGTTTCCCATTACCTATGTGGTTGTAGGGGAGCAAGGCATCAAAGATCTTAGCTTCTCATGGGGCCAGCATATTGAGGGCGGCACCCACCTCAGCTCCCTCAATGCTTTACCTTCCCTGAATGTAAAGAAGGCAGGTACCCATTTACAGCTGGGTGGACTGAAGAACTATACTGAAGCCAAGGCGCACAAAATGGTTACCCATCCACTTGGTAAACATGCTCAATGCTGCTTAACCTAGCTTGGGGAAAGCGAGTGCTCTGACCCTTGATTTAACTTATGCAAAACCCCATCTGAACAATATGCTAAATATCAACAAAAAAGACCTGTCAAGTAGCTATCTTCTATTACGTTGATTCTGGTAAGTTAGATTAATGTTGTTCTTCCTCATCTGAGGTTGTTATTGTTGTTATTGTTGTTTTCCCCACTTAAACACTCTATGGGGGTTACCAGAACGTGTTCTCTGACTCATTCTTCCACCTGGAATACTGTGAATTGATATATGTACACACTGAATGAGAAGTTTTGCGTGTATGACTATTTTCAAGTACTCGCCATTTTTAGCAGCCATTACTCCGACTTTCAATGACTCATCTAGGTCTGATCCATCAGTCTGATGGAGTTTGATGGCTTCACTCCTCACTGTTGAGGCAGAGGTCATGGGGTTAGCAGTGTCTTTCTTCTCTCCCTCTCCCCCTGTTCCTCCCTACTGTCTGTCACTGTCAGGTTTTTGACAGTTTGCTGGCAGAGGCTTCGGTTTAAGGGTAAACAGCAAAGCTGCCATCAAATATTTAAACACTGCATGCACCCTCTTCATTGATTTTCCTGTCCCAACTTTGTGCCTTCTGTCTTTTCATTCTAGAGTATCAATTCTGTTGTGGTTTTTTATTGGTAGATATTTTCTAAATGGCATTATACACACACAGGAATATGCATGCACACAGACATGCCAACGTGCATGCATGATGAGGAGAACGAGGGGTAATAACAGACCAACACACACACACACACACACACCCCGCGCGCAGCCGCACACACACACACACAAACACACACACACACACACACCGCAGCGCGCGCGCGCGACACACACATTGTGTGCCAGTGGTAACGGATTATAAAAAAACAAAACTGCATACACAAGGGACTGCATTTAAAAAAAGCACACGAGTGCTTATTCCATTATCCTCAAAATAAAAAGAATTCAAACACACACACACACACACACCACACACACACACACACCACACACACACACACACACACACACTACAACACATACACACAACACACACACACACACACACACACACACAACACACACACAACACAAACATTTCACACACACAGACACATACATCCATCCATCTACCCAGACAGACAAAGACAGAGAAGGACAGACACAGAACGAGACAATAGATTTTCATGGCTAATTTTTCAAAATGGAGATGTACGCTGTGAAGACTGATGTTTTTCTCTTCTTATCTCCAACACACATTAGGGATAAGAGGAGGAGCAGAGAATGACACAAACAATGAACTAGCTTATAAATAACTCGAACTGGCCTTAGACACAAAACATCTGGTTGGTTGTGGTGGGTGTAGTACTATTTTTTGTGATAAAGTTTCCATAACCTATGTGGTAGTAGAGGAGCGAGGCATTAGAGACCTCAGATTCTCCAAGGGCCAGCATGTATATTGAGGGCGGCGCCCATCTCCTCTCCCTCGCCGCTGCTTTACCTTCTCTGTCTCTAAAAAGGGCAGGTACCCATTTACAGCTGGGTGAATTAGAGGACTAATATGAACCAAGACGCGCAAACGGTCACCCATCACTTGGTAACCACACTCGATGCTGTTTTTTAACCTTAGGGAAAGCGAGTGCTCTGACCACTGAGCTAGCTTATCCCCGAGCTCTAAGCTAAGGCTCGGAAAAGAGAGAGAGAGTGAAGAATGGACAATCGGACGGAGAAGAGCCGACATTCTGCCGCAAAGAGAAAAGAGTTCGTGTCACGATCAGAGTGTAAGGTCACATAGGTTACATCCAGCAGAAGACGAGCAGAGCTTGGGGGCACGCAGACGGCCAATTAGTCACGCGTCTGGGCGACAGAGCAGAGATTAAATTAATTTAATGGAAGGAACAGAGGGAAAAGAGCAGCTGTTGCTTTTGTTTGTTGTTGCTGTTTTGTGTTGTTGTTGTTTGGTGGTGGTGGTGGTGGTGGTGGTGGTGGTGGTGGTGGTGTGGTGGTGGTTGGTGGTTGGTTTGGTGGGGTTGGTGGTGGTGGTGGTGGTGGTGTGTGGTGGTGGTGGTGGTGGTTGGTGGTGGTGGTGGTATGGTGGTGTGGTGGTGGTATGGTGGTGGTGTGGTGGTGGTGGTGGTGGTGGTGGTGGTGGTGGTGGTGGTGGTGGTGGTGGTGGTGGTGGTGGTGTGGTGGTTGGGGTTGGTGGTGGTGTGTGGTGGTGGTGGTGGTGGGGTGTGGTGGTGTGGGCCACACGAAAAGGGTGGAGTCTATTGGTATTGTGTGATTCGAAAAACTGTCAGAACATTGTCTAAATTTGTTATTTTTAAACTACATCCTCACTCTGTGTGTGTTTGTGTGTGTGAGTGTGTGTGTGTGTGTGTGTGCGTGTGTGTGTGTGGTGTGGTGTTGTGTGGTGTATGCATGTGTGGTGGTGTGTGCGTGTGTACATCTGTGTGTGTACCTCTGTGTGTGCCTGTGTTTTTGTACCTCTGTGTGCATGTGCATGCATGTACGAATACCGCGCCCCACGCGTGTGTGTGTGTGTGTTTATGTATGTGGGCTCTGTGTGTATGTGCACGTGTATGTGTACGTGTGTGCGCACATGCCCATGCGCACATTTATGTAACAGCACTCTCTAGCATAATGCGTGTGATACCGCTTCCACATAACCTGGTCACTAAAAAAATAATAATAATCCTTCCACTGCTTTTCACAGCAACAACTATCACCAGAAAAAATAATCTCCCACTGCTGTTCATAGCAACAACTATCACCAGAAAAATAAAATTCTCCACTGCTTTTCACAGCAACAACTATCACCAGAAAAAAAACAATTCTCCCACTATTTTATTACAGCAACAACTATCACCAAAACAATAATAATTCTCCTTCCACTGCTTTTCACAGCAACAACTATCACCAAAAAAACATAACAAATCTCCAACTGCTTTTCACAGCAACAACTATCACCAAAAAAATAATAATTCTCCAGTGCTTTTCACAGCAACAACTATCACCAAAAAAATAATGATTCTCCCACTGCTTTTCACAGCAAACAACTATCACCAAAACAATAATAATTCTCCCACTGCTTTTCATAGCAACAACTATCACCAAAAAAAAAGTAATTCTCCCACAGCTTTCACAGCAACAAGCTATCACCACAAAAAAATAATAATTCTCCCACTGCTTTTCATAGCAACAACTATCACCTAAAAAATAATAATACTTCTCCCACTGCTTTTCACAGCAACAACTATCACCAAAAAATAATAATAATTCTCCCACTACTTTTCATAGCAACAACTATTACCAAAAAATTAATAATTCTCCCACTGCTTTTCATAGCAACAACTATCACCACAAAAAAATAATATTCTCCCACTGCTTTTCATAGCAACAACTATCACCAAAAAATGATTCTCCATGCTTTTCATAGTAACAACTATCACACAAAAAAATAATAATTCTCCACTGCTTTTCACAGCAACAACTATCACCAAAAAAATAATAATAATTCTCCCACTGCTTTTCACAGCAACTAATATCACCAAAAAAATAATGATTCTCCCACTGCTTTTCACAGCAACAACTATCCCCACAAAAAAAAGTAATTCTCCCACTGCTTTTCACAGCAACAACTATCACCTAAAAAATAATAATTCTCCCACCGCTTTTCACAGCAACAATATCACCAAAAAAAACATAATTCTCCCACTGCTTTCACAGCAACAACTATCACCAGAAAAATAATAAATCTCCCACTGCTTTTCACAGCAACAACTATCACCAAAAAAAAATTAATTCTCCCACTGCTTTTCACAGCAACAACTATCACCAAAAAATAATATAATTCTCCCACTGCTTTTCACAGCAACAACTATAACCACAAAAAATAATAATTCTCCCGCTGCTTTTCATAGCAACAACTATCACCAAAAAAAGTAATTCTCCACTGCTTTTCACAGCAACAACTATCACCAGAAAAATAATAATTCTCCCACTGCTTTTCACGCAACAACTATCACCAAAAAAAAAGTAATTCTCCCACTGCTTTTCATAGCAACAACTATCACCACAAAAAAAAAAAATTCTCCCACTGCTTTTCACAGCAACAAATATCACCAAAAAAAAAGTAATTCTCCCACTGCTTTTCACAGCAACAATTATCACCTAAAAAATAATAATTCTCCACTGCTTTTCATAGCAACAATATCACCAAAAAAAAATAATTCTCCCGCTGCTTTTCATAGCATCAACTATCACCAAAAAAAAGTAATTCTCCCACTGCTTTTCATAGCAACTACTATCATCAAAAAAAAAAAAAATTCCCACAGTTTTTCACAGGACAACTCTCCTTCCTCAACACAAAAGAGGAAGAGGGACAAACAGCAGCAGCAGCGGCAGCAGCAACAATGGGAGAGGTACCCTACCAGCACGATTCCTCTTCTTCTCCATCACCTTGGTTTTTTTCGGAGGATCGGTGGTCTAGGTGTTAGGTAAACGCGCCTTGCCTAGAAAGCCAAAAAATCCGGGTCAAGGAGTGTGCGGTGGTTCGTACCCCGTTTGGGCCCCAAAACTTTTCCCCCATCCATTAGACCCTGAGTGGTGGTCTGGGTGCTTAGTCTTTCGGATGGGACGATAAACTTGAGGTCCCGTGTGTTACACATTACTATTTAGCGCACGTAAAAGAACCCACGGCAACAAGGGGGTTGACCCTAGCAAAATTCTGTAGAACAAAGCCACTCTGATAAGGGAAATAAATACAGTTGCATGCAGGGATTTTATTTTTTACAAAAGGGTAGGCGCTGCACTTGGACGACGCGCTCTCCCCGAGGAGAGTAGCCTGAATGTCACGCAGAGAAGTCTGCTGTGACATAAAGTGATACAAAATACAAAAATACAAAATACAGACATGCTTCCCTGAAGTGACCACATGCCTGGCCCAGTTGATCAACTGTGCAGGCAGATTTCTTCTTATGAGATTTCTACTGGGTTTTTGTTCGGGGTTTGTTTTGTTGGGTTGGGTTTTGTTTTGTTCTGGTGCTGGTTTGGGGT
>CM060325.1:40081482-40091482 GCA_030674155.1 Stramonita haemastoma
ATTCAGGAACCATAGCAACAACAAGCTTGTAGCTTATAGTGTGCTCAATTCAACAATAAAAATTAACATGAAAATGACGGCCGTTGGGCTGCAATGTGCAAAACAACAACAAAAACAAAGAAACCAACCTCAAATGCAATCTTTGCTAGAAGAAGAAAAAGTAACTCAAAGAATTATATCTATTTATAGATAAAGCACATAAAGATAATGAGAATAGAATATATTTCAAAAGAAAACAAAAACAAAACACAAAACAACAATAAAAACTGGAGAAGGATAGAGAGAGTGAGAGACCAACCCATGAATATTCCATCTACAAGGCCAAAAATACTCTTAAGTTAGTTATGATGATATCAGGTTATAATCTACATAAACCATAACAATTATCGAATAAATCGTGTACTATATCAGAATTTGTTAATTGCTATTCACCTTTCGAAGCTGTAGCATGTTTTCTTAACAATCATACAGACATTAGCGAAGAGCAGAGAAAGTTAAATAAAAGTTAAATAAGTGCTCCAAACCTGTACTGAGACTTTCCTTAATTGGTTACTGTCATTTGACAAAAAGTATTATAAAAATCGTTTTGAATCACATATAAATTGATGGACAACTTCAACAATAAAAATGTTTGTCTTCATATTTAATTCAGGGCTGCCTGTTAAAAGAATTTGCAAAATAACATATTCGGGGGGGAGCATAGCAAGTGTGTTGGCACGGACTAGATCAAAATTAGGACAGTTCAGAAAATAGTGTTCGGCTGTCTCCTGTGCATTGCCACAAGCACACAATGGATCGTTTGCTACGTGACGTTGAAACATATCATATTTTAGATCACTTATTCCAAGTCGAAGTCGACAATGCAGTATTTGTTCTTTTCTTTCACCGTGATAAAAATACAAAGGTACAGTAGGATCATTTATAGATAAATATCGTTTGAATTGGCTTAAAGACTGACTATTTTTGATAGAATCTGGAAGAGAGTTCCACAGTAAAGTTGTTGACGGAATGAAAGACTTTTTATATATTTCTGTGTTACACTTTGGTAAGCTACGTTCGTATGGCCTTCTTCTATGATACGGATTTATGTCGGTTACTAGTGCAGGAATAAGATCAACTAAGTATTGGGGACATAAACCATTAACCATTTTATGATAGTAACAGAGTTTGTGTCTGGCTCTTCGTTCTTTCAGAGTGCAGAATCCAGACTCTTGGTACAATTTTCATGGGATGTGCCACGGACAGCTCCGACTATTGTTCGTATTGCATCAAGCTGCAACATTTCTAACGATTTTGACTGTGTTTCAGTTACAATTATCCCATATTATGTCGGCATAGTCGAAATGAGGGAGGATAAATGACTTATACATTGTTTCAAGTGTTTTTCTATTAAGTTTATATTTATAGCTTTTAAGGCATGAAACCAACATAGTTACAGTATTTATTATGCTCTTAATATGCTCATCCCATTTACAATTGTCCTGAATGATGATACCTAGGTGTTTATGCATACTTTTATTTTGAAGGTAGGTCGAGTCGAATGAAAGAGGCAGGATCGTGTTATTGTTGCGAGAAAAATTTAACAGCTCTGTTTTGTCTGCATTAAAGCTAACTTTCCAGCACTTGGCCCAGAAATCTATTTTTTCTAAATCTGAATTAAGTATTTCGGCGCGAATATTTGAATCATTTAATGCTAAAGACATGCTAGTATCATCTGCGAATAGTCTTATATCAGATTCTATATTGTTCACAATGTCATTTATGAAAATTAGAAATAGTAATGGACCTAAGACTGATCCCTGGGGAACGCCAGCACTTATAGTTTTAAAATCTGATTTATTTCCTTTAATAACTACTGCTTGGGAACGATTTGAAAGATAGTCAGTAAACCAGTCTAATAACTTACCTCGTATACCATATGCTTTCATCTTGTTGCAGGAGCCCTTTGTGCCAGACACGGTCAAACGCTTTTGATATGTCAAAATATACTGCCTGTGTTGTGATTCCTCTATCATATGAGGAACAAAGACTGTTGTATATACAAAGTAACTGGTTGACAGTAGAGTCTCTAGGAGTAAAACCTGATTGGAATGGAGAAAGAATGAGATTTGAAGATAGGAAGTGATAAACCTTGGAATGAATACATTTTTCTAAAACCTTCCCAACACAACTTAGTAATGAAATTGGTCTATAATTATTACATAGATCTTTTGATGCTTTTTTTATGTATAGGATTAACTAAAGCTGTTTTCCAGAGTTTTGGGAATCTACATTCAGTTAGACTCCTATTAAAGATATTTGTTAAGGGATTCAGAATTAATGGTAGCGACAATTTTAAAAGTTTATTGTGAACTAAATCTAATCCTACCGCTTTATTCACACCCAGGTTAAGAACAACTTCTTCAACCTCAGAAGTTGACAGTAAAATTTCATTTATTTCTTTTTCAAAAAAAGGAATGTCTGGGGAACATCGTCATCATTTTCCAGAGTTGACTGGGAAATGAAAAAACTATTGAAAATATCCGCCTTATCCCTGCTTGAGTAATAGACAGTGTTGTTAAACAAAATAGGAGGAATTTCGTTGGAATCTATTCCTTTCTTTTTTAGAAACTGTTTCACTAGTTTCCACCACTCTTTTTGTCCAAACTTAGACGGGTTTGAAACACTGCTTTCTAGTTCTGATGTGTATTCTAACTGTCTTTCCCTTTGCACAGAGTTCACATAGTTCCGAAACTGGCGAAAACGAAGCCAGTTTTCAGGCGAGTTAGTTAGTTTGGCGGTTCTGTGAATAACCTTACGTTCAGCAATTAGCATTCTAATTTCATCTGTCATCCAAGGTACATCATTGGGACGAATACTAACAGTTTTAACTGGCATACATAATTTTGCTTTATCCATTAGAATTTTTGAAAACATCTCAGCACTTTCGTCTAAAGTTTCAGCATAAATAACTTCATCCCAATTGACTTGCAATAACAGATTACGAAATTTTGATTGATCTAGTTTGTTATAGTTAAATATTGTTCTTTTAAATGGCTGTTCTTTGTTAATAGTATTTCTGACAGTGGCACAAGGAACACTGTGGTCACTACAGATAGCTGGCAGAACTTCAACTGAGTGTACTAGGTTAGGACTCTGTGTAATAATCAGATCTAAACAAGAATGTGTTGAATCAGTGATCCGAGTAGGCTCATTAACTAATTGTTTAAGCTGATAGCGATTTAGAAGGTCAATTAGATAGTGAGAAGGTGTATCTAGGAAATTTGTGTTAAAGTCGCCAAAAATTATGAACTTAAGTAGCGTGTTATTAACATTATCTATGCTTTTTCCTATTAAATTCCAGTAATCAACTGTTGAGTTGGGTGGACGATAGAATGATCCAATCAGTATACTTGTTTGGTCTAATTTTGTTTCAATCCACACTGCTTCCAACTCATTAACATGTAAATCAGGCCGAGCTTTACAATATAGATTATTTCTTACATAAATAGCTACCCCACCATGTGGGTCATGTGGTCTGTCACACCGAATTGGTGGATGAAAATTAGTCAGGTGAATGGAACTGTTGTGATCCATTTCAGAAAGCCATGTTTCTGATACAGTAATTATATCAATGTTGTGATATTCTGATTGTAACAATTGTATCTTACCTCTGATACTTCTTGCGTTTATGTGCACAATTTTTAAATCAGTTATAGGAACAGGCCCTGGGTTAACCTCTACGTCTCCACACATTAACAAAAGTAAGTGCAACCACTGGAAAGAGATAGAACCTTTATTATCCCTATTATTATTATTATTACTAATAAGCCAGTACATAGGGTCAAAAGAAATAGAGCTGTTTGTTAAATGGCTTTTATCATCATGAATGAAAGTAACAAAATGAGCAAACACTGACAGTGTTGTGTTATAGGGATGTCGGTTGCATGAGAATATTAAAAACTGTACAATCAAAGATTTATCAACAAAGGCTAGCTTCCTTTCTTTGGCCAAGGCTTTAGAATGATACATGCCGATCCTTGCACGATACACATTCACACCTACTGCCATTCAGGTTACACCACTAAGCCGCAGCATAACAAACAGGTGTGTGTCAAGGACCAGCATAATCAAGGCACATAAAATTGCCCTCCGTCTCTCTAAAGAAGAAAAAAGTTGATAAACAACTAAATCGTTTAAAAGGATACGAAATGTTCGAAAAATTAACAAAAAAGACATGTTGCAATGGAAATAGAAAAAAAAATCACAAGCATTAAATGAACCAAAACACTTTCCACTAAACGAGTTCAGTGAAAGACAACAAAAGGGAGCTAAATCAACGTGTATCAAAAAGGAGTGCGCTCCCAGCTTACCAAGCTAGCATCAGCACGTGACAGGGGACCCCACCACCATCCACCTCCGCTTACTGCTTTCCATTACGCTCTCTCTCTTCTCTCTCCCCTCTCTCTCTCTCTCTCTCTCTCTCTCTCTCTCTCTCTGTTTTGTAAATTGTTTTTTTTACGCTTGTGACGTTTGGTTTGTTTTCATTACTTGTCTAGTTCTGGCTGAATTGAGGTGTTGTGATGTTTTAGTTTTGGTTTAGCTTCTATTGTGAGGTGTGGATTTTTTTTTTTTCTTATTTTCGTTCTTTTCAACATAGATGAAATCTGTCTTTTTGTTTGCGTTTTACATGTTCAGTTTTCTGGATGTTTTGTGATAGCAGGTTGAAAAAAATGTTTTGTAATATTTTGACTTGATTGGACGGTGAGAGAGAATGAGTGGGGGACGGAGTGACAGAGATACAGACAGACAGACAGCAAACAGACAGACAGACAAACACGCAGGTAGACAGAAAGATAGACACACAGTAAAAAAAAAAATTCAGAGACAGGTGAATACAGTGGTTTGCTAATAGACATTAAAAATTATATTTCTGTACTTAACGTTTGAATTGAAAAGAGCACCACAAGAAAAAATAAACAGGTAAACCTCATTTAGCTCACCTAGTA
The DNA here is from genome assembly GCA_030674155.1 of Stramonita haemastoma. NCBI lineage: Eukaryota > Metazoa > Mollusca > Gastropoda > Neogastropoda > Muricidae > Stramonita > Stramonita haemastoma. The sequence continues at coordinate 40,086,471 of CM060325.1, forward strand.
TCGATTCTTACAATAATTCACCTACACGAAACTAATATTTCTCTCAGCCTCAACGATTTTTGTTCCAGCTATGCCATCACGTTTTTCAAACCATCACCACACAAATGCATTAGCCACTGTATTTTCCTGTCTAAACAAAACCCACATTTATTTCATCAGTCTTGTTTTGTGCCGCGCAGTAACTGAAGACAAAGACATAATCGATTGTCTTTTCTTTGTCAAAGGAGAGCTCTCAAGAGAGAGAGAGAGAGAGAGGAGAGAGAGAGAGAGAGAGAGAGAGAGAGAGAGAGAGAGAGAGAGAGAGAGAGAGAGAGAGGAGAAAAGTATGCAAATGCTTACTCGGTTACCCATGAAAAATAAGATTATTCATTCATTCATTCATTCATTCATTCATTCATTCTCTCTCTCTCTCTCTCTCTCTCTCTCTCTCTCTCTCTCTCTCTCTCCTCTCTCTCTCTCTCTCTCTCTCTCTCTCTCTCTCTCTCTTTCATGCCTGGAATTTACGTGTAGAAATATAATCATACGTTCATGCAAATTCTGTGGAGCTTATAGATCTAAGACATTTATTGAGTAAAGGCTTGGTCTGTGTTTTTAGTATTTTACATTAGCCTGTTGGTTTATATTTTTTTTGTTAACAATGTATTCGTTTTTATGCAGTTGTTTTGTTGTTGTTGTTGTTTTGTCGTGTAATTGAATGAAAAACTCATGGTTAAGATAACGGAAATCCACTACCTACGGATATTTAATAATACACATTCGCGTTCATATTATCCGTGTTGCCTATAGACTTACAGTCATAAATTATACAAACAATGCCTCTCTGCTACAGTCTAAATCTTCTTCTTCTTGTTCGTTCTTGTTGTTGTTCTTCTTCTTCTTCTCTTCTTCTTCTTTCTTTTCTTCTTCCTGCTCCTCCTCTTCTCAATTCTTCAGCTTTGCAATTCTATTTTGCGATTCTTCTTCTTCTTCGTAATTCTTCTTCTTCTTTGCAATTTTTTTCAGAAAGAGAGACAGATAGGCCAGGAGATTCAAAGACAGGTACAAAGAAGAAGAGAAAAAGAGACAGATATCTAAAAAAAAATAATAATGATAAATAAACGTGGAAAATACCTACCAGCATCACTAATTTGAATTGGGAACGGGCACAGTTATCTTATGCTTTGGGGAGTTTCATAAAGCCGGCTGTCTTTGTAATTAACTACACAAGCTGGTGTTTCCCCTTTTACGAACTCTGTCTACGGATTATAACACAGAGAGGCCGGTAGCAATTATGCGTCAGATTTTGTGGACAAAGGATATTGGGAAAGGGACGAGTCCTTTTATCTATCTTAGACATCAGAGTAACACTCCAGGCAGCAATCTTTTGTCAATGTTTGTATCTTCATTGTGAAGAGAGAGAGAGAGAGAGAGAGAGAGAGAGAGAGAGAGAAAGAGAGACAGAGACAGAGAGAGAGAGACAGAGACAGAGAAACACAGAGAGAAAGAGATTATTTTTATATATATTTTATATATCGAGGATGATGGGATAAGCACTCATGTGCTTTCTTTCATCCAGTCCCTGTGTGTATGCAGGTGTGTAAACATTGTCATCTGTTCCCACTGGCACACAATGGCCTATTCTTATGAAAAGCAGAACAGGATTTAACATGTGCACAAGTGTTCTAAGAGAAAGAGAACTCTGAACTCTGAACAATTTTATTATAGAAGGCCACGGACCCATTACAATTTCACACGCTTGCTCCCCCCCCCCCCCCCACACACACACATTAATTTCGTTCTCAACCCTTTCCATGTGGTATTAGCATACATCTGATTAGAATGTAGAAATATATTAATCATTTTGATACAGCCATCATTCTAAAGCAGAACGCCCTCTGTTGGAATGAAATATGAATGGTCATAAGTCATGAAGGCTTTGTCATCTTGCATCACAGAGAGGCAAAAAGGTAAAGGTGTCCCATAACCTATGTGGTCGTAGGGGAGCAAGGCATCAGAGACCTCAGCTTCTCTAGGGGCCAGCATGTTGAGGGCGGCACCCATCTCCTCTCCCTCACTGCTTTACCTTCCCTAACCCTAAAGAGGGCAGGTAACCCATTTACAGCTGGGTGAACTGTTTACACAACTGCATACCTACCGGTACTGCATGAAAAAAGCACATGAGTGCTACCCCATTGTCCTCGATATAGAAGAATAAAATAAAATAAGAATAAAAAAAATAATAAAGTCTCTCTCTCTCTCTCTCTCTCTCTCTCTCTCTTCTCTGTCTCTCTCTCTGTCTCTCTCTGTCTGTCTGTCTGTCTGTCTGTGCTGTCTGTCTGTCTCTCTCTCTCTCTCTCTCTCTCTCTCTCTCTCTCTCTCTCTCTCTCTCTCTTCTCTCTCTCTCTCTCTCTCTCTCTCTCTCTCTCTCTCTCTTTTAAGTATCTCTGCACCCATAATTACTGAACATATTACATATATCTATAACCTTTGCATTGAAAAGTGTTCGTATCCTCAAAGTTTTAAAGATGCCAAGGTGATTCCAGTCTTCAAATCTGGAGATACTAACAACCCTTCTAACTACAGGCCTATATCTATTCTATCTACTTTGTCCAAACCTCTAGAAAAGCATCTCAAACGCAATCTGCTATCACATTTTACATTCAATAACTTGTTCCACCCAAATCAGAGTGGATTTAGAGAAAATCATTCATGCCATACAGCTCTCAGTAACCTTTTAGAACAGTGGCACTTAAATATAAACAATGATCTATTGACAGGAGTAGTCTTCGTGGACTTTGCCAAAGCCTTTGACACTATTGATCAGAATCTTTTGTTAAGGAAACTTACAATCTATGGCTTGGCCCCCAAAGCGCTTAAACTACTAACCTCTTTCCTTACTAATAGAAGACAAGCAGTCCTTCATGATTCGTTACTATCTTCACTAATGCCTGTCAAATTTGGTGTTCCACAGGGATCTGTTCTAGGCCCGATACTGTTTACAATATACGTCAATGATCTTCCTTTGCATCTTTCTTCTTGTTGTGAACTTTTTGCTGACGATACAACTTTGCACATTTCAGGAAAAGATGTGAAATCAGTATGCAAAGATCTACAAAAAGACATCAATAAACTTGTAACATGGACAGACTCTAATCATATGGCCCTACATCCAAATAAATCGAAATTCATGTTAGTTACAACACGTCAAAAACGTCAGAACATTAAAACTAAATTATGTGACTTGAATACTTTAAAAATTTGCAATAATGTACTAGAAGAAGTAAATTCACACAGGCTTCTTGGGCTTAATATTGACAATAACCTATCATGGTCAAATCATGTTTATACACTGTCCAAGAAAATAGCCCAAAAAGTTTTCCAACTTAATAGAATTAAGCATTTTCTTGACCAACATACCAGAAAACTATTTTTTTATGCATACATCCAACCTGACATTGACTATGCATCAACTTGCTGGGACTTGGCTAGTAAAAATTGCTTAAAACCCTTGGACAGTGTATACAGACGTTCACTAAAACTAATCCTTCTCAGATCTTCTTCCTTAGAAATAAGTCATTACAAAGAGCTTAATATTCTTCCTTTTGGTATGAGATGTCGTTACAATAAAGGCATACTTATGTATAAAATTATGAGCAACCTTTCCCCTCAATACCTTTGTGACAGATTTTCAGTAAAACGCATCCGAGATAAAATTATCCTTGTTACTCCTAGACCTAGAACTGATTTTTTTATGACATCTCTTGTATACTCAGGTAGCAGATTATGGAATGAAATACCTTCCTTCATCAAAAACAAATGCACTTTGACATCATTCAAAAAGGATTACTACAGATATCTAATGGAAATGTTATAAATAATTTTCATGCCAAATATAGTACGAATATGTGATATATATATATATATATTATATATATATATATATATATATTATATAAATATATATTATAATATATATATATATATATATATATATATATATATGTAAAATAACAACTTTTCATTGTTTTGTTTTTGTTGTTACTTTCTGTGTAGTGATGTTTCCATTTTCAGGATGCTTATTGTGCTTTGGGACGACAATGACGTTTGTGCTATGCCATGTTATTTTTGTGAATGTGCGTTTTTGCGTGCATGCGCGCGTGCTCGTGTGTGTGTGTGTGTGTGTGTGTGTGTGTGTGTGTGTGTGTGTGTGTGTGTGTGTGTGTGTGTGTTGTGTGTGATTGTGTTTTTGGTGTGTGTGTGTTTGTGTGTGTGTGTGTGTACGTGTTTGCGTACGTGTGTGTGTGTATGTGTGTGTTAGTGCGCATTTGTGTTTTTTTGAGTGTGTATGTGTTTGTGTGTATTTTTGCGTGTGAGTGAATGAGTTTGTGTATGTGTTTATGAAAGCTTATTGTGCATTGTTGTGTGTGTGTGTGATGGTGTGTGTGTGTGTGTGTATGTATGTTTGTGTGATGTGTGTGTGTGTGTGTGTGTGTGTGTGTGTGTGTGTGTGTGTGTGTGTGTGTGTGTGTGTGTGTGTGTTTTTGTGTGTGTGCGTGTATGTGCATGTGTGTTTGTATGCTTCTCTTCATCTATGAGTGTGTGTGTGTGTATGTATTGTGTGTAAGTGTGTTTGTGTTTGTGCGTGTGTGTGTGTGTGTGTATGTTGTGTGTGTGTGTGTGTGCGTGTGCGCGTTTGTGTGTGTGTGCGTGTGCGCGTGTGTGTGTGTGTGTGTTTGTGTACATTTGTGTTTTTTGAGTGTGTATGTATTTGTGTGTGTGTGTGTGTGTGTGTGTGTGTGTGTGTGTGTGTGTGTGTGTGTGTGTTGTGTGTGTGTGTGTGTGTGTGTGTGTGTGCGTTCGTATGCATGCGTGTGTGTATATGTTTACGAAAGTTTTTGTTGTTGTTGTTTGTTTGTTTGTTTGTTTGTTTGTTTGTTTGTGTGTGTGTTTGTTTGTTGTTGTTGTTGTTGTTGTTGTTGTTATTTTTCCTGGTCATTGAATCCAGATTTGATGCTTTTGTAGAATTTACATTG
>CM060325.1:40098982-40101482 GCA_030674155.1 Stramonita haemastoma
AAAACAAATACACGGAGCAAGAGATTGGAAGCAAACAATCTTAACTACTCGGCTATAACGTGTATGGGAAGTGTGACATCGAGGCACATATTCTTCTTCTTCTTCTTTATTGAACGCTCAGACAACATTTATTGTTTTCTGTCCGATGAAAATGTGTTGCGCTGCAGTTGAGCTCCTGACATGTTAGACCCAATGCATCCGACTTTAGCGTGGGATAGAACTGTTTTAGTATTATAAGTCTTTTTGGGGGAAAATAAAGGCAGAAGATTTGGTCAAGCAAACAGAAAAAAAACAAAACAAGAAGGAGGTGACAGGAAGAGAAGGAACAAAGCAGAACCAAAAATAAGGGATAGAAAAGATGAGAATGAATTGATAGCACAGAACCTCCAGAAGGTGGGGATGTTATTTGTACTGACAGGAACAAAGCAGAAACTAAAAATAAGGGATAGAAAAGATGAGAATGAATTGATAGCACAGAACCTCCAGAAGGTGGGGATGTTATTTGTACTGACAGAAACAAAGCAGAAACAAAAGAAAGGGATAGAAAAGATGAGACTGAATTGATAGCACAGAACCTCCAGAAGGTGGGGATGGTATTTGTACTGACAGGAACAAAGCAGAAACAAAAATAAGAGATAGAAAAGATGAGAATGAATTGATAGCACAGAACCTCCAGAAGGTGGGGATGGTATTTGTACTGACAGGAACAAAGCAGAAACAAAAAGAAGGGATAGAAAAGATGAGAATGAATAGCACAGAACCTCCAGAAGGTGGGGATGGTATTTGTACTGACAGGAACAAAGCAGAAACAAAAAGAAGGGATAGAAAAGATGAGAATGAATAGCACAGAACCTCCAGAAGGTGGGGATGGTATTTGTACTGACAGGAACAAAGCAGAACCAAAAATAAGGGATAGAAAAGATGAGAATGAATTGATAGCACAGAACCTCCAGAAGGTGGGGATGGTATTTGTACTGACAGGAACAAAGCAGAAACAAAAATAAGAGATAGAAAAGATGAGAATTCATTGATAGCACAGAACCTCCAGAAGGTGGGGATGGTATTTGTACTGACAGAAACAAAGCAGAAACAAAAGAAAGGGATAGAAAAGATGAGAATTCATTGATAGCACAGAACCTCCTCCAGAAGGTGGGGATGGTATTTGTACTGACAGAGCCCTCCCCTAGCATCCCCACGGGGAAAGACACCGATTTACAGGGGATGGACTTGAGTCACCCAGTCTGCTTTCCAATCCCCTGTCTGTTTGCTGGATGGGAAGAGAAGGAACCAGTGGAACAGGAGAGGGTCTTGGGTAAATTGAGATAAATGGAGGAAGGGTCGAATTTCTCTCCTGTCCCTCCCCCTCTCCTCCTCTCCCTTTCTCCTCTTCCTCTCACCCACCCCCCTCCCCTCTCTTTCCCCGCCTCCTTTCTTTCGCTTTGAGTGGAAGAATGGCATAAGAAGAAAGCAACATTTTTGTTTTGCTAGTTGTGTTCGAATGTGTGTTTATTATTTTTAATATACAGCTAAGGGTGTGGGAATAAAATACAGAAAAGTATGACAGTAATGTTCGTCACTTTATTAAGTACTGAGTTTTTTTTCTCAGCTAAAGAAATAAAAAGAAAAACGCATCTAAGAAAGAATTCTCTAAAGTGATAATGATATGAGCGGGGTGTTTTTTTGCAACTTAGAAAATGTATACAAAAAAAACAACCTTAACTAGGACTATTTGTTGTTTGTCTTTTTGTTTAATTCCTTTTGTTACAGCGATGCAACAGGCCGGGCATAACACCTTATCGTTTCATCAGGGTTGTTTTTTTTTTATCAAAAACTATCGACAACTATTGTTATCTGTCATATGAACAGAAATGCGTTGCGCTGCCGTTAAGTGCCGGCCAGACAAGTCAGGCCTAACGCATCCCAAATCGGAGTGGGAGAGATTTATTATCGTAAGTCTTTCTGGAAAAAAACAAAAAGGCAGAGGAAAGAACCGAGAAAACATTAAAAAAACAGACAAGGTGATAGAAAGAAAATGAACAACGCGGAAACAAAGCGAGGGATAGAATAGAGGGAATTCCTAGCATAGAGTTTTCAGAGGGTGGGGATGCTATTTATACTGATAGGCTCCTCAAGAATCCCCACGGAGGATTTGGTTCTGATTTCAAATCCCCCAAAAATTGATAAGACATCTCAATTTCTATATAAAAAAAGCAAATATAAATTCACAGTAACAAATTAAACTGTATCGTTTACTATTAAAAAAACAAACACTTACAATACTTAAAAACCGAAGTAGGTCTCTATAACTTTTAAAGAACTGACAAATGATGTGTGCTGATCTTATCCAAAAAAAAAAAAAAAACAAGAAGAACGAAAAGATGATTAGCTACAACACTAGTTAGATAATATCACAGAAAAAATAGTAGAAACAGAAGAAGACGAAGCAAAGAATCGACAGACAGGTAAACGGACATGGAAATCCAGTCATTTTTTCTGTTCT
>CM060325.1:40108982-40111482 GCA_030674155.1 Stramonita haemastoma
TACACCACTTGTGGGAGGGAAAGAGAGAGGGAACAACTGTCTGCAGTAGGCTCCATTCGTTGCCAATAAACTGCAGTTTAGTGCAGAGAAATGGCCCCCAAAGGGATCTCTTTACCAGGGCAGAAGAAGAGAGAAATTGTGGACCTAGAGTTTTGCATTTTTCATGACTTGCTGTCATGTTATTCAGTTTAGTGGAAAACAGCTCGTTTAAAAATTGTGTGCTGAAAATTACGTCAGGATTTATTGCATTTGTTGTGAGATATATATTATATATATATATATATATATATATATATATATATATATATATATATATATATATAATAAATATATAATAATTGTGTTGTGTGTGTTGTGTTGTGATGTGTGTGGTAGTGTGTGTGGGTGTGTAGTGTGTGTGTGTGGTGTGTGTGTGTGTGTGTGTTTGGCAGTAAGAACATTTATGAAGTACAAATAAGCTGAAAAATCATAATAAATAGCAACTAAAGAGATATGTGCATGTACCTTTATGCAGAGAAGCATAAAAATGAACACTGGTTGCATATAAATGTTAATCATTATCTATCTATCTATCATTCTATATATCTGTCTATATATCTATCTATCTACTGTCTGCCTGTTGTATGTTTGTCTGTATCTATCCATTCATTATCCATCTATCCATCCACCCATCAAACCTGTATCCATACATGCACGCATGTATAAACACATTTTTTTTACATTTTTACTTTTACTTTTATGCCACTTTTAGTTACGGCAGATTTCTCTGCAAGAAGTTTGGGATGTTCTCCCCAGGGAGAGCACGTCGTCACAAGAGCAGTGCAACCCTTTTTTTCTATCTGCAACTGTATTTGTTTACCTATCAGTGTTGCTTTTTTTCTGCAGAATTTTGCCAGGGACAACTCTCTTGTTGCCGTGAGTTCTTTCACATACACTAAACATTATGTGTAACACACAGGACCTCGGTTTATCATCCCATCTGGAAGACTAGCATTCAGACCACTGCCCATGGTCTAAGGAAGGGGAAAAAGTTTTAGGCCCAAACAGGATTCAAACCACCACACACTTTGAGCCAGACGTTTTGCTTATCAGACAGGCATGTTCCTCTAGACCACCAATCCACCACAGCTGAATATAGCTACATGGCAAAGTCATAGGTTTCCTCTCCTTTCTTCTCTCTTTTTCTCTGTTTGTTTTTGTTTTTGTTTTTTATTTAATCTGTGAGTTTTTTTTCTTCCATAATTTATGTGTTCTCTCGCAGTCTTTTTTGGTTCCATTTCCCCCCCCCCCCCCCACACACACACACACCCTTCTTTGGCCTTTTCTCGAAAAGAATGTATCTGAAGAAGCTCAAATCTAATCATAAAATCAAATCAAACTAAAACTGGAATCCTACTCAGGGAGGGGAAAATTGCAATAGGGAGGGATTCTCATCCTGAACACCGCCATTATCACACCAAGGGACGACACTTGAATCCCTGCAGCCACATGAATCCCTGCAGCCACTTGAATCCCTGCAGCCACTTGTTGACCTGAAATCAATAAAGGGGTATGCACTGCAAGCTAACACATTATTCTCCCTTTGTGTTGTCACCCCTTCCCCCCCCCCTCCTTCATGCCCTCTTCCCACCTCCCCCACCCCTTCAGAGAGAGAAGAACGGACCTGAGCAATAAACGTTATTTTTCTTTGGTAAACTACATCTGGGAACTGAGAAACATTATCCCCAAAAATGTCAGTTTTACCTTGATAGGCAAGAAGAAAATGGTGGGCCTAGAGTTTTTTGCATCTTTTAATGACTGGGTTTTCTGCAGGCCAATAATGAAAGAGTCTGTTTTAAAAGTCCCCTCTGAAAATCAGTAGGGTTAAGTTGCATTTGTGAATGCACATTATGTTGAAGGAAAAAATGCCTGTTTCTTGTGTAAACGTTTGTAGTAAAAGTGTGCGTATTATTTTTTTGAAACTTTCAAAGTGGATTGAAATTTATATCAGATAAACCCCATACTAAAATATAATACTAGGAATAAAACATTTATGCTTTAAGGACTATTCACCCAGACTAAAAGCTATGTCATATATTGATGTAATCTATTTGCCGAAGCATTTATATCAAAATGTAATAATATAAAATGCTATCTTGTGATTGTCTTCAGGCATGACAAGATCTTACAAAACAACTCTTACTTTTTTTCTTTAAGGAGAAAAAAATTCTTTGAATTCGAATTATGACTGCCATGTGGTGAGGTGTTTGAAAAGGTCATACACACTATCTTTTCTGTTATTGTGTGCTTTTGATTTTACAGTGATTCTCAAATATGATGAGAGAGACACAGTGCCTAATCAGGATACCCCCCCCCCCCCAAGGTATTAAACAGGTATTAATGCCCAACGACAAAAACAAAACATAACAGATTATTAAAAAAACAAAAAAACAAATGAAATCATAGATGTGTATCTGTGTGCTTAGTCACGCAAGCATGCATTCACTAACACACTCTCTCT
>CM060325.1:40126482-40131482 GCA_030674155.1 Stramonita haemastoma
TGTGTGCTTGTGTGTGCGTGCTTGTGTGTGTGTACGTGTGTGTGTGTGTGTGTCTGTGTGTGTGTGTGTCTATGTCTGTGTCTGTGGTGTGGTGTGGGGGGGGGGGCAAGTCTAGTGCATGAAAGCGTGTGCGCGGCATAAAACGGGTATGGCGTGCATGTAAATTGTCTCACAGAGAGAGAGATGGAGACAGACACACAGACACACAGACAGAGACAGACACAGACAAATAGGCATACAGATAGACACAGAGGAAAGGAGACATAAAAGCAAAATAACAGACAAAATAAGAAAGACAGAGACAGAATCAGACAAATACAGATAAAATTGAAACCAACTGTAGCAGATAGAGGGAGATAGAGACAAAGACATGGACAGACAGACAGACAGACAGACAGTCAAACAAACAAACAATCAGACAGACAAGCATAGAGGCAGGTACAAAAAGAGAAAACACACAAATGCAGTAAGAAAGAGAGAGAAAAAAAACCAGACAGACACAAAAGGAGAATATCCCACATATAAAAATATTCAACAATGCACGCACACAGATATGTTGACACGCAATATGCGTGCGCTTTAAAACCCAGTACTTCTATTACCCGATTGAAAAAAACAAAACAACAGTTTTTCCGTCAGCTAGACACAGCCTAAATCCAAAAGGCTGGTGGTTCAAGATAATAATTATAACAGGACTTTTCCACTCAAGGGATGTCGGGGGGGGGGGCTATCAGTATAAACAGCAATTCTGTGCTAGGAATTCCCTTGTTTTCTATTCCTATTTTTTGGTTCTGCCGTGTTCCTGTTCTTCCTGTCACCACCTCCTTCTTGTCTGTGCTCTCTGTCTTCTTTGTCCATTCTCCTGTCTTTTCTTTTTTCCAGAAAAGACTTAAAAGATAATAATTTTGTCCCAACACGCCAGTTGAGTGTGCTGGGTCTGACTTGTTCGGCGGTTAACGGTAGTGTTACGCATTTTTGCTCTCGCGCACGCACGAACGCACGCACATACACACACGCGCGCGCGCCACACACACACACACACGTACACACACACGTTCACACACATACACACACATACACACACATACACACACACATACGTACACACACACGTTCACACACATACACACGCGCGCACACGCGCGCACACACACAGGCACATGCAAACAGCATGCGTACGCACATACACACACGTACACACGCGTGCGTGTACATATACACACACACACACACACACACACACACACACACACACACACACACACAAACACACACACACACACAGAGACGGTAATTGATATCGTATTTTTACATCTATTGCAACCTTTCTTTTAACTTTCAGTTTTCATGTATATAAATGCAATATGTGGTTAGAGATCACCTTAAGTCCACATAAAGAAACAAGAGCTAGAGACATACAAAAAAGGATAAAACTATAGATATAAATCCAAAACAATTTCATTTGAATTCTATTCCTTTCTATTTTTTGTCTGACAGAGAAGTTAATTTTCAGGAGAAATCAGTCTGGATTCTCTTTTGAATGATTTTATGGTTGGCTTCTTTGGATATTTTTTACACTGTTGTGTGTCCCAAGGAAAGATGGGGATAGCTTGGTTGTTAAACCTTTTTACCCTTCGTGTAAACATATACGCAGATCAAAATTGATATGCACATTAAAGACCCCGTTAATTTATATCAGCGTTCGGTGGGTTACGGAAACATTAACATACCCAGCATACATACACACGCAAATCACGTACGCACATGCATATTCACACACAGACACAGACACAGACACAGACACAGACACACACACACACACACACACACACACACACACACACACACACACACACACACACACACACACACACACACACATACACGCACAAACACGCACGCGCGCGCGCCACACACACACTCACACGAAGTTGAAATGTGACTTCATTCGTGGTGGCAAAAAACTGTTGCAGACGCAAAATCTCACCAATGGTCAGCGTCTGAGCTCAAGCCTAGGAAGGAAAAAAATGGAGATAAGAAAATCTATCTGGGATGATGGACTTAAAGTTCCGGAGAGGAGGAGAAGAAGGAACTGATGATGTCCTCTGGATGTGACTATAAACCCAGCTTCCCGTGTGCAATGCCACACAGAACATCTTGCGCACACTTTTTATTTTATTTTCTTTATTCTTTTATATCGAGGATAATGGGATAAGCACTCTTGTACTTTTTTACATCCAGTCCCCGTGTGTATGCAGTTTTGCAAAGGTCATCTGTTCCCACCGGCCCACGATGGCCTACTCTTACGAAAAGCGGAAAAGGATTTAACGTTTGCCTTGGTTTATAGTCTCATCCGAAGGACTTTTGGGGGGAGTGGAGTCAGCACTGATGTTAACTCCAGGAGAAAAATCTCCTCAAACGGGAATCGAACCCGGATCGTCAAATTGCCAGCGCAATGTTCTGACCACTAGGCTGTCCCGTCCCCTTCAAAACTTCAACTTTAAACTTTTTCAACTTTAAAACATGTGCCACCTTTTGGAAGCGTATGTCATTTGTGACCGTGGGAACGGATGATAAAATTTACAAAACCGCATTTTACACGAAAACTGGATGTAAAAAAAAACCCACATGAGTGCTTATTCCATTATACTTAAAAATGAAAGGACTATGGAGTTCAAATAAATCCAATTAAATTAAATGCTCGTTTTCTTTTTATGACTTATTTTTCACTAAGGCATTTTGCATACTTTCTTCTTTTTTTTACTTCAAACTGTTTGTCAGTTGGTACGTTTGTGTTGAATACAAATGCCACCTGATAATTATGATGCTTGCACACTTATATGAGACTTCTGTTTATTGCTCCATCCGAAATGGGATCATCCTGACCATCACACATGATCATGAGTATAGAGAAATGTCTCACTTTAGACAGGATTTGAACCCACAACCTCCTGTGTTTAGACAAGATTGTTGCCTCTGAGTCACACGTTCATCACAAACACCAGATTTTTCTTTTCGTTCCACGGCTAGAAAGCCAAGGTTTACGTACGGTAAAAATTTGCGTTCACGACCATTTTTGCTCACCATGAAGGTAGTTACATTCCGACCTCGGGGATGTATGCTCGGTTTATTTGTGTTCCTGTAACAGACAAAATGCTTATATGAAATACAAGATTTTTAACCTACATTGATTTTCTGCATGTGCATATACACTATAGTAATCCAGGCTCTAGTAGGTCTGCACTTGAAGTTGACCTCGGAAAGCATAAAAAAATCCCCATCCTCAATCCACCAAACACAGCCAAGATTCGAACCTACGACTCCCTGGATTCATAGGATTAAACTAAAGCGGCCTCAACCACTAACCACCGTATTAGATTGCCGTTGCAGGTTCCTAACCAAGCTGATATTTTCTTTTTGTTTCCGTCAGTGAAATCCAGTTAGTCGGGAGACTGACTCACAATACAGCCTCCGCCATTGAAGCCAGTGGACAGATGGATTAGTTCTTCTGATGTGAGCTGAAGACATAGAAAGCAGGAATCCGAAAAGAAACCCACACAAACAGGAAATGAGATGGGGGGGAGGGGTGGGTGGGGTGGGGATTCGTTTAGTTCCTCAGCTCGAGGTCCGATGTTCACGAATGGTAAGATTGTGCGTATGCTAAACGTTTACCCACCATTTAGGTAGACCTATACCGATTTCAGGTATGATGTCTAAATATGGTACGAGTATTTTTGTTTTTATATATCTAATTTTATTTAACTTTTTTTAAATTTAGGTAGGCGCACTTCGATTTCGAGGATGATGTCTAAATTCGGTACCAGTATCCATGCGGGTTTTGGATTTTTCGTTTTACAGTGTTGTCATCTGTTCCTACAGGTGCGAAATGGTATATTGTTCCGAAAAGTGGAACAGGTTTTCACATTATGTTCATGATGCTGTGTGTGCGTTCGCACACGGGATTTCAGTTTAAAGTCTCATTCAAAGGACTTCGGGGAAAGTGGAGTAACTTCTGATGGGGGACAGAATAGCCTAGTGGTCAGAACATTGCGCTGGCAATTTGACGACCTGAGTTCGATTCTTGTTGGAGGGGATTTTTCCCCTGGAGTTAGCATCAGTGCTGACTCCACTCTCCCCAAAAGTCTTTCGGATGAGACTGTAAACCGAGGTCCCGTGTGCGAACGCACGCAGAACATCTTGCGCACACGTTAAATCCTGTTCCGCTTTTCGTAACAGTAGACCATCGTGTTCCTGTGGGAAAAGATGACAAGATATACAAAACTGCATACACACGGGGAGTGGATGAAAAAAGCATTTGAGTGCTTATCCCATCATTCCCGATATAAAAGAATAAAATAAAATATAAAATAAATAAATAAATAAACTCCAGGGGGAACGTCTCCTCAAACAGACGTGTTCTCATGTTACTTCAAAACAGGCACCCCTGAAGACCACCCACAGTGACACAGGAGCAGAGCAGGGCCCTTCTGGCCGGTGCCCACACGGCTGCCTAGCAGTAAATGCCTCCCTGTGAACTTCTGACCCTGAAGATGTGATATATTTCTTTTTTATTCATATAATTTTTTATTTTATTTCGAGGATAATGGGATAAGCACTCATGTGCTTTTTTTACATCCAGTCCCCGTGTGTATGCAGTTTTGTAAATATTGTCATCTGTTCCCACGGGCACAATGGCCTACTCTTACGAAAAGCGGAACAGTATTTAACGTGTGCGCAAGATGTTCTACGTGAGTTCGCACACGGGGCCTCGGTTTACAGTCTCATCCGAAAGACTTTTGGGGAGAGTGGAGTCAGCACTGATGTTAACTCCAGGGGAAAAATCCCTTCCAACGGGAATCGAACTCAGATCGTCAAATTGCCAGTGCAATGGTCTAACCACTAGGCTATCCCGTCCCCTCATATAGAGTGAATCAGGAAAATAAAACTGGGCGGGAGGGAGGGAGGAGGGCGAGATATAGAAATGAGCGGCGTGGAAACAG
>CM060325.1:40138982-40148982 GCA_030674155.1 Stramonita haemastoma
TTCTAAGCTAATCCGTGACAGAAAGTCACCTTACCCACACTGTCCTGCCTGCTGCTGTCTTTTTCCAGACTGGAATATTCAGGGGGGAAAAAAACAAGCAAGAGACAAGTCAAACAGACTACCACTTCAGGTGACCGTGTGTTATCAGTCTGGCTGGTCTGACAAGTCCAAGTGTTCCCTCTGTTTACTCTACGTGTCCTAGCAACGTGTTTTCGCTTTGTGTGTGGCTGGCCCCAGTGTATTCTGCAAGGAACTCTTTGTGTGATGCAGGGTATATATATGTGAGCAATCTTTTTATGTCAGACGTGACTAATTTTTTCTCTCCTTCTTTTCTGACCAAGTTCTTTGTCTGTACACCCAGCTGTGAGCGGAAACTTGCGGATCCATCATCACTTGAAAACACTATATCATCAGCGTCTGAAGTCCACACACACACAAACTCAGAAAGAACTATATAAAAAAAAGGGTTTTGATCCTGATAAATGATATTATGAGGTTATTATTATTATGTCTCAAAGTTTAGAAGATGGATTAGTTTGTTGTGTGCCCTGTTTTTTTTTTTGTTGTTGGGTTTTTTTTTTTGTTTTGTTTTGTTTCGGGGGGGGGGGGGGGGTGAATCGAATATGCTTACACTGATCTATTACAATTTGTGTTCATTTTTTTTATTTGTTTTGAGGGTAATTGAATTAACCCCTCACGTTCTTTTTTTTTTTACACGTCCAGTCCTTGCGTAATTGTGGTTTTGCCAATTTTGTCATCTGTTCCTACCAGCACACAATAGCCTTCTCTTTCAAAAAGCGGAACAGGTTTCAATGTGTGCACAAGATGTTCTGTGTGCGCTCGAACACGGGACCTCGGTTTGTTGTCTTCCTTGAAGGACTTTTATTGGAGGGAGGGGGGGGGGGGGGGTTGCAGTGAACTGGGTTTGAACCCGGGTCAGTAGATCGCAAGCACAAGGCACAATGCTCTAACCACGGAGCTATCCTGTTCCTTCTCGTCTTTTTTGTAGCATGTGTGTATTTTCCTGATGGACCTTTAGCACAACATAATATTAATTTGTTTAAGTTTTGTAATTCCTTTTTTTTTTCATCCTGTTCAGGTAATGTGCACAGAAAGTGTTAATGAGAAGTCAGCTAATTCGTCGAATTAGTTATGCAATAAATGTGTTTGTGCACTGCTGCCAAGTGACTTTAAAAAAAGAAAGTCAGATCCAGTCACTAGACTCACAGAGGAACTGTAGCTTTGTCATCGGACTGGTGGTAGCTTTGTTATGCATCTTTTTGCTGGAGATGTCCACACTCTTTCCATTATGGCACATATACACCCTTAGAACTTATTCTCCACAAAATAGTTTTTTAAATAATAAATTCCTCTTAGAACAAGGCGTTTGCGTTGCCCTAAAAAGTAAGAGAAATAACAAAGGCAGGTATTGTTATACATACTGGAGTCAATGAAATCGGCATAACTATCCTATCCTTTTAAAATCTTTGAAATTACCATTGAATGGCATGTATCGGCTTCATCTAACCAGTTATTGGGTTCTGCCCGTCCTTCAAGCGCTTTGATTTGTTTTGTTTTTTTGCAAGATATAGTGATTTATAAATTCCTTGTATTATCATTATTATCATTATTTACGTTGCTTTTACTTAAATTTACACAGGATACATGAGTAAATAGATCATTAATTAAAAATTAAATGACAAGCACAGAAATCAGATAATCACAATGGTCAGTCTTATGGCATTATTGTTTTTCTTTTGGCTGCCTCATCTTCTAGGATGTTCCTGTCCTGCTGTTCCTACGCCGCTCATTTCAAGCTCTCCGCCACAGCCATACCCAGATTCGTTATGTCGCACCCTCAGGCTCGGAAGTCAACTAGGAACCCATCAATATCAGACCGTACGTCGTGGGTCCACCAGCCAGAGGGGCCCTGCACTGCTGCTGGGTCACTTTGGTGATGTTCAGTGGTGTCTGTTCTGAGCAAACAAAAAAAAGCAGACCACCATCTACTGAGCCCTTTACTAACGACAGTACTATCTCAGTCGTGAAGCCAGACTTCTTTTCTTTTTTTTTTATTCTTTTATATCGAGGATAATGGAATAAGCAATCACATGCTTTTTTTACATCTAGTCCCCGTGTGTATCCAGTTTTGTAAATGCCATCTGTTCCCACCGGCACACGATGGCCTACTCTTACGAAAAGCGGAACAGGATTTAACGTGTGCGCAAGGTGTTCTGCGCACAAGTTAAACTGTTAGACTGAGTGAGTCACCTACCCATTGTGGTAACTACCACGCTGTCCCTCCGGAAGACTGTCTTACGTGAATCCTCTGACGCCGAACCATTTGACACAACGACCTCACCACAGGCACAGAAGTGTATGGGGGAAACCAAATCTGGGGTCACCCACCATGAGATCAGAAGCAACCGGAGCTACCTACCGAATCAAAAACACTCTTTTATTGCATAATTATCAATGACGATGAAGATGATGTGATAAAACTGTTATCGAAGTGTGCATGTGCTTTGAGGTTATATGACAGGTGCTGTACTCTATGCTTTCAATCATAATATATATCTCGGTGTCAACCGGGAGGGGGGGGGGTAATCTTGACACCTGATGTGTTGGTCCAATAATTTGATCAACAATGGTCTCCAAGTTCCGTCCTTAAAGTGGAGGAAGCTCCACTGCCTGGTCCCAGTCTTCCTAAAAGACCCAAGAGGAAACTCACTCTGGGTAGGAGCTGGCTGGAGTCCGAAAAAAATCTATGCCTATTAATATGGGATTCGAGCCCTTTACCTTCGAGTTTTCAGCCCAAAGCGCTAACCACTGCGCCAAGACGGCGGATCAAAGGGGACGGGATAGCCTAGTGGTCAGAACATTGCTCTCTCAATTTGACGACCCGGGTTCGATTCCCGTTCGAGGGGATTTTTCTCCTGGAGTGTACATCAGTGCTAACTCCACTCTCCCCCAAAGTCCTTCGGATGAGACTATAAACCGAACCCCCGTGTGTGAACGCACGCAGAACATCTTGCGCACACGTTAAATCCTGTTCCGCTTTTCGTAAGAGTAGGCCATCGTGTGCCGGTAGGAACAGATGACATTTACAAAACTGCATACACACGGGGACTGGATGTAAAAAAAAAGTACAAGAGTGCTTATCCCATTATTCTCGATATAAAAGAATAAAATAGAATAGAATAAAAAGACTACCCTTTTTTTATTCCAAAGTCTTTCTGTTTGCTGACCATGCCCCAGCCTATTTTCTCACGAATTGACTGGTGTTGTGGTACGTGCTCCCTGAAAAGATGATTGTCTATTCCACCTTGGAAGAAAAATATGCTTTTGGTATTATTGCAAGGGAAAAGAGGCTGGCTGCTTTGATCAGGAGATTGCTTTAATCCTGGTTGCTTTTTTTCATCAGTGTGACAAGTTGGATTGGGGAGTGTTGTGTGGAGTTCATTTCCGTTTTCTGTGTTTAACTGTTTTAACTGCTGGTCTGTCTCTCCTGTGTCTTCATCTTTAACCACCTAGTTTCTAGTTTCTTTGTATTTTTGTCTGTCGTACTATGTATGCGAGTGCGTCCATTTGTGCATGAGACAGACACAGAGAGAGAGGGAGAGAGAGAGAGAGAGAGAGAGAAGGGGGGAGAGAGAGAGAAGGAGAGAGAGAGAGAGAGAGAGAAAAGAGAGAGAGGGGAGAGAGAGAGAGAGAGAGAGAGAGAGAGAGAGAGAGAGAGAGAGAGAGAGGAGAGAGAGAGAGAGAGAGAAGAGAGAGAGGAAGAGAATGAATAAGAAGAATGAGAAAGTAAATGAAATGAAATGAATGAATGAATGAATGAATGAATGAGAATGAATGAAATGATAATGAATGATGAATGAATGAATGAATGAATGAATGAATGAGTAAAGGAAGGAAGGAAGGAAAGAAAGAATTATCTTTATTTTTCAAGGGTTACAGAATAAGTATCCACAGACTTTTTTTCAAGTCCAGTCTAACGTATGGCGGAAAACAATCAATTTAGTCATGAAAAAGTAATTTGGATATAATAAAGACAAAAAACATTTATTCTCAATCACTATCCCACTTACACAGTCAGGATTGCTTAAGGGTTTTTTTTTTCCAATTCCACTTTTATAGAAAATTAGACAAGTGTCTGTAGGGACGGGATAGCTAAGTGCTCAGAGCGTTCGCTTTCCCAAAGTCAAAGTTAAACAGTATCGAGTGTGGTTACTTGTTGGATGGGTGACCATTTACGCGCCTTGGCTTCAGTACAGTCCCCCTCCCCCCTTTAGTTCACTCAGCCATAAATGGGTACCTGCCCTCTTTAAAGTCAGGGACGTTAAAGCAGCGAGGGAGAGGAGATGGGTGCCGCCCTCAATATGCTGGCCCCTAGAGAAGCTGAGATCTCTGATGCCTTGCTCCCCTAAGACCACACAGGTTATGGGACACCTTTACCTTTGCTCTTCACCTATGTAGGACCCGAGTCAAACCAAACCAAATCAAAACCATTTTCTTTTATTCTTCTATATAATAATAATAATAATAATAATAATAATAATAATAATAATAATAATAATAATAATAATAATAATAATAATAATAATAATAATACATGGAATTTATATAGCGCTATATCTCCTATATCGAGGATAATGGAGAAAAAACATTCATGCGTTTTTACATCCAGTCCCTATGTGTAAGCAGTTTTGTAAATTTTGTCATCTTTTCCCACCGGCACACAATGGCCTACTCTTTCGAAAAGTGGAAGAGGATTTAACGTGTGTGCAAGATGTTCTGCATGCGTTCGCACACGGGACCTCGGGTTACACTCTCATCCGAAGGACTTCTTGGGAAAGTGAAGTATTGAATAAGCAATAAAGGAAATAAAACCAAGTTTACAAACTACGAATGAAACAAGATGCAGACATCTTTAACCACAACAGAGTATTCTCTATACAGAAAATACCCTGATATTTCTTGTCCTAGTAGGGGACGGGATAGCTCAGTGGTCAGAGTGCTTGATTTTCCCCAGCCAATGTTAAGCAGCGTCGAGCGGGGTTGCCCATTGGATGGGTGACTGTTTGCGCGCCTTGGCTACAGTACAGTTCCCCCAGTTCACCCAACTGCAAATGGGTACATGCCCTCTTTAGGGTCAGGGAAGGTAAATCAGCGAGGGAAAGGAGATGGGCGCCGCCCTCAACATGCTGGCCCCTAGAGAAGCTGAGGTCTCTGACGCCTCTTTCCCCTACGACCACAGTGGTAATGGGACACCTTTACCTTTAGTGCTCGTACCTTACATGAACTACACTATGGGGGTATTTATTTATTTATTTATTTATTCTTTTATATCGAGGATAACAGAATAAGCAATCATGTGCTTTTTTCATCCCGTCACCGTGTGTATGCAGTTTTGTAAATATTGTCATCTGTTCCCACTGGCACACGATGGCCTACTCTTACGAAAAGCGGAACAGGATTTAACGTGTGCGCAAGATGTTCTGCGTGCGTTCGCACACGGGGCCTCGGTTTATAGTCTCATCCGAATGACTTTTTGGGGAGAGTGGAGTCAGCACTGATGTTAACTCCAGGAGGGTAGTGAAGCTAAGCCATCAAAGAAGTGACCTTATCTACGCTGTCTGTGTGCTGCCTTTGACGGATTTGATCATTGTAAAACTAGCAATAGACAGGTCAACAGACACGAAGACACCAGGTTATTGCGTTTTCAGTCTGGACGCCTCCTGTAACTGCCCTTCAGGAATGATTAAAGTGATTTTTGACTTGACTTGAAGTCCATGGATCCCTCTGTTTACGGACTGTGTCCAGTGAATGTTATCCTCACGAGTGGCTTCTATTGTGATATGAATGTGTGTGTGTTTTTTCGTGGGGACTCTTCGTACGTACAAGACAGATGCTATAGCCTCGTGGTTAAGACCGTTCGACTTGAATCCCATGGGTCCATGAAATCGTGGGTTCGAATCTCGGTCTTGTGAATTAAGAGAGAATGTTAACGATCTTCGAGGTCAACTTCAAGTGCAGACCTGCCAGTGCCTTGTTTGCTTTCATGTATGGACAGGAGCAGAAGAGCAAATGTGCACGTTAAAGATCCCTAATTCATGTCCGTCAACGTGAGGCTGGTAACAGAGACACAAACATACCCAGCATACATCCCCGAAGTCGGAATCAGCTATCTTAATGGTGGGCAAAAACGGTTGCGTACGCAAACTCTCACCATTGGTGAACTTCGGAGCTCTAGCTGAGGAACAGAAAAAAAAAAAAAAAGATACGGACATGTTGGCAATTTTTTTTCCTGTCAAGCAAGACAAATGCTTTGATCGTTTTCTCCTCCCAAGGTTTTTGGTAAAGCGAGCTATGAATGGAACCTAGCGCATATTTATCACTGCAAACACTCCATCACCGGTGTCTGGGTGTTGTATTTACTACAGTGAAAATAACATAGAAGATATATCAAAGAAAAAAAATATTGGATCATCATGCCACAGGTTTAGAAGATTGATGAGTGAACTGTTTCCTATATTTGGTGGAACGTATCAATATTTTATTATCATTTTCTCTTCTGTCATGGCACGTGTGTCTTTTGTGTAAGCAGAGCCTTGATCACAACATCCAATTGGTTATTCTTTTACCCTGTCTATATTCTTTGCACACCAAACTGAAAACAGAAATTAGCTGATCCATCAGGTTGAGTTATGTAGTATTTTTGTCATGAATGTCAGTCTCCAAGATCCATGGACCTATTTTGTAATTTGTTCCCTTCTGACAAAAAGACGTTATTAAAACTTAGCAAATTTATAGTCAAGAGTAAAGTTGTATGATATTGTTGAAAAGATTGACTACATGTTTTTATTTCTGTCACATGCAGTGTTGTAAGCGTTTTTGTTAATACAAATTATATTTGTTACAGATGATCTTTTAAATTGAAACCCTTCATGCCCCAGGAGGGGTTAAAGGCGAATTAAATCTTGAATCTAAGTTGCTGTCAAAGTCCTGAGAAAAAGGGAGTCATAATATCCAGTCAATTGTGGGGGGAAAAAGCAGGAATTCTTCTAGTAGCTTGGTTATGAAGCTGTCAACTGAGTGCGTTCGTAACACTTGCATGTGTGCACATGTACATTGTTAGAAATCCTTTCCTACCAGCCAACATGGAATCTGAATTCAGTCAGAGGCTAGGTATTGGTTGAAGAATGAAGAAAGGAAAGCAAGATAGGAACAATGAAGATAGAGAAACAAATACAATTGCATGCAGGAAAAAGAAAAAAATGGATAGGCGCTGCACTTGTGGCTACGTGCTCTCCCTGGGGAGAGCAGCCCGAATTTCACGCAGAGAAATCTGCTGTGACATGAAGTGGTATAAAATACAAAATGCAAAATTCAAAGATTAGAACACTGAGCTCT
The DNA here is from genome assembly GCA_030674155.1 of Stramonita haemastoma. NCBI lineage: Eukaryota > Metazoa > Mollusca > Gastropoda > Neogastropoda > Muricidae > Stramonita > Stramonita haemastoma. The sequence goes on from CM060325.1 coordinate 40,146,399, forward strand.
GAACTTTGGAGACATATTTTCTGGATTATTGAACTAGCACAGCGCACAGTTTATAAAAGATTTCATCACTAAAAACCTTCTTTTCTAAAGTTTTAGAAATGGGAGGACAATATTTTACGATTGTATAATGGAGGATAATCACAAATGAATACAGATGAAGACAACATTTTGTCTTAAGAGTAAAATTGTTTTCCCAATCAAGTTTAAAAGTGAAAACCCCTATTAAGTGTGAAAATGACAGTGACAACGAGAACAATATAAAGGAAAAATTCCCAACAGTTGAAGTATTTGCTTTACAGTTAAACTAAGAATCTGTGTTGTATATATAAATATTAAAATTGACGATTTGTCTACCAGCATTTTTTTAACATGTTGAACAATTGGTCTGAGGATGAAAACTTTGTAGAGGATTAGTAGCAAAAACGCGCGACTTTAGTACAGTCCACAAGATCACACAGCTGTAAATGGGTAACTGCCATTTCTTGGAACAGGGAAGGCAAAGCAGCGAGAATGAGGAGCTGTTACTGCCATGGAAGTCAGCTGATGCAGCTTCATCGGCGGATCGGTGGTCTAGGTGGTAACGCGCCTTGCCTAGAAAGCAAAAAGTCCGAGTCAGAGTTTGCGGTGGTTCGTATCCCGTTTGGGCCCCAAACTTTTTCCCCATCCATTAGACCTTGAGTGGTGGTCTGGGCGCTAGTCTTTCGGATGAGACGATAAAACGAGGTCCCGTGTGTTACACATCACTATTTAGCGCACGTAAAAGAACCCACGGCAACAAAGGGGTTGACCTTGGCAAAATTCTGTAGAAAAAAGCCACTCTGATAGGAAAGCAAATACACTTCCTTGCAGGAAAAAGAAAAAAAATGGGCAGGCGCTGCGCTTGTGGCGACGCGCTCTCCCCGGGGAGAGCTGCCCGAATTTCACGCAGAGAAATCTGCTGTGACATAAAGTGGTACAAAATACAAATACAAATAAAAAATACTACTACTGAATGTCGCCTCTCTGATCTATCTAACATGTCATCCAATCTTTATGTTGTTTTTATCCCACATATTTCAGCCGATCAAAAGACAAGAAAATGAAACGGAGTGATCAGCACAGACATTGGTTAAAGGTTTAAAATGTCCCATAAGCTTTGTGGTCGTAGAGAAGTGTGGCATTAGAGACCTCAGCTTCTCTAGGGGCCACTATAATTATTGAGGGCGGCGCCCATCTCCTCTCCCCTCGCTGCTTTACCTTCACCGACCTCTAAAGAGGGCAGGTACCTATTTACAGCTGGGTGAACTGGGGGAAATGTACAGAAGCCAAGGCGCGCAAACGGTCACCGTACCCATCCGTTTTGCAACCACGCTCGATGCTACTTAACCTGGGGAAAGTTAGCGCTCTGACCACTGAGCTACCCCATCCCACAGACATGGAGGAGTTAGTTGCAAACGTTCATCTGACTGCCTATTCATTCCTCTCTCCCTCTATTTGTTCTACGTGCCAGCTCCATCTTCTCACCATCTGACCTCTCTCTGTTGTAGCGCGTGCTTGCCGAAAAGAGGGTTTTCTATTCCAACATGGAAGGGAATCCTCTGGTATTTGTGTTGTGGAAAAGATTGCTTGACCTTATTTAGTTTTGATCCATGTGGTGAGCTGACGTCAAAAAAAGCTGTTATCCATTATTTAAGGCAGTCTTAGACAAAGTCTTATTATGATTACAGTAAATGTAGGGTTCAAGGCTGCCATATTACAGAAATGCATTGATGTCAATACTTTAAGTTCATTGTATTTTGTGGGAGGCAATAATGTGATTTTTAAAATGTCACTATCCCATATAAGCAGTCAGGGCTGCTTTGTTAATTGTACAATTTACATAGCAGAAGAGAATTATTGTGAAATTATTCTTCCCCTTTGCAAAAATGTAATGTACTTTCATTTCCCCATTCTTTTCCCTTGTATTACATTTGTGTGTAAGATTGTTCATATAAATGCAGATTTCAAACAAGAAATAGATATTTTTATATATTTCAGTGAGTTGTTTTTTTAAAAGGAACAATACATACAATTGATCTTCCTCTTATAATTAGAGCCACGAGATTCACCAGAATTAAGCACCTGTAGTCATCATCTATCTATCTATCTATCTATCTATCTATCTAATCTATCTATCTATCTATCCTTAGTCTGGCAACCGTGGGGCACCCCTTAAGACTTGACAACCATTCCCTCCATTCCTCTCTCTCTGTTCTGCCTTTCTCAAAGTTTCGTTGAGTTCTAGGCCTTCCATTCGCTGACGTTGTCCTCCTCCCATCTCTTCCTTGGTCTGCCTCTTTTTCTTCTCTCCTTGGACAGTGCCGTGCAGTATTGGTTTTTGCTTGTCCTTTTGATCTTGGACGCGCAGTAAGCAAACCGTAAATTATTGTAATAGCAAGGGAGCTAATCCATCGAAAGAAGTCACTTCATCTTTTTTTCTTTCTTTTATATCGAGGATAATGGAATAAGCACTCTTGTATTTTTTTTACATCCAGTCCCCGTGTGTATGCAGTTTTGTAAATGTCATCAGTTCCCACCGGCACACAATGGCCTACTCTTACGAAGA
>CM060325.1:40153982-40156482 GCA_030674155.1 Stramonita haemastoma
AACTCATTTTCTGAAAAATAGTGATTTACTTTGTCAAGTTCTGTTTGATATGCTTTTCTGATATGATTTAAAGCTCTACTGGAGATTCCTCACTTCATCATTACATTCCTCAACATCTATTATGTCATTTGCATATTGAGCGATAACTTCTGTATTTGAAACATGAATAGAAAGATCATGTAATAATATATTAAGTAAAATTGGCACTTCCACCAAGCCTTGAGTTAGAGCCATCTGTAGAGGTCTAAAATTTGATAACTATTATCTACCCATACTGCATGCTCCTAATAATTAAAAAATAAACTCGTTGGAATGTAGTAAATGTGTTCTGACAGCCCAATATGTTTTAGTTTATGTAATAATTTTGCATGTCATACTTGATCGTAAGCTTTTTTCATGTCAAAAAATGTTGCAAGGATATTTTTGGCTGTGCAAACTGATATTTGATTTAGGTGGTAATTTTGATAGAAATGGTCAGATGAAGATTTTCCGTTTTGAAAGCCTGTTCAGTTAGCTGGTACAATATCGGTTATGCAACATGTGAACTAATCTTGTTAAAACAATTTTTTCCAATAGTTTATATACCTGAGATATCAAAGCAACAGTTCTGTAACTTTTTGTTGTCATTTCTAGGTTTCCCTTGCTTTAGTATTGGTACAAGGATTGTCTCCAAATATTCGGCAGGTCACCTGTAATCCAACATTTTTGGGGAAAAATTGTGTAAAAAGGCAATCCAATTTTCCGGTCCATGTTTTAACATGTCATTAGATATATCCTCTGGCACTTCAAGATCGCGGTGTCATTCATGTCAGAGTTGGGTGGATGAGGAAATAAGACCATTCCTAGCAAACATCCCTGAAGATGGAATACGGCTACCTTCAGGCAGGGTGCAGAAACGGTAGCATATGCTAAATCTTATCATAGGTAAATCTTGCAGCATCATGTGAGGAACCAACAAGAATAAAAAAAAAAATTAACCAAAATCAGCAAGAGTCACTCATTGCTTTTTTTCTATTCACCAGTCCCCGTGTGTGTGCAGTTGTGTAAATATTGTCATCTGTTCTCAATGCTGTGAGGTAGAGTGGGACGCTGTTATATAGAGTCAATCTCTATGTTTTTTTGTGGTTGTTTTTTAGTGTCTGTCTGGTTGTTTGACTTGCGAAAAGAAATCAAGTGATTAAAACTTGAATGGGGAGGCTGGTCAGTCCACTATCCCTCTCTTTGCGGAACATGTCTGCTACATTTTCTCTCACCACTTGACTTCTCTCGCGGCACGTGCTCGCTGAAAAGCTGATTTTCCCATTCCAGTGTGGGAGGGCAATCCTCTGGTAGTATTGCAAAAAAAAGAAAGAAAAAAAACACACAGACATAGCTTCGATGGAAAAGAGTGCTGGGCTTTGTACTTTTTTTTTATTAATCTTTCTTTCTTTCTTTCTTTTATTCTTTTACATCGAGGATAATGGGATAAGCACTCATGTGCTTTTTTTCATCCAGTCCCCGTGTGTGTGCAGTTGTGTAAATATTGTCATCTGTTCTCAATGCTGTGAGGTAGAGTGGGACGCTGTTATATAGAGTCAATCTCTAGTTTTTTTGTGGTTGTTTTTTAGTGTCTGTCTGGTTGTTTGCCTGTCATGTTTTTTTCTGATCTCTTAGTCTGCATCTGCCTCTTTGACTCTGTCATACAGTGTGTTCGTGTGTCTGATAGCATGTGTTCCTGTCTACTTCCCTCCCCTCCATCCCCCCCCCCCTCTGATTCCCTGTATTCCTTCTCTCTCTCTCTCTCTCTCTCTCTCTCTCTCTCTCTCTCTCTCTCCTCTCTCTCTCTCTCTCTCTCTCTCTCTCTCTCTCTCTCTCTCTCTCTCTCTCTCTCTCTCTCTCTCTCTCTCTCTCTCTCTCTCTCTCTCTCTCTCTCTCTCTCTCTTATACTATATTATCTTATATATATTATATTTATTCTGTCTCAGTCTCTCTCTTCTGTCTCTGTCTCTCTCTGTCTTTCTCTGTCTCTGTCTCTTTCTTCTCTGTCTCTCTCTGTCTCTCTCTTCTCTGTCTCTGTCTCTGTCTCTCTGTCTCTCTCTGTCTCTCTGTCTCTGTCTTCTGGAAATTCTGTGCTTGGAAGCCCTCTTTTCTATCCCTCATTTTGTTTCTGAACTTGCTCTTTTTTTATCCTGTCACAGCTTTCTTGTCTATTTTCTGCCGTTTTGTTCTTTCTTCTGTCTAATTTCCAGAAAATACATCACACATAACAATTTTCCCCCACTTCGAAGTCGGGATGTGCTGGGTTTGACATGTCAGGCGCATAATGGCAGTGCCACGCATTATCGCTCATTTGGCAGACAACAGTGGTTGCTTTCTGAGCGTTCGAAGAAGGAAAAGAAGAAGAATTGCGAAGAAGAAAAGAAGAAGAAGAAGAAGAAGAAGAAGAAGAAGAAGAAGAAGAAGAAGAAGAAGAAGAAGAAGAAGAAGAACAAACAACAACAACAACAACAACAGCAACAAC
>CM060325.1:40161482-40171482 GCA_030674155.1 Stramonita haemastoma
TCTCCTCTCTCTCTCTCTCTCTCTCTCTCTCTCTCTCTCTCTCTCTCTCTCTCTCTCTCTCTCTCTCTCTCTCTCTCTCTGTGTACGTTTTCGGAAGTCTGTCACCTCTTACCTCCCCTCTCTGTCTTGCTCCCACCCCCTTTTCAGTCTCTTTTTCTTTTGCTATTCCATCTTTGTTCCGTCTCTCTTTTTTTTTTCTTTTTTTTTTTTTTTTTGGGGGGGTTGTTATGTTTTTTCTGCTTCGTGTCACTGTTTTACTACTTCTCGTATCTCTGTCATTCATTTTTTTATCGTTTTATCGTTTATTTTGTTCTTTTTTTTTCTCATTATATGCAAAGTTCCTGCCTCACTGTTTCCACAAACCCTAGGGGCTGGTATTGCCTGTGGTTAGAGCGTTGTGCATTGCGCACGTGATCTGCTGACCTGGGTTCGATTCCTGTTAAAGCGGTTTTTTCCCTGGAGTTAATATCAATGTCGACTCCATCCACTGCCCCCAAAAAGTCCTTTGGGTGAAACTGTAAACCGAGGTCCCATGAGTGCGCACTAAGAACATCTTCCACACACGTTAAAACATGTTCCACTTTTCGGAAGAGTAGGCGATTGTGTGCTTGTGGGAACTTATGACAAAATTGACAAAACAGCATACACAGAGGGACTAGATGTAAAAAAAAATAAAACACATGAATGCTAATTCCATTATCCTTGAAATAAAATAGCAAAGAAACCAATAATCATCATCATCATCATCATCATCATCATCATCATCATCATCATCACCATCATCATCATCATCATCATCATCATCATAAAGATTTGTTCTGACCACTCTTTTTTTTAATGTTAAAAATTATAATGACATATCCAAAGCTTAATTACCGACCTTTACGATTGTTTTTACTACAAATTGTTAGACTGACAGTTTATTAACTTATAAAGATGTATTGTTACCTGCAATAAACGGCTCATAATAAACAGACCTACATTTTAACATGAAGGAAGAACGATAGTCTGTTTTGGCTTTTTTATCTCACGAATAGTCTAAATAAACATTAGACCACACACACACACACACACACACACCACACACACACACACACACACATGAAAAGATTATTTGCTGATATTTTAAATAAATAACAATATCGTAACGCATTGCACACTTTCACAAGTGAAAAAAAAAATATCTATATGTTTTGACAACTAGACCTGTATACATGAAAACTGATTTGCAGGGGGAGGGGGGGGGGGTTGTCTTTTGTCATTTTATTTTTATCTTGTTTATGCTCATGTCCACTTGTCTGGAATAAACATAATGGGAAATCTTTATCAAGAAATAATAAACAGTCACTCCGAAACACCATTTATTTCCAAAAATCTCTCTCAAAAATAGTGCACACTAAAAGTGGGGTAAAAATGCCAGTGAGGAGTCATTTCCATCCTGATCACCGTCACACCAGGCTGACACTTGATTCCCCGTAGCCCTTTGTTGATCTGAAATCAATGCAAAGCACATCAACACTGTGCATTTCTCCCTCCAAAGTGACACCAAGTGTGTAGAAGGGGAGGAAATTGAGCAAACAAAATCCATTTTTGCGCCAATATACTGAACCTTAGAAAGAGAGAAATTGTCTCCAAATGTGTCCATATTCCAAGAAGGGGGAAAAAATATGGTCCTTTGCAAAGGTTGTATGCCTTTGTACTTTCCATATATTTTTTTGTAAATGGACATTTACTTGCGAAAGGAGAAAGCTGTTTTGAAAGCTTTGGTTAAATAAAAAATGCAAAAGTCTTGTCCTGTATTTTTCATGAGTTGTTTCAAAAATACATTTACTTGAAAAAGGAGACAGCTGTTATGAATATTCTAGTCAAAGAAGAATTTCAAAGCTGTTGTGCCTTTGTATCTTTTATGAGTTGTTTTAAATGCACATTTACTTGCAAAAAGAAAAAGCTTTAACAAAAGTTTTGGTCAAATTAAAACTGCCAAAATATTGTGCCTTTACATTTTTCATGAGCTGCTTTTAATAACGTACATTTGCTTGCAAGAGCAAAAGGCTGTTATGAAAGTTTTGGTCGACTCAAAATTGCAAATAACTTGTACCTATGCATTTTTCATGATTAGCTTTCAGGGACGGGATGTCTCAGTGGTCAGAGCGCTCGCTTTCCCCATGTCAAGTTAAAAGAAGCGTCGAGCGTGGTTACCAGTTGGATGGATGACCATTTGCACGCCTTGGCTTCAGTACAGTCCCCCAGTTCACCCAGCTGTAAATTAGTACCTGCCCTCTTCAAGGTCAGGGAAGGTAAAGCAGCGAGGGAGAGGAGATGGGCGTCACCCTCAACATGCTGGCCCCTAGAGAAGCTAAGGTCTCTGACAAACTGCTCCCCTACGACCACACAGGTTATGGGACACCTTTTACCTTTACCTTTTTACCTTTTAGCTTTTAATGTACATTTACTTACAGGAGGAGAAAGCTGTTTAAAATGTTTTTTGTCAAATCCAATGTGTAGCGATGCATTGTAAACCAGTGCGTAGAGTAAGACCAAGAACCGTTCAGGAACGTGAAATATAGCAACAACAACAAAACGATTTTGCTGATGTGAGCACCAGAAACATTTATGTCTTTACATCCATGACAAAAGGGAACATACTTTCAACTGATCAGTGATGTCAAAACTACTTTTCGAAGCTATTTTGAAATTAACATACCCATTTTATGTCATGTATGTAGGTGCGTGTTTGTGCACATGTATACACACCACACATACACACACGCGCGCGCTCGCGCACGCGAGTGTATGCGCGCACGCTCTTTCACACATAACTTCCCTCATAAAAATAAGCCCATACACACACAAAAAATTGTGAAATATTATAAAAACAGCTATGCACAAAAAAGCTAAGTTTAAATTACTGCGGTACCACCCACATCTTTAAAAAAAAATCGGCAAGCTGATTTGCAATTAATGACCACCACCCAGGCGCATGATAGATGCTGTAGCCGAGGGATTAAGACCTCTCCACTTCAATCCCATTGGGGCCATGAAGTCAAGGGTTCGAATCTCAGGTGGCGTCTGGTGAATTAAGAATGAAGATTTTTACAATCTCCCAGTTACTAAACTTCAAATACCAACCTGCCAGTACCTTAACTCCCTTAAGTAATAGTAAAAAAAATAATACATGGAATTTACATAGCGCTATATCTTGTAAAACTCGGGTTCGAGTCCGCTCGAGGAAATTTTCTTCCTGGAGTTAACATCAGTGCTGACTCCACTCTCCCCAAAAGTCCTTCGGATGAGACTTTAAACCGAGGTCCCGTGTGCGAACGCACGCAGAACATCTTGCGCACACGTTAAATCCTGTTCCGCTTTTCGTAAGAGTAGGCCATCGTGTGCCGGTGGGAACAGATGACAATATTTACAAAACTGCATACACACGGGACCGGATGAAAAAAAGCACATGATTGCTTATTCCGTTATCCTCGATATAAAAGAATAAATAAATAATAAAAATAATAATAATAATAAAAAACAAATCACTCGACCTCTACAACACACAAGCAATCTTCGCGTAAATACACATGCAGAAGATCAATTATTCACGTTAAAGATCCTGTCATTCATGTCAACGTTCGGTGGGTGACGTAAATACAAACTATACCCGGCATACATCCCCAAAGTCTAAATTCTGATACCTTCATGGTGGGTAAAAACGGTTGTATACGCAAAATCTCACCTTTGGTGAGCCTCAGACCTCTAACCGAAGATAAAAAAAATTCAGGCATATGACCTCAACATTCCTCCATCTTACAACAATGAGGACAGTATAGGCATAAAATTGAGAAGCAAAATCCATTTTCTCCCTTAAACTGCCATCTAGGACGAGGAAAATGGTTTCCTAGCATGCCACTTTACCCAGGAAAAATGGCAAAACATGGTTGTCTTCTTGGAAAAAGTCCAAGCCTCAGCATTTTTTATGAGCTCAATTTACGTTCATTTGCCCGGCTGAGGAGGGATAGCTGTCTCAAAGTGTTGCTCAGTTCAAAAAGGTAGCATGGAGCCACAGCTCGAGGCATCCATTCAAAGGGATTTTCCCCCCTCGGAGTTTTATTTATTTTATTTTATTTTATTTTTTATCTTATTCTTTTATATCGAAGATAATGGGATAAGCACTCATGTGCTTTTTTTCATCCAGTCCCCGTGTGTATGAAGTTGTGTAAATACTGTCATCTATTCCCACCGGCACACAATGGCCTACTCTTACGTAAAGCGGAACAGGATTTAACGTGTGCGCAAGATGTTCTGCATGCGTTTGCACACGGGGCCTCGGTTTACAGTCTCATCCGGAATACTTTTGGGAAGAGTAGAGTCAGCACTGATGTTAACTCCATGGGGAAAATATCCCCTCCAACGGGAATCGAACTCGGGTCGTCAAATTTCGAGCGCAATGTTCTGACCACTAGGCTATCCCATCCCCCTCTGAGTTCACATCAGTACCCCCATTAATTTCTTCTACATTTCTTGGGATCAGACTATGAACCATAGTCTCATGTGAGAGCATACACATAACAGCTTGTGAACATGTTAAATGCCTAAAAAATTACATTTTTTAGTGGATAGACGTTCAATCGAAGACACACACATTTAAAAAAAAAACCTGTTCCGCCTCCAGGCAGAGTAGTCTACTTCGTGCAGGCGGAAAGGGATGACAAACTAAAAAATTAAAATTAAAAAAAGGTGGGGGGTTGTTATTTATACTGACAGGCCCTGGCATCCCCATGGAGGAAATTGCTGGATTAAGGCGTTGAAGTACACAAACAAGGTCCAAGCATAATTCAAAAAAATATAGTCAAACTGCTTTTTTCCAACAAACATGAAAAAGGACCTAAAAATTCAGGCGAATCAAAAAAAATATGACATTATAAAATCTCAGTGAAGAACGCCAATATAAAACGAGTACTCGCTAACTTTCCCTGGCGAAATTCTGTTATTTTACCCTGATGCGAACGCTTACAAGGACAATCTTTCTTTTCTTTTTAATACCACTTTATGTCACAGCAGATTTTTCTGCGTGAAATTCGGGCTGCTCTCCCCGGGGAGAGCGCGTCGCCACAAGTGCAGCGCCTACCCATTATTTTTTTTTCCTCAGGGATGGTGTCTAAACACGACACCTGTGTGCATGCTGGGTTTTTATTAAAGAATAAGAACGTGGTTAAAGTTTGGAAATGTTTTTGTCTTGCGATTGGCAGTCTGCATACTGGAAGCCCACGTGGTAAAGGTAAGTTTCCACAAGGAGTCTCCAGACCCTTGGATCAGTGGTCTAGGAGGTAACGTGCCTTGCCTAGAAAGCGAAAAGTTCGGGCCGGAGAGTGCGGTGGTTCGAATCCAGTTTAGGCCCAGAACTTTTCCACCATCCATTAGACCATGTGTAGTTGTCTGGGTGCTAGTCTTTTGGATGAGACAATAAACCGAGGTCCCGTGTGTTACACATCATTATTTTCGCGCATGTAAAAGAACCCGCGGCAACAAGGGGTTGTCCCTGGCAAAATTCTGAAGAAAAAACCCCACTCTGATAGGGAAACAAATACATTTCCAGACAGGAAAATGAAAAAAATGAATAATGGGTGGCGCTGCACTTTGGCGACCCGCTCTCCCCGGGAGAGGAGCAGCCCCAATTTCATGCAGAGAAATCTGCAGTGAAATAAACTGGTATGAAAAAAGTTAACAAAATGAAAAAAATATTTATTTTATATCGAGGATAATACAATAAGCACTCATGTGCTTTTTTTTCATCCAGTCTCCGTGTGTATGCAGTTGTGTAAATATTCTCATCTGTTCCCACCGGCACACAATGACCTACTCTTACGAAAGAGGAACGGGATTTAACGTGTGCGCAAGATGTTCTGTGTGCGTTCGCACACGGGGCCTCGGTTTATAGTCTCATCCGAAAGACTTTTCGGGGAGAGTGGAGTCAGCACTGATGTTAACTCCAGGAGAAAAATCCCCTTGAATTGAGTCCCTTATCTCCGTTGAGCATGTCCACTTCACGACAACAAGCCACTTAAGGACACAGCAGCGAGCATCACACCAGCTCGGTACTTGATTCCTTGTAGCCCACATGTTGATCTGAAATCAATGAAGAAGCATGCAAAGCACATCGGCACTGTTCCCCCCCCCCCCCTCACACACACACACACACACACACACACACACACACATACACACACACACACACACACACACACACACACACACACACACACACACACACACACACACACACACACACACACACACACACACACACACACACACCCTTGCAGTAGGTCACCAATAGGAGAGAGAGAGAGAGAGAGAGAGAGAGAGAGAGAGAGAGAGAGAGAGAGAGAGAGAGAGAGAGAGAGAGAGAGAGAGAGAGAGAGAGAGAGAGAGAGAGAGAGAGAGAGAGAGAGAGAGAGAGAGAGAGAGGAGAGAAAGAGAGAGAAAGAGAGAGAAAGAGAGAGAGAGGATCAAATCAAATCAAATCAAAACTTTATTTCCAGATAGTACATTGAGTAAGAACTAAATTTGTTTGTTTGTTTTTTCATCAATCCATCTATCTAGCAAAACAAAAGCACTTCAACAAAAAAACAGACAAACTAACAGAAACAATGAGGCAAACAAAAAGCAAAGTACAACCAAGAAAATCCCACCCCAAAAAATATTCAGCTCCAACATTGTTACAACTCATTACAACAAAATAAGAGAGACAGACAGACAGACAGACAGACAGACAGAAACCAACAGATACACAGAAAGTCAGATAGACAGACAGACAGACAGACAGACAGACAGACAGACAGAGATAGAGAGAGAGAATGACAATGACAATGACAATGACAATGACAATGACAAAGGTTGAGAGAGAGAGAGAACGTTTTATTCAATATAGAACTTAGCCCCTCATGACGGGTTCGTGTGCATAATTATAAGAATACAATCAATATTCCAAAACATATTGCAAAGGAAACATCATACAAGAAGAATGATACCTTAAATACAAAAAGCACCTGTAATTGAGAGAGAGAGAGAGAGAGAGAGAGAGAGAGAGAGAGAGAGAGAGAGAGAGAGAGAGAGAGAGAGAGAGAGAGAGAGAGAGAGAGAAAAGAGAGAAACAGAGAGACTCAGAAATACAGAGAGAGACAGAAAGAGAGACAAAGACAAACAGAGAGACATAAGCAGAGAGTGGGAAAGAGAGAAAAAGAGACAGTTAGACAGACAGACAGACAAACAAGCAGACAGACAGACAGAAACCAACAGATACACAGAAAGTCAGATAGACAGACAGACAGACAGACAGACAGACGGATAAACAGATAGAGAACACAGTTGAGGAGCAAAAATCCAATTTTGGCCAATACGTTGCAATGTTAGCGCAGAGAAATTGTCCCCCAAAGCCTTGCTTTACCACCTCGGTAGGAGAGAAGAAAAAGATGGACCTCTCTGTCTGTCTGTCTGTCTGTCTGTCTGTCTGTCTGTCTATCTGTCTGTCTCTGTCTCTCTCTGTCTCTGCTCCTCTGTCTCTCTGTCTCTGTCTCTGCTCTGTCTCTCTCTCTCTGTCTCTGTCTCTGTCTCTGTCTGTCTCTCCTCTGTCTGTCTCTCTCTGTCTCTCTGTCTCTGTCTCTGTCTCTGTCTCTGTCTCTGTCTCTGTCTCTCTCTCTCTCTCTCTCTCTCTCTCTCTCTCCTCTCTCTCTCTCTCTCTCTCTCTCTCTCTCTCTCTCTCTCTTTTCCTCTTTAATTTACAAGTCAATTCTATTCGACAGAATCACTAGACAAAGCAGGAATCATTCCAGAGAATGTTGATGTAGAGCTTTGTGCAAAGACGGAACAAAACACAGCACATTCTGACAATGGGCATACACCTTAAAATAAAGATGATAATGCACATATTGTGATTAGTTCCGTTAGGTCACACATTGCAAACACAAACCCAAATCATTTGCAAATTTGCACAGACGGTTTACACACTCACGCGCGCACACACACACACCACACACACACACACACACACACACAGGGGCAGACAGACAGATAGACAAAAAGGCAGACAGGTACAGAGAGAGAGAGAGAGAGAGAGAGAGAGAGAGAGAGAGAGAGAGAGAGAGAGAGAGAGAGAGAGACTGTTATAGGTTAAGAGGAGACTTACCCTAAAGACTAGACATTTACCAAGGCAGTCCCTATGGACCTAACATACCGATGTTTGGACTGTGCGCAGTCAGCACTAAACAGAAGTCTGTCAAAAAGCCAGCTATCGATTTTACTGTCTATCTGCCTGCCTACCTGCCTGCCTGCCTGTCTGTCTGCCTGTCTACCTGTCTGCCTGCCTGCCAGCCTGCCTGCCTGCCTGTCTGTCTGTCTGCCTGTCTGCCTGCCTGTCTGCCTGCCTGCCTGCCTGTCTGTCTGCCTGTCTGCCTGCCTGCCTGCCTGTCTGCCTGCATGCCTGCATGCCTGCATGCCAGACTAACAGCAACAGCGATGGTTCTTTCCTAGCCATTCAGATTAATCTGTTCTCTTGAAGAAGTTTCAATGGTGTTCGAGTTTGCTTGCTTTTTTTTTTTTTGAAGTAAGCTTTTCTGTTGGTAAAAAAGGACATGGTTGCATAGAAATGCGCACAAAGAAAATGTTTAAGTTAATTAAAGGATGTAGATTATAAGTAGGTGAAAGTATGTGTGGGGGGGGAAAAGTAGAAAGAAACACGGAAAGAAGCTGTAAAATACATACACACTCTCCACACCAGAAAATTCAAATAAGATAGATTGAAGAAAAAACAACAATAACAAAAAAAACAGTATAGTGAGAAAGTGTACAGTGAAATATGAAAGTACAATATAAAATGGGAAGGAATAGTGTGAAAGAAAAAAAAGTATTGTGCAAAAAGTCAGGGTAGCTCAGTGGTCAAAGCATTCGCTTTCCCCCAAGCTAAGGTTAAGCAGTATTCAGCGTGCTTACCAAGTAGATGTATGACTGTTTGTGCACCTTATCTTCAGTACTGTTCCCCAGTTCACCCAGCTGTAAATGGGTACCTGCCCTCTTTAGGGTCAGGGAAGATAAAGCAGCAGCGAGGGAGAGGAGAGAGAGATGGGCCCCGGCCTCAAAGTGCTGGCCCCTAGAGAAGCTGAGGTCTCTGACGCCTCGCTCCCCAACGACCGCACAGGTTAGGGGAACACATAGTGTGAAACGGGAAAGAACGGTGTGAAAAAATAGGAAAGTTGGGTGTGAACATTTGAAATACAATTTAAAGTTGGAAAATAAATGTGAAATGGGAAAATAGAGTTTGAAATGTATATGGAAAAGTAAAGTGTGCAATGGGGAAAATAAAAATGTGAAAAGGGTAATTTAATATAGTATGAAATAAAAATATAAATTTAAAAAAAAAAAAAAAAGTATGAAATTGTCCCCCTTGGGGATGCTGGGGGCCTGACAGTATAAACAGTATCCCCACATTCTGGAAATTCTGTGCTCGGACTTTCCTCTTTTCTGTCACTCTCTTTGTTTTTGCCTTGTTCCTTTTCTTTCTGTCACCTCCTTCTTGTCTATTTTCTGCCTTTTTTGGTCCATTCTCCTGCCTTTTTTTTTCCAGAAAGACTTTAAATATAACAATTCCCGCCTACGCCGAAGTTGGATGCGCTCGGCCTGCCTTGCATACACACGGGGACTGGGTGTAAATTGGCATATGATTGCTTATTCCATTATCCTCGATATAAAAGAATAAATAAATAAATAACTGTCAGGTGCTTAACGGCAGCGTGACGCATTTGCGCTTTTTTTTTTTATATCGAGGATAATGAAATAAGCACCCATGTGCTTTTTGTTTACACATCCAGTCCCCGTGTGAATGCGGTTTTTGTAAACTCTGTCATCTGTTCCCACCGACATACAATGTATGGACGGCCTACTCTTTCGAAAAGCGGAACAGGTTTTAAAGTGTGCGCAAAGATGTTCTACGGACGTGCGGGGCGTAGACAAC
>CM060325.1:40183982-40198982 GCA_030674155.1 Stramonita haemastoma
TAAACACCACCACCTACGGTGATCATGGTGTCCGTAAACACCACCACCTACGGTGATCTTGGTGTCCGTAAACACCACCTCCTGCGGTGATTTTGGTGTCCGTAAACACCACCACCTACGGTGATCATGGTGTCCGTAAACACCACCTCTGCGGTGATCATGGTGTCCGTAAACACCACCTCCTGCGGTGATCTTGGTGTCCGTAAACACCACCTCCTGCGGTGATTTTGGTGTCCGTAAACACCACCTCCTGCGGTGATCTTGGTGTCCGTAAACACCACCTCCTGCGGTGATTTTGGTGTCCGTAAACACCACAACCTACAGTGACCTTGGTGTCCGTAAACACCACCACCTACACTAATCTTGGTGTCCGTAAACACCACCACCTACACTAATCTTGGTGTCCGTAAACACCACCACCTACACTGATCTTGATGTAAACACCACCACCTACAGTGATCTTGGTGTCCGTAAACACCGCCACCTACTGTCATCCTGGTTGCCGTAAACACCACCACCTACAGTGATCTTGGTGTTGGAAAACCCCTCACCTACACAGGTTTTGAGACAGTGGTCACGAGGGATTGGGACTTTGTCACCTCTCGCATGTTCACAGCATTTCCTTAGGCTCCTCCCTTTTTCCCATACTTTTATTCCACGCGGGTCCTAATCTGGTGAGTGGTCGTATGGGTCATGTGAAAGTCCTCTTCTGTGGTGAGCTACCATGTGGGTCATCTGAGTGTCTTCACCTGAAAGCCATCATGTGGATCACCTGGGAGCCGTCTCCTCAAAAATGAGGCCATCGTCTGGAAAGCTGACATCAAAATTAATATCCTCAGAACATGTAAGTATATATGTGTACAGCTGTAGTGGAAAACTTGACTTCATCAAAGGCTTGGGATGCGTTAGTATTGAAGTGTGTGGCTATAGTGGAGTGACTTTATTATACATGATTCAGGTATGGGGTGTTTATCTAAGTCTTTGAGTAAAATAGAGTTCGCTTCTGGTTGAGCATGGTGAGTCATTACGGGGTTTTTTAATTGTAAAGAGTGTGTGTGTCTGCGTGTGTGTGTGTGTGTGTGTGTGTGTGTGTGTGTGTGTGTGTGTGTGTGTGTGTGTGTGTGTGTGTGTGCGTGTATGTGTGGGTGGGTGTGTGCGTGTGTGTGTGTGTATTTGTTTGCTGCTTACTATGTTGAATTTGTTCAACAAATGAATTTGTTGTTGGAATTTATTCAGGAAAAAACATGTGCAGAAATAGTATACTTGATAACTTTGTTTTTGGAATTCATTCAAAAAGAAATGTACCGAAATCGTGTACTTGATAAATTCATTTGGGGAATTTATTCAGATACAAAGATGTGCAGAAATAGTGTATTTGATAACTTCATTTCGAAAATATTTGAGCACTGGGCATTAACTATTTCTGCCGGGAACCGATATAGCATAATGGTTAGAGCGTTGAGCTCATGATCTTACTGCCAGGATTCAAACTACTGCTGAGACTGTTCCCCTGGAGTTAACGTCAGAACCAACTCCACTCACCCGAAAGTCTTTCGGATGAGACTCGAACAAAGATCCCACCTGCAAACGCATGCAGAACGTATTGGGTACATTTTTAAAAAAAACTGTTTTTGCCTTTAAGGAAGAGTAGGCTAATGCGTGCCTGTGTGCGACGATTTTTTTTTTAAAGCAGGCACATTAGTGTTTTGTTTAGACATCATCCCCGAAGTCGGAATGCGGCTTCCTTGCTGGTAGGCGAATGATCTCATGGTTATGCAAAGTGTCGCCATTAGTGAACCTCGGAACTTCGGGTGAAGAAAGAAAAAATATGGTGCGTGTATAGCACAGGGATGCGCACACGCACACACGCACACACCACACACACACTCTCTCTCTCTCTCTCTCTCTCTCTCTCTCTCTCTCTCTCTCTCTCTCTCTCTCTCTCTCTCTCTCTCTCTCTCTCTCTCTCTCTCTCTCTCTCTCTCTCTCTCTCTCTCGTACACACACACACACACACACACACCACTCACTCTCACTCACGCACACACACACACACACTCTCACTCACACACACACTCACTCACTCACTCACTCACTCACTCACTCACACACACACACACACACACACACACACACACACACACACACACACTCACACACACTCACACACTCTCACTCACTCACTCACTCACTCACTCACTCACTCACTCACTCATGCTCGCGCGCGCACACACGCACAACACACGCACGCACGCACACACACACGCACACGCACGCACGCATTCTTACTAATTATAATGACTTTGCTTTCAGGGGCTGTGGGTCTGGAACCATAGGGTCAGTGACCTGACCTGACAGTGATGTGTGAGGGCAGCCATATTGACCTGCCTTTTCTACAAGGGGAGGGCATTAGTATCAGCAAGGCCCATAACCAAGATGGTCGTCAGGGTGGATATGAGGGACGCCACACTACAGGTAAGACATCGAAGACAACATCTAGGACAACATCGAAGACAACATCGAGGACAACATCGAGGACAACATCGAAGACAGAGCAAATCATCAGTGACTACATCGAAAACAACACTGCAAATCATCGGGGACAACACGGCAAATCATTGAGGACAACATCGAAAACAACACGGCAAATCACCGAGACATCGAAAGCACGGTAAATCATCAATGACAACATCGATGACAACACTGTAAATCATCGAGGACAACATCGAAGTCAACACGGCAACATCAATGACAACATCGAAGACACTACAAATCGAGTACAACATCGAAGACAACATCGAAGACAGCACGGAAAATCATCGAAGACAACACTACAAATAATCAAGGACAACATCAAGAACATCGAAAGCACGGCAAATCATCGAGGACAACATCGAGAACAACACGGCAAATCATCGAGGACAACATCAAGGACAACACGGCAAATCATTGAGGACAACATCGAGGACAACACGGCAAATTATCAATGACAACATCAAAGACAGCACTGCAAATCATCGAGGATAACATAGAGGACAACACATCACATCATCGAGGACAACATCGATAACAACATTGAGAACAACATCGAGGACAACACGGCAAATCACCAAAGACAACACCGCATATCATCGAGAACACCATCGAGGACAACATGGCAAACAACCAAAGACAACATCAAGGACAACACGGCAAACCATCGAGGACAACACGGCAAATCATCGAGGACAACATCGAGGACAACACGGCAATTCATCAAAGACAACACCGCATATCCTCGAGGACAATATCGACGACAACATCGAGGACAACACCGTAAATCACCAAAAGACAACACAGCAAATCATGAGTTTACAGAGTAGAGAACACTCCCCAATATAATTATCCCAGAGAAGAACATCAGAATGTTTTGTGAAGCAGTTCAGCAACACTGACAAAATAACCATGAAACTTGGAAGGTAAAACACCAACATCAAATAGGAAGTGTTGCACACAAAGAAAAAAAGGAACAGATCCTTAGAAAGATTCCAGATTGAATTAGCCCTATAAAAGCATCTGGATGGTGTAGACAATAGTTTTTGTTTTATTTCCTAAGCGTAGGGTTCATTTTTGTCTCCTTTTTTTAGAGAAAAATGGTATCCTATTTTTTACTGAATAACGTAAAGGGCTTGCATTTTCAACATTTTTTACATTTTACGCCACTTTTAAGTCACGGCAGATTTCAAGAGTATGAAATTCGGGGTGCTGTCCCGGGGGAGAGCGCATCGCCACGAGAGCAGCGCCACCCTTTTTTTTTTTCTTTTCCTGTCTGCAACTGTGTTGTTTGCCTCCGGTCCGGAACTTGTTATGTACCTGTTTTTAATATCCCATCAATCCTTTTAGGACTCATTTTGCGATGTTTTTGAAGAAGTCTCTATTTTTGTTAGTGTTTTTTCAATCATGGATGGTGGGTGAAGATACAATAACAGTTTGTAGTAGTAGTGAGTAGTGAGTAGGGGTGTGTGTGTGTGTGTGTGTGTGTGTGTGTGTGTGTGTGTGTGTGTGTGTGTGTGTGAGACTGAGACATAGACAGACACAGAGAGACAGACACAGAGAGACAGAGAGGGTGCGGGGGGGGGGGGGGTCATGATAGTAGAATCAAGTTTTACAGTATTATAAACAAGGCTATGAGATGCTCTACCATTGATTTCTCAGTCCGAAATTCACGTAGTATAAAGAAAATATGCAAGTTAAATGAAAATGACTGTTTAAAATATTGTGATTTTTTTTTTCGTACAATGCGATACACGAGTGTTGTATAAATTTTCTAATTTTCGTTTATTATTTCGATGATAATAGATTAAGCGCTCGTGTGCTTTTATACATCCAGTCCCCCCTGTGATTGCGGTGTTTTTCAGTTTTTGTCATCTGATTGCATTGGTGTACAATGGCATACTTTTCCGAAAAGGGGAGTAGGTTTTTAACGTGTGCACTAGGTGTTCTGCATGGATAGGTGGGTGGGTGGGTGGGTGGGTGTCTGTGTGAGTGTGTGTGTGTGTGCGTGTGTGTGTGTGTGTGTGTGTGTGTGTGTGTGTGTGTGTGTGTGTGTGTGTGTGTGTGCGTGCGTAGGAGAAAGGGGGTGGTAGTGAAGATGGGATATAACATTTGGTAGATGTATTTTAAGGGAAAGGGGTGTTGGGAGGAGGGGGTAGCATACACATGTTTGGATCAGTGGGGGGAAAAGTGGAAGGGTAGTAGCTGATAGATTGTTTCCGCGGGGTTCAGTTTCGACGTTTTCGTTTTTTTGTTGCTGTTGTTTTTTTAATTCTTGCGCGTGTTATTTTGGGCGTAATTCTTTTTTAAAAATGGAGAAAGATTGTTCAAAAATGTAAGACCTTCAATGACTGCTGAAAAGTGGATATTCATTACAAAAAAAATTCCTAACACCAAAATTCAACAAAACGTTTTTGATAGGACTGGTAAACAAGAATGATTTGATTAAACTACTTTTGCGTTCCCTGGCAATGTTCTTTTTTTTTAATCGGGCGATACAAACGATCTGAGATTGTGTCTAAAGCTAAACACTATAGTGTCTACCTGCTCTTGTGTCCACATGCATGCATGCATGCATGCAGACAGACCCAGCCAAGGGACTGACAACCCTTACCCCAATATTAACCTTGAACACTAACCCTAACCCTTTACAACTTAACCTTTACAGTTACTCTAACCCTGACCCCGTCATGTGGACACAAACGGCAGGTAGATTCCTTGGTGCATGCTGACACTATGGCAAAAACATTTTTTGTTTCATATGGTTGGGAATGGTTGTAGGACTTTTTCCTTTTTCGTCGTCGTTGTACTCTCAGCAGACAGCAACTACTGTTGTCTGAAATATGAGTGAAAATGCGCTGAGCTGCATTCAACAAGGCAGACCCAACGCATTCCGCGAAAATCTGTATATCATTAGTCTCTTTATTTTTTTAGATGGCAGGAAAATAAGACCAAAGGGTAGAATACAGACGAGAAGACCACAGTAAGAACAGGAACAAAGCAGAAACATAGAGAGAAATGACAGAATTCCTAGAAAAGAATTCCCAGAAGGTGGGGGGGATATTTATACTGACAGCCCCCCCCCCCCCCCCCCCTCTCTCTCTCTCTCCTATTCCCAGGTGGGGAGGGTGGGGTGGAAGGGAGGTTTGGGGGTTAAAATGTTAAGGAAAGATGTTAGGAAGGGGGAGGGTGTTAGGATCTTTAGGACTGTGGGAATACCTAAGAGGACTGAATGTGTAAATTCCCTTTGGGGATAGGTAGGCATCGTAATTTCAGGGAAGGGGGCAGTTTACAAAAAAAAAGATGTTCATACTATTTAAAAACAGAAATATTGGGGGCATATTTGACAATTGCATACTTTTATAATCGGGAATGGTGGAGTGGTGGAATTGGAGAGGGAGGGTAGGAGAGGATGGGGGAGTAAGGGGAGAGGACGGGGGAGGGGGTGTTTTATAGGCCAGGGGTGTTAAAGAGAGGAAAGTATTCTTGTCAGTAGGAATGAAAAAAGGAGACTCTGTGTGTGTGTGTGTGTGTGTGTGTGTGTGTGTGTGTGTGTGTGTGTGGTTGTGGTTGTTGTTGTTGTTGTTGTTGTTTGTGCGCGCGAGCTCAATTTCTTTTATTTCGAAGATAACGGAAAAAGCACTCGTGCGCTTTTTTACATCCAGCCTCCGTGTACATGCGTATGGATAATTTTTTTCATCCGTTCCTACATTCTCAAATTTTTATTTGACAATAATGTAATAAGCACTTGTGCGCTTTTTTACATCCAGTCTCCGTGTACACTCGAATTCGCAAATTCTATCATCCCTTACCGCCAACACGAAAGAGAGAGAGAGAGGGGGGGGAGGATGGAGGGAGGGAGATAGAGATAGAAGAGGGGGAAAAGGTGATTGAAAGATGTTTTTTCTTTACATAGTATATTTTCCGTTTTTTATGAGGTTGAATGCAAAAAATAGAATAGAATTTTGGTGTGTTTTTAATTAAATAGATTATCGGTTTTATTTTTATCAGATTGAAATAAGAAATACGCTATTACATTTTTCGACTTTTAGATCGAATGCAAAAGAAACAACAGTATATTTTTCGGGATTTGTTTTTATTAGATTGAATGCAATACAAACAATAGTGCACTTTTCGATTTTATAAGATCGAATGCAAGAGAAACAATAGTGTTTTTTCTTCTTTTTTTATATTGATTAAATGCAAGATCTACATCAGCATATTTTTTTTATTCATGCAATAGTATGATCAGTTTTTTGTGAGATTGAATGCTGGAAATACAAAAGTAAATTTTTGGCGTTTTTTTTTATTAGACTGTATGCAAGGATTACAATAGTATATTTTTGGTTTGTTTTATGACATAGAATGCAAGAGATACAATAGTATACCTGTATTTTTTTGTTTTTCATGAATTTGGATGCAAAAAAATGTAATCTAATTCTTTATTTTTTGAAGTGTTGGCAAGATTTGGGTTTAATGAAGTGTTAGTTGAAAAATATCTAGTCCCGCGCTTGTCTTTGATATAGCAAGGAGGTTATTTGTTTATATAGTATGGTCTTTGATATAGCAGGGGTGTTGTTAATTATATAGTAGCGTGTGAAGTATATGTGGGGAGAAAATGCCTTACATTTTTCTTATTTCCTTTTTACTTGGGGGGGGGGGGGAAGGGATAGCACCCAATGAAATATAAAAGGGTCCAGGTTCAATCCTTTCCTTTGCATTGAAATGAATTTAGTGTGTATTGGTGGCAGATCTGTGTATCGATTTTCTGCTAGCAGATCGATAACAGATTTTACACCAATACAGCTTATGAAAAAATTAACGTATCTGAAAGATTTCGTGCTATAGTGTAGTAGTCCGTTATGTGTGCCTGGGGGGGGGGGGGGGGCTTGTTGGTTTTTACTTTTTATTAATTGTTGAATCCAATACCAATACAAAAATGAAACCTAGTCATGCACTGTCCTTTGACAAAGGCAGGAAACAGAATCAGAAATTATTTATTGCCAAATTTATTTTCAAGTTATGGCAAAATCAAGTTCTCGGTGTGTGTGGTTTTAAAGAAATGTCTGTAAAATTTCCGGATTTGCAGCTGTAATCGAAATTTGCCTTTTAAAAGAATTAGCTACACTTTTTGAAACGATAGAGGAAGATGAGGTAATGAAATGCCACTTTAAAATTGAAACGTTTTGGTTTCTTTTAAACCCGTGTACCTTTTAACAACCTTTCACGTTTCTTGTCTGACCAGTTCTGGACGAAGAAAACCTTTTTTTTGCCAAAGAAGAATGACATTGATTTTACTCTCATGAAATGGTGAATTTGAAACTCCATTTGTCAGTAGTATGGGGTTTTTTGTTTGTTTTTTTTTTTTTTTTTTGGGGGGGTTGCTTTTGGGTTGCAAGTATTATCAATGGTTTCCTTGCTCTGTTAGAACACTAAACTACAAAAAACAAAACAAAATACTTTTGCCTCATGCCCAGTAAAACTTGTTCTAGAATCCCAACTGCAAATGTAAGAGGGTGTGGATAAAATTGCAATGCGATTGAATTGCTATCATAATTGTGTGAGATAAAAATCCATATTTGTCCATCTGAATGTGTGAAGAGAATATTGCATAGGGTTTTTGTTTTATACAGTACCAAGATATTTTTGTAACAAAATTTTTTCATGTATTTTATAACAACTCTATACAAAATTGATAGTTTTTTTTAGTTTAGAAATCAAGTGGTGAGCGCACACCACTGGCACTTGACCACCCAACTGACTTTCTTGAGAAAAAATAACAAGCTTTGTACAACCCTCTCTTCTTTAAAACTTACATGATGATGTTTTGCACTTATTTATTCGGGGTGTTTTCTGGCTGTAAAGATAACATGGCTGGAATTAAGCGTTTTTTTCACTTGTGTATTTTAGAGCAGATTGGAATGAACACGTTATTGTGGTATGAGATATATGTCAAATGATGATGTGAGAATTGACAAGAGAACAAAAGTTAGTGGGTAGGTCATTGTGTCACTGCTGGTCAGAGCACTGGGAAAAGCCTACCTCCCCCTTCAGCCAAAACAGAAGCTGAAGTTAGGGTTGGGTAGCCGGCTCGCAGCTATATTAAGATATGTTTTTTAATGCGGAATGACTGGAAAATATTATATAAATGTCTTTCCTATCTTTTTTTTATGTACAGCGTGTAATCCACGTGAATTTCTCAGTGAGATAATAATACTGTGTGATTTTGATTTGTCAAAAACTTGATAAAATGTTCTATATATGAGAAAAAACAAAAATGTGAGCATGGTCTTTTGTTCAAATTTCAGTTCATAAATGACTGAGTGTTTGCAAGTGTAAAGTATATGCACGACATCTTGGATGCATGTGCACATTTTTGTCTTGCCTGTTTGTCTGAATCTCTCTCTCTGTCTCTCTCTGTCTCTCTCTGTCTGTCTCTCTCTCTCTCTCTCTCTCTCTCTCTCTCTCTCTCTCTCTCTCTCTCTCTCTCTCTCTCTCTCTCTCTCTCTCTCTCCCGGGTTCGAATCCGGTCGAGGACATTTTTCTCCTGGAGTTAGCATCAGTGCTGACTCCACTCTCCCCAAAAGTCCTTCGGATGAGACTTTAAACCGAGGCCCCGTGTGCGAACGCACGCAGAACAACTTGCGCACACGTTAAATCCTATTCCGTTTTTCGTAAGAGTAGGCTATCGTGTGCCGGTGGGAACAGATGACATTTACAAAATGCATACACACGGGGACTGGATGTAAAAAACCACAAGAGTGCTTATTACATTATCCTCGATATAAAAGAATAAATCAAATCAAATCAAATCAATCTCTCTCTCTCTCTCTCTCTCTCTCTCTCTCTCTCTCTCTCTCTCTCTCTCTCTCTCTCTCTCTCTCTCTCTCTCTCTCTCTTATTGTTGATCCCAACTTCCAATCCAACCTGCTCTCAAAGGTGCTGTCACAGCTAGCTCCGGACGGACCATTGAAGCAGGGAACAGCTCTTAAGTGCTGTCTGCTGTATGGGATGACATGGGCACACACACACACACACACACACACACACACACACACACACACACACACACACACGACACACACACACACGCACGCGCACTCACAAACACACACACACACAAACACAAACGCACGCGCACTCACAAACACACACACACACGCAAGTCTTTCGGATGAGACTGTAAACCGAGGCCCCGTGTGCGAACGCACGCAGAACATCTTGCGCACACGTTAAGTCCTGTTCCGCTTTTCGTAAGAGTAGGCCATTGTGTGCCGGTGGGAACAGATGACATTTACAAAACTGCATACACACAGGGACTGGATGTAAAAAAGCGCAAGAGTACTTATCCCATTATCCTCGATATAAAAGAATTTTAAAAAATCAAATCAATAAATCACACACACACACACACACACACACACACACACACACACACACACACACACACACACACACATGGGGCGAGGTATAGAAACGATTCTTGTGAAAAAGATGTTGCATTATCTTTGCATGAGGGATACAGCTTGCCGCAAAATGCTTGTTGGAAGCATTTCAGAAAGAAGATCAGCGATTCTGGCGATCGGCTTTATGATAGCAGTACAAGTAATATGACAAATTTTCAAAATATCTTAACTTCTGACAAAGTCTGTGGTTGGTACAATCGCAGAAATGTGTTATCCCTCATGTACAGATTTAAACTAAATGCCTTCAAGACGAAATACTCAAAGGATGTAAACTGCATTTGTGGAGATAAGATAACGAATAGTCATATTCTTCTTTGTGGATATCTTAAATCACTTTTACCTGTTGTGCTTAATCTATCACTGGACCAATTGTTGTCTGAACCATCGCAATTGTTGGACATTGTGTTAGCGCTAATAAGAAGTCCGATAATTCAATATTTATAGTTTTTTTAAGTTAGTTTTATATTTTAACTTTGTTATCTGGCATTGGTTTCAGCTATTGTTCAATTTTTCTTGTTCACGTTTTTTTTTCTTTTTTTTTCTTCTTTTTTTTGGTCTAAAATAACTTAATGTGAATAGACGTTAAACTGAAGAACACACACACACACACACAAGATGGTCCCCCTGGAGGCTGGCTCCTCAACACACCACCAGGTCCATTTCCGCTGCCTGGAAACCTGGTTCGTTTTCGCTGCCTAACAGAGCTGGTCCGTTTCCGCTCCCTAAAAGAACTGGTTTATTTCTGCTGCCTGAAAGAGCTGGTCCGTTTCCGCTGCCTTGGTTTATTTCTGCTGCCTGAAAGAGCTGGTCCGTTTCCGCTGCCTAACAGAGCTGGTCCGTTTCCGCCGCCTAACAGAGCTGGTACATTTTCACTGCCTAACATTAACAAGGCTGGTCCGTTTAGTTTCCGCTGCCTAAAAGAGCTGGTCTATTTCTGCTGCTTGAAAAGAAGATCCATTTCCACTGTCGGAAAGAGCTGGTCCCTTTTTGCTGCCTGAAAGAAATAGCTAGTCTATTCGTAGCTGCCAGAAAGGAGCTGGTCTATCTCCGCTGTGTGAAAAACAGGTCCATTTCTGCTGCCTAAAAGAGTTGGTCCATTTCCGTTGTGTGAGAAGCTGATCTATTTCCTCTGCCCAAAAATCTGGTCTGTTTTTTGCTGCCGTAGAAGTTGGGCAGTTTTTGCTTCCTAAAAATTTTTTTTTTAAAGGATGGTCCGCTTCTGCTGCCCAAAACAGCTGGTCCGTTTCCACGTGAATGTATTGCCCTTTTGAGATATAAAGGATTTGAATTCGTTATGGTAAGGCAGCGACAGAATTAATCAAAAAGAAGCCCATTCATACCAGCAAAGAAAAAAAAAGCAGCATTATCAACACTAGGAAATTACCCATACGCAGACGAGGGTGCCAACTCTATAATACCAAACACAAACAGCATTTTTCATAAAAACATAGTGTTATTGTTTGACTTTCATTGTGCACTCATGGTCCCATAGAACAAGATAGTATCAATGAACAAAACATGCCTTCGTTGTATCTGTACAGTACCTGTTTCACTTAGAAATAGGTCAGTAATTATCAACATTCATTAACTGATATCCACGATGAAATATTAACCTTATTGAGAAAGAGAAGCGTTGTAAGCCTTTGACAGTACATCGGTTTAACTATATAAAAAATAGTTTATAACTGGACGTACATGTGCTCAAAAAAAAAAAATTTAACAATATTTTAACACAAACCAAGCATTTAGAAGGCCTGCAAAATATGTTTTAATCACGACTGAGAAATGAAAATAAGATAGATAATTGAAGCTGATTCACAACTGAACATACCACAAAACATGACAGTCAGAAGTCACGAAATACTTTAGACTAAGAATTCAAAACCTGATAAGGCATTTCTCTCAAGTAAATAACATTCTAAATAAACAGGTAGGTAATAAAAGGCAAAAATAATAGATAAATAACTAACCTTACAAAAAAGTTGAAATACATTGATTTTCTTTTGGGTGCACAGCTGCTCTTATATCTTTAATATAAAAGAAACTCTTACCCTTTATATAGATTTACAAAATCGGTAGAGTAATTCCAAAATCAATTTTCAACATTTCAACACAATATACCTTTTAACTAACAAATAATTCGAATGATGACCTTAAAAATAATTGATGTGTCCTATTGAGTTTGTTTGTAGTGGTTAAATCGTGCTGGGTAAGTTTCTTTTACTCGACATTATCATATGTAACCACCAACAGAACATATCGCAGCAGACTTCTCTTTTTATCAAGGAAACAGGAAGTGACGTCACGGTTCACATGTCCTCCTGTATCCGACCTTGAAGGCTGTGACGTATACAAACCGCTGCACCGTTCTGAAAAGAAAACTATCGTTAATTTTGTTCACCAAAACATTTTTAGAAAATCAAAACAAAACAAAACAAAACAAAACCGAAACGTTTACATTATTGTATCAGAAGAATGGATTTTTTATGTCTCCTTATCCTTCTAACAAGCTGTCTATTTATTCTTTAGTTTAACGGACAGGTATAGCCCATTGCTTAAAACCGTTCAAACCCAATGGGTTCATGAAGTTATGGGTTTGAATCTCCCAGATCAACTTCAAGTGCAGATCTACCAGTGTTTAATTCCTTTCATGTATATACACATGCAGAACATCAAATATGCACGTTAAAGATCCCATAACTTATAACAGCAGACCGTGGATTACGGAAACACAAATATACCCAGCATACATCCCCGAAGTTGGAATGCGGCTATCTTAGCGGTGTGCAGGGTTGCGTACGCAAAACTTTACCACTAGTGAATCTCGGAGTTCTAGCCAAGGAACAAAAAAAATTCTGAAGGTTTTTTTTTTTTTTTTTTAAGGAATAAAAGATGTTTGCTATAAGTCTTTGAAATTCATATCTCATGTAATGATACAGTAAGCTTTATATTCACACAATTGTAAATATCAACTGATTAGACCTTTTTGTGCAATTGTAAGTCTTCGATTTTACATCTGTTCACTAAAGGTGATATTGGGCAATCGTTTAGTTTTGTTTTGCATTTTAAGAATGTTTTTATGAAGTTTGATCCGTCATTGAAAACCATACTGAATAAAATCGTCTTGGCTTGGTATATCTTCGAAGAAGAACATCACAGTGAATTTGATGCCTTTTTAACATAACGCAAGAAAACAAAAATTCTATAAAACAGAACGTAGTTCCTGATGCTTTATCTGAATAGCGGTTATTATAAAGAAATAAATACTCATCTAGACAACATGTAATGGCCGACCCTAGACTTTTCAGAAATTAATGTCAGCAGTGAGGTTTGTTGTAATATAGTGAGCATTATAATTACAAACATTTACACTCCACATCATCAGCAGAAGTACAGACTGACGCGCGCACGTGCACACACACACACCAAAAAGAGCAACAACAACAACACCAACACCAACACACACACACACACACACACACACACACACACACACACACACACACACACACACACACACACACACACACACAAACCGAGGCCCCATGTGCAAACGCACGCAGAACATCTTGCGCACACGTTAAATCCTGTTCCGCTTTTGTAAGACTATGCCATTGCGCGCCGGTGGGAACTGATGACAAGATTTACAAAACTGTATACACACGGGGGCTGGATGTAAAAAAAAAAAAAAAAAGGACTTGAGTGCTTATTCCATTATCTTCGATATTAAAGAAGAAATGAATAAATAATAAATAAATACACACACATACCTGTAGGCAGTACAGGAACTCCAACCGAATCGTCCACAAGGCACAGTGTAAGGCTCAGACACTGGTCTGCGCATGCCCCGCCGGATGGACTGTGTGAATGTCACCAGCCGGCAGACGCTGAACATTTTCAGAAAAAAAAGGAATATACTCTTCTTCAATCCTTTTTTTCACATCACATCTAATTACATTACATCAAATTAAACCGCATGATATCACATCACATTACATTATATCATGTTAAATTACATCGATTTACATCATATCACATTGCATCACGTTACATTATATCACGTCACATTACATTAATTCACATTACATCACATCACATTACGTTCCATGACATTACATTACATCACATCACCTCAAATCACATTAGATTACATCACATTACGTCATGTGACATTACATCACATGACGTTACGTCACATCATATCATATACATTACTTCATATTACATCACATCACGGGGATAGCCTAGTGGTCAGAACATTGCGCTCGCGATTTGACGACTCAGGTTAATTCCCGTTCGAGGGGATTTTTTTCCTGCAATTAACATCAGTGCTACTCTACTCTCCCCAAAAGTTATTCGGATGAGACTATAAACCGGAGGCTCCGTGTAATCACACGCAGAACATCTTGCGCACACATTAAATCCTGTTCCGCTTTTAGTAAGAGTAGGCCATTGCGTAAAAATCATTTATCAATCATACACGGTACGATTAACAAAAAATCACATGATGCTATTCATTACCTCAATATAAGATGAATCAATAAATTAACAAATCATAATCACATCACGTTCATACACACATCAATCACATCACTTACATACACACATCACATCATATCACATCACGTCTCGTCTCCACCACACACATCACATCACACATTACCACACATCACCACATCACATTACATCACACCACACACACACCACACCACACTACACACTTACATACACACATCACATCACACATTACACCACAATCATACACACACCACATACACCACACTCAACAATCACGTTACATAATCACACCACATCACATCACATACATACATACACCACACATCACACATCACACAACACCAACACATCCACACCACATCACGTACACTACACACACACACACATACAGACCTGTTCTGACAGCGGTGACCACTAGTGCCCTGTGGACACTGACACGTGTTGCCATGGAGACAGGTTCCGCCGTTGGAACAGGGCGGCCTGC